>CM046841.1:6222882-6747882 GCA_025618425.1 Heliocidaris tuberculata
ATTACTGTCACTTTGGTTATATATATATATATATATATATATATATATATATATATATATTAATTCCTTCTAAATTAATATATATATATATATATATATATATTAATTCCTTCTAAATTAATAACAGTTTTTGGTTTCCGACAGCTTGTTTATAGATGGTAGAAAACTTTCTCTCACCAAACATGAAAACGAAAATGCACAGAGCACTCAAGATACAAAAGTGTAGGGATTGACAAACTGATATTTAAATTATCGTTTAGCTGTTTGCTATCGTAAGTGCCTATTGCAGATAAGTCACCGTATTTCGGTCAGACGTAACCAGGGGGCACAAGGGGGCCATGCCCCCTGTTCATCTCCTTAAAAAAACGTCAAGAACTGCACTTGACCCCCTGTTTGTAGGTATGTGACTCTGTGATTTATGTTCCCATCCCACCCCCCCCCTCCTCTGTTAAACAAGTCTGGCTACGCCAGTGATCTCGGTCCAATTACTGCGGCGTCTTGTGTGAATATATAGCAATTGCATAATGTAAATCGGAAAGTTAATTTGTATTACGCTCATAACAAAATGTTTTATAAAGCAGACGTGTTAAAATCTATTTTTATCCAATCCATACCAATATAATCGGTAAAATGTAGATAATTTCAAGGCTTAAAACGTTAGCATTAATGAAGCATGACCTTTAAAGTTCTTATTTTTGATCAGTATTCAAAGAAAATGTTCTTTAAAAATCATTAATGTTGCATTCCAAAGACAAAATACAAGAAAACTATAAAAGGGGGGTTATCTTATTTTTGAAGTTTAGTGTACAGGTCAGGTTTGGGGAGATAGAAAACCTAAACAAATTTCATACCCAAATCGCTTGACTTTGTTGTAGATTGGAGTATAAATTACAAATTTTTGGTCACGGCTTTTCTTCAAAGATTCGATATTACTTTGAAAATTTCTTTAATCACAATTTTCAAGTCATTGACAAGTATCACGTTTAACATATTTGACGAACTCGAACTCCGGAGAAAAAGAGGCCATCAATTATACATTTCTATTTAGCATTTATTAAACAGATAGGAAATCTCCTTCATATTATGCTACTCCATACATGTTGGCCGGATAAAGTGTATC
The DNA here is from genome assembly GCA_025618425.1 of Heliocidaris tuberculata. Classification (NCBI taxonomy): domain Eukaryota; kingdom Metazoa; phylum Echinodermata; class Echinoidea; order Camarodonta; family Echinometridae; genus Heliocidaris; species Heliocidaris tuberculata. The sequence goes on from CM046841.1 coordinate 6,224,003, forward strand.
CATACCGTTTCGGAAAGACACTCACTGAAGCTGAAATGCTCTGAAGATACTGATATATCCGAGACTTATCAATGTACTCAGAAATGTATCAGTTCACTGCGCAACATGTCAAATCCGGAACAATATCAATGTAATCTGAAACATACTCTCAAACATAACGATATAACATATCAGTATACTCAGAAAGATATTAATGTACTCCAAAACATTTCATTTTATTCTGAAACATTAACCATATTAATATACTCAGAAACATATCACTGTAATAATCTAAAGGCCACAGAAACCCTAAACATACATAAATTCTACGTGACCGAAAGTAGAAAACAGTTCTAAGAGACCAAAACCCTCGTGACCGATGTTTACTGTACATTTTTACTGTATTGTTGTCTTGTAGACAACAGACTAGCTGTGAGGATACCCGCAAGACCGAATAAACCTCACAAGACTATTTTTTTTTCTCAAGGGCCTTTAATTAGTCTCAATGCTCATTTTTTCACCTGGACGGTAACCTTAGGTTTTATAATTTCATACAAAAGTAATAATTTATCGTGTTTAACTATAACTTCGTGTTTTAAAGTTCGAATTGGCTTAGTCAAAAACGATTTTACAGGACAATCTAATGTATGCTACAACAGTTACCAAATACTATACATTGCAGCTTTCTGAACAAAATTAGTAATCCTTAGAATTCGTTTCATTTAAATTCGTAATACAAACTACCCAATAACATAACACTAAATATTTTTGTATGTGAAGAAAAAAGTGATTTTATACGGAGTTTATTACACACTTATAGACATTACAGAAGTGAGTAAGAAGCCTAGTCAGCCGTGCTTGTATGCTGTAGCAATTTAGTTCTACTATTCTGACAGTAATTATTAAACATCACCAAGACATTTTAGCTTACATAATATCAATTACAAATATTTACAGCATTGATTTATTTTAAAGCCGTTCGAAATCTAAGGCCAGAAAAAATAAAAGCCATTCTGTATAGTTACAATAGAAATACAGCAATTAATGATATTCCACCTAAACAGAATATCACCGATATGTAAGTTAAAATGGTAAATGTTGAGTGTTGTTGGTATTTCCAGTGGAGGAAAAGGTCTAATCGGCTGCGACGTCAAACCGATCGCGAGATGGTTTTCCTCCAAGACCTCATAATTTCAACTGTATTATTTATAATTACCATCATGACCATTAGCAACCTCAATTACGATTTTTTTTTTTAATAGTATGAATTTGCAAACTGATTGTATTGTAATCTATTCCAAACTTGACTCGTAGTCGTATCATACAATACGTGGAGACCTTTATATGCTCCTTGATGTCTCGAGATAATACTAAACAACTAACATACCAGTTCTCCTTTTTTCTTCCCTTTGTTTTTCTTACTCATACTTTTTTCATACTCGTGGAAATTTTTTTAAATCACATCAAATCATTTTATTTCCACTATAAAAATATATTACAAAAATGATATTTTCTGTCATTTCTCTGTCATAGATAAAGTCCATTGAAAAGTAGTTCATTTAAGTCGAACGAAAGTCTTTTCATTAGGTCCAGCATTAGTCACCTACAAAGGGCATGGATATTTCAAGAGGTATGGAAGGTAACAAACATCTGGGTTGACTTTTGGTTAAAAGGTCAATTTTCTTTCTCTTTCATCAAACAGTGGTGTATCTGATTTTTTTTATTTGATTGATTTATTTATCGGTCTGTTTAGCAGGAGTAAGGAGCTCTCTCATGGCCCTACGGAATTCTGGGTAGCGCACCGTGTAGATGATTGGATTGGCGCAGGAGTTACAAAACCCCAATATAGTGACCACACGATAGAGAGGACTATATAGATAGGCTGCCGGGATGAGCTTTAGGTTAAAGGCAAGGTGCAGAATTTGATCCGGTCCCCAGGAAACAATGAAGATGAGAACAACTATGAATACCGTTCGCAGGACGCGTTTCTTGGCGATGAGATGTCGTATTGATGGGTTTGATCTGTCGAGGCGATTGTCCGAACCTAAGGAACGTCGTGACTGGTGATGAAGCACGCGTGCTGTTAGAACCTGAAGAGTTAGAGTTAATATTGTCGGTACTAGAAACTCGGTGATGAAAAGAACTATACCAATCATTATTTGCATTTTTCTTGATTGGTAACGGAAATTGCATTTCTGCTGAGACGGGTCAACAGTAGTAATAAGCAAAGACGCAGAATTTAGCATGAAGCTCCCTAACCAGATTAGGACAACGACCACTAGGATTCTCTTACGAGATAGAATGTCCTTCTTACGGAATGGGTATACAACGGCAATGTACTGTTCCACTGGAATAAATGTGAGCGTCAATATAGATGCAGCTACTGACACCCACAACAAATAAGAAGTGTAGACAATCCTGCAGTAGATTTCGCCAAGTATTGTCAACGGAACACGAAGAGCAGATGGAAGCGGGATCATGAAGATAGAAGTGAAAATATCAGCGGTAGCCAAAGCTCTAACAAGTGTGTCCGTCGACTTTCTCTTCTTACGTCGTTGGAACAAGAGGATAATAACAAGGAGGTTTCCAACGATGCCCAGGAGTGCCGCGATCATCTGGAATATCACCCACCAAGACCAAATAATTGGTTGCCAGAGCCATAACGATGTCGTCGATGTGACATTTCTTTCCTCACTCTCATCTTGAAAGCTAGTTGAGAAGTTTTGATTCTTTTCCTTCCAGCTGATAGTACCGGTGGTCCCTTTTTCTGTCGAAAATGGAAAAATCCAACTGATACCACCTGATGGGTCATCAGTATTACAGGATCTTTGTGCATCAGCGCACATGAAAACAATGACTAGCTCTAAGTAACACACGAAAAGTTGCATCAGTCTTTTGGTAGCCATGATAAAATTCGCTTGAGATATGGAGAACATTCGATGAAAGAAATATATGAATGAGGAACTTGTGATGACAGATCAGGTCTCAACCAAAACTCTCGAACTCGCAAGTCTATCTGATTCTTACGGCTATAACAGGCTTATAAAGGAGCTTTCATATATGGAAAGTTGGGGTCAGGTTTGATCCCTCAGTTAGCACTGCCTGCTGTCATACCAATACAAATTTAAATATCATTAGTGGATGGTTTTTGAAGAGCAATATTTTGTACAAGGGGGGGGGGGGGGCGTGTGTGTGTGCGCGCACGCACACACGTGAAATTCATCTGTAATTTAAATTTCCGGTATGCTTCTAGAGCCCTTCCCACTCACACACATACACGCGTACACACGCACACACGCATACATGTCCCAAACACTTTCTAGCGTTGATGTGCATGCTTTTAGCAGCCCAGTTACATTTCGTTCTCTTGTTATTCATGGTCTGGATACGTCAATAACGTTACTGTATATTACAAAATTAATGTCATATCATAGGATCTGCTGTCATCATAGTCAAAATATATTAATTGCTTGTCAAATTAATGACAGTTTGAAACAGCTATTTCTGTTGGTCGAAAACTTCTTTCACCAAACATGACATTTATCGTTTAATTATCGTTTTCTTATAGAGATTTTAAAAAGATCTAATTTTCGGAGTATTGGTCTGCCATCATTGAAAAGCCCAAATTAAATGTCAATATGAAACCTTAATTATGATGGAAGGATCACGCATGACCCAGCAATCAGCACATTTGGCTTTTTGTTAGGCACATATTGTCATTTTGTTTGAGGAAATAGAGTGAGGCAGCTTTTAAAAAAGTCAAGGTGCATTACCAATTACAATTGTGCCTGCTCAGTCATGCGTGATCCTTACATCATGGTTATTGTATCTTATGGAAGATGAGAATGTGAACTTTTTGATAATTAATATTCCTGAATCATTTCCTATCTCTCAAATACCATAACAAACCAAAATGTAGCACCGATCCAATTATTTTGAACAGTTGGGTATTTGATACTATCACTTTAGACTGTCTGAATCGGCGATACGAAGTTAATTGAAATCGTTTTTTATGTCGAAAGACAAAAAAAAAAAAAAAAAAAAAAAAAAAAAGAGCTTTTCAATGGTGTGTAAATTAATCAAACAATAATTTGGAATTATTGAGTAATTTACCCAGAATTTTCTGCATTTATTTGTAATTATGATAACATTCTAGCAATCTTCCTGTCTTTAGAAAGCTTTTTAATTTCTGCAAAGTGTGAAATTTTGTAGACCTAATGAGATACAGAAGCACGGCATTTCATTAATGCCTAAAGGTAATCAAAAATGTACATGTTGCATGATTAGCATTGCTTAATGTATGAAATGTATACTCGACAAATAATAAATGAGATAAACTTCATATAGCAGACATAGCGTACTCAACTTTTCCATCTTTGGAAGCGTGTCATCTTCTGTGATTCGCCGCTTTGAACATGCTAACCTCTGACGACTTGTACGAGTGTTATGTAATAGAATCCCTAAATTAATTATACCGCAAAAAAAAAATGAATTGTAATTAGAATTCTATGTAATAATAAGAGGTACAAGTCGAAGAGGTCCCTTCCTATTCACAACTTCTTCGCTTCCCCTCCCTAATTCACAGAAGCTGACAATCTGCTTATTGTGTCTCTTCTCAGTTCCTCCAGAGAAATGTAACTAAGATTCCCTGGTTCCTCTATAGTATGCACAATATTGTTGGCAAAATCATATTTTTGAGTATTCAAACAGTACACAGTGTAAACTATATACCCCATGTGTGTTCTAAATCCTAGAATTTTACAGTGAGGCAATGATCGGCTGTTTGTTTGTGAAGGTGTGAAAGAAAGAAGAGTCCTGAGGAATAAATATTGCTCTTTCACACAAAGTAATCCTTCGGACAAGAAATATTTTTCTTTCTCCTTCCTTCCTTCCATTACCTTTTCACTTGCAGGCGTAACACTGTCCCGAAATTGAGCAAAGATGGACACACGATAAAGGAAATGTTCAAATTCGGCTCTAATCGTATAAACATCGGGCCATTCGTAAGGGCGTCTTAAGCCATCGTATGACCGCCGGTGGAGTTTCTCAGGCTCCGGCAGTAACTTCGTGAGCGGTGACAAAATCTTTGGCATGCCAAAAAATTGCCCGAAGACCTTGCGAAGGTTCATTTTCGTGTTGAATTAGTGAGTCCATTTTGCCCTTCGTAAGGCCATCGTGAGGGCATCTTGTCAAGTCGTGTAATCTTCGTCTTCCGTGTGATCATCGGTGCCATCGGGCATTTTTCGCCTCACAAAGACAATACGAGGAAACAAGAAGCTGCCCGATTGTCTTAGGAAGGCAACACGATGTGAAGCCCTCGCAATGCCGGCATGTAGCTATCGTATTATAGTATGATGACATCGAGATGGGACCATGGTGTCGGCGAGCAAAATTTGAGTAGCTCAAGCGTTTCCAATGTGTACGAAAGCTTATAAGTGCCAACCAGATGATGAGATAACAAGACGAGAAGACAGGTTAAAATGACAAGAAGACGAGTTGTTGAAACTCGGCAAGTCGACTTATTCTGGACAAGAAGACGAGAAGACAAGTTGTTGGAACTCGGCAAGTCGACTTATTTTGGACAAGAATACGAGATGACGAGTTGTATTGAAACACGGCAAGTCGACTTGTTTGGGAAAAGAAGATGAGTTGATGAGTTTTTGGAACTCGGCAAGTCGACTGAAATTCCAGTAGAAACCAGAAGGAAATTCTACAGGTTTCAATACGGTGAATAGATTCCATTAAAAAACCTTAAAGAAATTTTACTGGTAGAAGCTTCCACTGGTTTATACTGTTTCATTTTTTACTGGTTTTAATATGGAAAGTGAATAGATTCCAAAAGAAAACCAGAATGAAATTTTACTGGTTTTAATATGGAAAGTGAATAGATTCCAGTAGAAAACCAGAAGGAAATTCTACTGGTTTCAATATCATGAATATGGAAAGTGAATAGATTCCAGTAGAAAACCAGAAGGAAATTCTACAGGTTTCAATACGGTGAACAGATTCCATTAAAAAAACCCTAAAGAAATTTTACTGGTTTCAATATGGAAATAGATTCCAATACATAAACAGAAGGAAATTCTACTGGTTTCAATATGCAAAGTGAATAGATTCCAGTAGAAAAACAGAAGGAAATTCTACTGGTTGCAATATGGAAAGTGAATAGATTCCAGGAAAAAACCAGAAGGAACATCTACTGGTTTCAATATGTAAAGTGAATAAATTCCAGTAGAAACCAGAAGGAAATTCTTACAAGTCCAATATACTTGAGACCACTTGAAACCAATAGGAACCAGTATAACCATTTGAACTAGTTGACCTTGAAATATTAGATACAAGTTCTATAATTCTTGTTTCTCTGGTTTCAATATGGAAATAGATTCCAGTACAAAAACAGACGGAAATTCTATTGGTTTCAATATGGAAAGTGAATAGATTCCAATAAAAACCAGAAAGAAAATTTTACTGCTTTCAATATGGAAAGTGAATAGATTCCAATAAAAACCAGATTAGGAAATTTTACTATATATATTTTACTATTTATAGGCTCTCTTGGTTTTTGATGGTTTTTACTGGTCTTTAATTCAGTTGAATTAAATGGTTTTTATTGGTTTTTTGACACCCTTCTTCAAACCAGTAAAGACTCCTGGTTCTTATTGGTTTCTACTTGAAATAAATACAGTCTTTTTCAAACCCAGTAGACAATTCTGGTTTCTATTGATTTATTACGGTTTTACTATGATTATATATCCATAATATAAACCATATAGTATTTCCTGGTTTTTTTTAAAAAGGTTTTTACGGAACTCAACTCGAGTTGAGTTCCGCGCGAGCAGTCAATACGCGATAGTGGAATTATCGCGATCGCATTATCGCTTTGTCGTCTGCTATGTCCAGCGCCGTGGCTGGCAAACACTCGAAAATTAATATGGGGCGGAACTTGCGGATAATATTCAACCATAATGAACCAACAAATGAATGAAGGATACAACACAAAATGTTTTTATCGAATTGGAAATTGATTTGGCGCGTAAAGTATGGATAATCTACAACCCAAATAAAACAACAAATGAATGAAGTCATACAACGGAGAATGTTTTCAAAGTATCAAAAATTGATCTGGGGCGTAACTTACGGGGATCCTATACCCCAAATAAAACAACGAATGAATGAAGTATACAACGTAAAATGTTTATATCGAATAGAAAATTGGTTCGGCGCATAAATTACAAAGAATCTACTGACCAAATGAAGCAACAAATAAATTAGACCTAAAAAGCAAAATACATATATCGAATCGAAAATTGATTTGGCGCTTAACTTAGGGATAATATATAACCCAAATAAAATATGAAATGAATAAAGTATACAACGCAAAATGTTTTTTTATCGATTGGGAATTGATTTGGTGCGTAACTAATGGATAAAATACAACCCTAATAAAACATGAAAGGGTGATACAACACAAAATGTTTATCGAATAGAAAATTGGTTCGGCGCATAAATTACAAAGAATCTACAGACCAAATTAAACAACAAATAAATTAGAACTAAGACGCAAAATACATTTATCGAATCGAAAATTGATTTGGCGCTTAACTTATAGGGATAATATATAACCCAAATAAAATATGAAATGAATGAAGTATACAACGCAAAATTTTTTTTTTTTATCGAATTGTAAGTTGATTTGGCGCGTAACTAATGGATAATATACAACCCAAATAAAATATGAAATAAATGAAGTATACAACACAAAATGTTTTTTTTATCGATTGGAAATTGATTTGGCGCGTAACTAATGGATAATATAAAACCCAAATAAAACATGAAATGGATGAATATGCAACGCAAACTGTTTATATGGAATAGAAAATTTGTTTGGCGCATAAATTACAAAGAATTTCCAGACCAAATGAAACAACAAATAAATAAGAACTAAGACGCAAAATACATTTATCGAATCGAAAATTGATTTGGGGCATAACTATAATGGATAATATACAACCCCAATAAAATATGAAATGAATGAAGTATACAACGCAAAATATTTTTATCGAAATGAAAATTATAAGTTGGTGCGTAATTTATGGAGAACCTACAACCCAAATAAAACAACAAATGAATCAAGTATTCAACACAAAACGTTTATGTCGAAAATAAAATTGGTTTGGCGCATATAAATTACAAAGAATCTAGATACTGACAAAATGAAACAAAAAATAACTAAGACGCAAAAGACATTATTTCGAATCGAAAATTGATTTGGCGCTTAACTTAGGGATAATCTACAACCCAAATAAAATATGAAATGGATGAAGACATACAACGCAAACTGTTTTTATCGAATTGGAAGTTGATATGGTGCGTAACTAGTGGATAATATACAACCCAAATAAAATATGAAATGGATGAAGTATACAACGCAAACTGTTTTTATCGAACTGAAAATTCAGTTGGCGCGTAATTTATGGAGAATCTACAACCCAAATAAAATATGAAATGGATGAAGTACACAACGCAAAATATATTTATCAAAATGATAATTATAAGTTGGCGCGTAATTTATGGAGTATGTACAACCCAAATAAAACAACAAATGAATCAAGTATTCAACACAGAACGTTTATGTCGAATATAAAATTGGTTTGGCGCATAAATTACAAAGAATCTACTGACCAAATGAAACAACAAATAAATTAGAACTAAGACACAAAAGACATATATTGAATCGAAAATTGATTTGGCGCTTAACTTAGGGATAATCTACAACCAAAATAAAATATGAAATGGATGAAGTACACAACGCAAAATATTTTTATCGAAATGAAAATTATAAGTTGGCGCGTAATTTATGGAGAATGTACAACCCAAATAAAACAAAATGGCAAGTATTCAACACAAAACGTTTATGTCGAATATAAAGTTGGTTTGGCGCATAAATTACAAAGAATCTACTAACCAAATGAAACAACAAATAAATTAGAACTAAGACACAAAAGACATATATTGAATCGAAAATTGATTTGGCGCTTAACTTAGGGATAATACAACCCAAATAAAATATGAAATGAATGAAGTATACAACGCAAAATGTTTTTTTATAGATTGGAAATTGATTTGGCGTGTAACTAATGGATAATATACAACCCAAATAAAACATCATATAAATGAAGTATACAACGCAAACTGTTTATATCGAACTGAAAATTCAGTTGCCGCGTAATTAATGGAGAATCTACAACCCAAACAAAACAACAGATGAATCAAGTATTTGACACAAAACGTTTAAACCGAATAGAAATTTGGTTTGGCGCATAAATTACAAAGAATCTACAGACCAAATGAAACAACAAATGCAGGGGCGGCGCTGCAGGGGGGACAGGGGAGCGGCCGCCCCCTATCATTTTTCAAGCAAGCAAAAAAAAAAAAAAAAAAAAGAGGAAGAAGGGGGAAAAAAAGGAGAAAGAGAAGGGGAAATGGAGAAGAGAAGGCTAGGCCAAATTATGGCATAACTGTTATAGTCCTATTTGTTATTTCAAGACCCTCGACGTGCGACGTTGCTATACGCGTCATTTTGCCCCCCCCCCCCTATTTAAATACCCTGGCCCCGCCCCTGAACAAATGAATTAGAACTAAGTCGCACAATACATTTATCGAATCGAAAATTGAAAGTGAAGACGTTCCTAAATCGATATATCGTTAGGTGAGCTATCGTGATCGATCGACTAGTCTTTGCTCAAGTCTTATTTATATTATTTTGGGGGGTGTTTTATTTTTAAAAATCAATATCTCTTGTATGCTGTCACCGTTGAATGTCGTGTTAAGTTTTCTGGGGTTGATTCTGTGTAAGCTTACTATATACAAATTATTTTTTCAGGCCTCAGGTACCCTTTAATTAGTTATTGTGATTTATATGAATTTATTAATATTTATCTACAATTCTTTCGTTGCTTCTGATTTTCCATGATATATGTTTACACTACTAGAAAGAGAAAAACAGTCTACCTCAAATTATACAACATGGAATATGGGAGGGATATGGAGGTATAATTTTTTTTAACTTGAAGTGGGGGGGGGGGGGTGGCCTGTGTTACCATCCCCCAATATATTTTGAGGTGATTTTTTCAAAGCCATAATGCAGAAAAAATATTTAGATAAAAGTACATGTAATTTGATTTGATTTGATTTGATTTGATTTGATTTATTTGTCAAGTTCAAATATACACATACATAAAATAAAAATTCATGAAAGCTTGACAGGATGACCCATGAAAGCTCGAGAGCTTATTTACAATGGGGTCCTAAACAGAGCATTACAAGACAATTATGGAAATGTATGGTATTAGTTCTTATATACAGATGAAACATATTTACAGAATAGTATATAACAGCAACAAAACTGAACGAAGAAGAAAAAAAAAGTTAAACCCAAGAATAAAACAATACATATAAATAAGAACAAGGTATAAAGAAAAGAAAATTAATCTGAAAATCTGAAAATCTTAGCCATATCACACAAATGTGTAAATCATGTCACTTGTTTCTGTTCTCTTAGACTCAAGTGATAGGAAATCTTTTAGAACTCTCTTAAAATGTGCGAAGTTTCCTATATTGCTTTAATGTGATTAGGGAGGGAATTCCAGTGTTTGATTGCATTATAATAGAAGCAGTTGCCAATACTGCCTACTCGTTCGGGCAATGTAAAGTTATATTGACTATTTCTTGTTTCGTAATTATGTAAATCAATAACAAGATTAAAGTTGTGGCCAATATAATTATTCTCGCTTTAGAGGGTTCAATAGGTAACTTTCCTTTCAATGCTATTTTTCCACACTCATTAGTACAATACTAACAATTTTCGAAATTGAATTGAAAATAAAGTCACAGGAATCGAATGTAGTAGGGAAAGAGGGAATACATCACCCCCAATATTTATCGAGGATGATGACCTGTGTCATCGTCAGTAACTATACATAGGAAATGATGAAATGACAATCATAGACCCGGTCGAGAGAGAGAGAGAGAGAGAGAGAGAGAGAGAGAGAGAGAAAGGGGAGAAGAAAAAAACAACTAGACAGAACGAGAGAGAGAGAGGGGGGGGGGGCGAGAGCTGAGGAATAATATTTCCAATATCTGTGTGTCTTGTGTGTAGAACCACACACAATCATTTGCCAACGATGATGCCTTCATTTTTCAATGAAGTCCACGCACCTCAGTCTTCCAGCTCAGCTTATGAAATGATTCATGAGAATTTGCGTTAACGCGTGCGGAAAAAAAATTCGCGACCCGGTCAGAAGCACCGTTCAGGGGGTTGCATGTGGGCACAGTGCCCCTACTCTTCCCTTTAACTTCAGATATTAAAGTAGGGGCCTACTTTTTCTTTCGAATAAGTTCCCGTTCCATATTCTTATATAAGTGCCCATTTTGATAATTACACCTCATCCCTCACCTTACCTTTGATAAATGCTCCTATTTTAACAAGAGCATTTTCCCCTTTTAATCCTTTTTATCCCTTTTAATGTAATAAGTCATTTTTTTCCTTTGTAATATATAGGTACTGATTTAATTTTCTACTTTATGAGAACATTTTTCCGTTTTTATAAATGCCTCTTTTCAGGTGTGATTAGTGCCCCCTTTTACGTCTGATAACTGCCTTTTCTACCTTTTCTACACATTCATCTACTTTTCTAATAAGTGTCCCTTTCCCCATGATAAGTACCACGTTTTCCTTTTTCATAACATGTGCCCTTAATCCAAAGTGACTTAGAGCCAATATTCCAAAATTCTCGCTCGCTACTCTCGCTCGTATTAAAAGTATATATTAAATGAATTTTCATTGTGAAAATGTGCAAATGAAACCCCATGAGAATTGTGTTTCCCTGTTTTTATATTACAATGTAATTGCGACCTCACAAATTTTGAATATTGTTTTGCTCGCTCGCTCGCTCAATATTCAAATCATACAAAAAAACTGCAAAGCATGATGTTGCATCTTGGACATGTAAAGAGAAAAACCATATACATGTTTACACGCCTTCACTCAACATTATATTATGTATGTGTGCGGCGTGCATGTGTGTGTGTGTGTGTATATATATATATATATATATATATATATGGTCCTTGAGGGAAATCATACCCCCACCTATGAGGACCTGTGTACGCCAATGCTGGTTTCTATTGGTTTCTTACGGACTGCATGGCTCTAATGATATACCCTTAATATAAACCACATACAGACTCTGCTGGTTTTTGATGGTTTTTACTGGTCTTCAATCCAGTTGAATCTATTGGTTTCTATTGGTTTTTATTGATTTGACTCTTTATTTCCGGAACCTTCTTCAGACCAGTAGACTCTACTGTATTTCAATGGTTTATACTGGTCTTAACACCAGTGAGATCTAATGTATTCTATGGGAATTCAGCTGGAATCTGTTCAAATTCCCATAGAAACCATTAGAATCCTAAAACCAGTGGACACCAGTAAAATGCCCTCACTGGTTTCTACTGGTTTCTATGGGAATTTTGACCTGGGCAACCAGGGCAAGAAGACAAGATAAAGATCGTGATTTCACACTGTTTTCTTTATAAAATAAATGGTAAATAATTTATAACACCATCCCTACATTCTACTTTTGACATAATCAGGGGCGGCGGAGCGTCTTTCAAAGGAGGGGGGCACCAACAAAAATGGGCACTTTTGGGGGGAAAAGAGGCACCTACAAAGGGTGAAAACAAGGCGGAAAATGCCACTTTGAGACTTTAGTATACCGCTACATTCTGATTAATACACTATCGCGAGGATCATTTTTGACACATTGTTTATGTCTTAACATGGTTCTAGATAAAAACTACTTTGCAGTTGAGTGTAATGGTCTGATTATTCATTTGTGAGCGAGCGAAGCGAGCGAGCAAAATACTGAAGATATTTTGAATAGCATCGATTTCCCTAATATGATAAGAAGGCAATGGTAAATGCGAGCGAGCGTAGGGAGCGAGCTTTGGAAGTTTTTTAGACTTTGTCCTCCTTCTTGTTATGATTTAGGGGCACTGCTCCTTCTTGTATAATTTAGGGAATTGTGCCCCTCCTGCTCCCTGCTCCACTGCCTCTCATTGTGCTGATATCAGTTGGGGAATCTATTATTAAGAAGCCTCTCTGATTATTTGGAGCTATAGGTATTATGTCTCTTTTGTGGACTTTAGGGCACAGTTTGTAAGCGACATCGGAGTATATAGGTACAATATATTAAATATGTATAGGTATATCAGGTAGGGCAATTATCAGAAGACAAAAGGGGCACTTATCAAAAGGGAAAATAATACTACAAAAAGAAAAGGGGGCACTGATCAGAAGTAAAAGGGGCACTAAAAGGGGGCATTTATCAGAGGTGAAAAGGGCACTTATCATAAGGAAGAATTGCACTATTAGAACGGAAAATGGGCACAATCAGAGGAAAACAGGGACACTTGTCGGATTTCAATTAACACTTCATGATCTGAGATTAAAAGGGGCACTTATCAGAAGGTGAAAAGGGCACTTATTAGATAGAAGAAGTGACAGTCATACGAAGAAGAAGGGTCACTTATCAGAGGTGAAAAGGGGCACTTATAAGAAGGGAAAATTGTACTATTAGAACGGAAAATGGGCACTAATAAGACGAAAAACAAACTTAAGGCACAGATTTCAAAAGGGGCATTAATGTCTGAAGTTAAAGGGTGCACTAATTATTAGAAGTGAAAAAAGGCACTTATCAGAAGGAAAAAATGCACTATTAGAACGGGAAATGGGCACTAATAAGACGAAAATGGGGCAATTATTAGATTTCATAAGGGGCAGTAATGTCTGGGTTTAAAGGGGGCACTTATCAGCTATCAAAATGGGCACTTATCATAGATAAAAAGGGGCACATGTGGGGTACTTGAAAAAGTGGGGGACACTGTGCCCCCCCCCCCCCCGGGAGCGCCGCCTCTGGACATAATTATTACGATGATACAGTATTATACCAAAAGCAAATAGAGCTAACTGTTAGACAAATATTAGAATTACGGCCGCGCCCGCGGCGCGGACCGTCGGACGACGCGCGCGCGGCCACAGCTGGCCGGTGTCATAGGCGATTGGTTCCGGGCAGGCGATTGGATCCTCCGGAACCAATCGCCTGAATATTCATCCGCCGATTGGATCCGCCTCGGTCCAGTAGATGCGATAGTCACAGGCGATTCGTTCCGGCCAGGCGATTCGTTCCGTGGAACCAATCGACGAGGGATTTAGCCGCAAAGGCGATCCGAATCTCTATTGTGCTAACATACCACGTCATGATAACACCCCTACAGAAAAATGTACTTTTCTGGTCACCTTTTGCAACCAATCAAACTCCTCCAAATCAGCCACACCGACAAAATGGACACTGTTGCCAATTTGAGAAGTGTGTATAAGAGTACAGAGATTCTTATTCATAATGTCAGTGTTATTTCCCCGCTTCCCATCGACTGGCCGTTGGGAAAGGGGGGGGGGGGGGGTCGGGGGATGACCGGATGAGCGCAGTTGTGTGTTAGCTCAATGTTGTTGTGACAAAAAATAGAAGTATAAATTATTTTGTAAACCAACAGGTTTTCATTAACTTGAAAACTTGCCAGATACATGGGCATCAATCCATGGGGGACACGTCCCCCCCCCCCAAAAAAAAAAATATTGAAGGGTGGGGGACACAATAGGGCATGCCCCCCCCCCTCCAAAAAAAATTAAAAAATTGAAGTCTTATACAAAGCAACTTCAAATAAAGCACTGAAATTCGGCTCTAAATTATGATTTTGATTGGCAAAAACTTGCATTATTATGGATCATGAATTACTTTGAAGATAATAGTAATAATAATAATTTTTGAAGTCTTGTATTTCATATACAAAGCAAGGGCGTAGGCTGGTTTGGGCATGGGGAGGTGCACATCTTGGGGAGGTGGAACTAAAGTTTAGAAAAATTAGAACAGATATCACAAAGGAGAAAAAAGGTGATTTTTTTTTTTTTTTTTTTTTTTGCTGGGGCGGATCTCCTATGCCTCCGTGGGGGGGGGGGGGGGAGGGGGGTGCATGTGCACCCAGTGCACCCCCAGCCTACGCCCTTGCAAAGCCCTGTGGGAGACAACTTCAAATAAAGCACTGAAATTCGGCTCTAAATTATGATTTTGATCGGCGAAAACTCGCATTATTATGGATCATGAATTACTTGATGATAATAGTACAATAGGCCTAAATAAGAAAATCAGCTAGCAATTATGCACCCAGCTCTCACTCTTCTGTCGATTTTTCTTCTTCCACTAAATGTTTGTTTTTTGTTTTTTGTTTAAATTGAAAATGAAAATGAAAGGAAATGTGGGCCTTTTCTGATCAAGGGCTCATTTACGCCTACACAGGTTTTTCATCTTTGTTCACATCCTTATCTTTGTTTGTGTTTGGTAAAATAAAATACAAGTTTAAAACATTGGCTTTTTCTGTTAAGGGGCTCATGTACCACCGGCGAAAATCCATTTTGAGGTGGGGGGGGGGGGTGGGTGATCCACTTTTTTGCCAAAGATTTCTTGCGTGGTCTCACTCACACATAAGTATACCTTCACTCATCTGCGCAGACCCCCAGACACAAGTTTTCGAGGGAACAAATCGAGCGAGCGAAAAATAACCACTTTTTTTTAGTTTTTAAGAGCATTCAAATAAAATTTCCACTATTTGGCCGTCGTTTATGACATTTTAAAAAAGAATTTCACTAACTGATTAATAACAATATCGTTTTTCTTATAAAATCAGGGGGGATATTTGCACACGCCATCCCCCCCCCCCCCCCCTCTCGAAAAAGTGAGGGGGATATATCGCCCCCTCCCCCGCAGGATTTATGCCAATGTCCTACCCTAAATGCCTCGAGTGAAAAGTACAATGATAACGCTCCTTTGTGTCTTGATGTTGATTTCAGATGTACGCCTAGATCAGATCGTGGCGCGAGCGAATACAAAATTGCGCGCGCCTTCTGAGATGTACGAGGCTACACGACCTAAATTTCATGAACAATCTCATGCGGAATTAAATTAGTAGTCATACACCTCTTGATATTGAAATGACAAATAAGCACGAAAATATATTTTTTAAACATATTTCACCTATAATAATAATCAAAATGTACCCCGAAACCTTGGCTAATGCCGGTGTCATAGGCGATTGGTTCCGGGCAGGCGATTGGATCCTCCGGAACCAATCGTCTGAATTTTTACCCGCCGATTGGATCCACCTTTATAGTCTAGTAATTAGTAGTAGAGTAATAACTCCTTGGTATGTACCTGTTGATATATTGTGTTATGGGGTTAAATTGTGTGCCCCTTTGGAGATGCAAGAGGCTACAATTTGGAATTAAATTGAATGTCATACACCTATTGATATTGAAAAGACAAAATAAAAATACGAAAATATATTTTCAACATATTTTACCAACATTGATAATCAAAATGTACCCCGAAATTGTTGGCTAATGTCGGAATTAAACGGCGGCTTTCGTTACATATCAGCCAAAAGCGATATGCAGTCACCATGGTCACTTGCTTGAATCCACTGGAACGAATCGACTAGTCCTTTCGTTCCCCCGGAACCCGGAACAAATCGACTATGACACCGGAACCAAACGACGGCTTTTCGTTCCGTATCGGCCAAAAGTGATACCAGTCACTTGAATCCACCGGAACGAATCGGCTAGTCGTTGGGTTCCGGGGAACGAATCGACTAGTCCTTTTGTTCCCCCGGAACCCGGAACAAATCGACTATGACACCGGCTCATGGTGGATATACATCGCTTACGCTGCTCCTATACGGTACATGTCTTCTCTGTGTGAAGATTCATTTCCTTCTAAATTGTGGCAGTTCAGAGGTAAATAAATTTAAAAGAGATCGAAAGGTGAATTATTACGGCAGAATATTCTGTGAAAATATCAGTTTTATTGTTAATTTAGAAGTTGACCTAACGTTAGACTCCAAGATCTATCAGTATCAGCCAGGAGACGTAGACCTGCACGGCCACGGGCACGGCCCGCAGGCACCATTGGAGGCTCGCTTGCCTTTGCAGATCGCGGGGCGGGCCAGTCCCAGGGCGGGGACGTGGCCGGGCTGCGCTCACCATCATTGCCTAGATCTAGTAGTAGTAGTAGTACCGTGCCGTGTGATGGGGGGACCTAGACCGAAAATTCTGTCTCTCGTTCGTTAGCCTCTTATTTTGGTAGGGTCGGCTCTTCACTTAGCTTAAAGACAAAAACGGGCCTATGCCCGCCTATCACTCTGCTGTGCAAACTTAAAAGTTAATGGCCGCCGACGGCCAGTCGCGCATGTATTTTGTTTGAAAATGTCATTTTTTTTTACTGGCAATACTGTTTCACATAGAAATCAAATAGATTAGGCCTAGGCTCTATCTCTTCACTTACCAGTTTGACTGAATAATTCATTTAAAGCTCCTTTTTCAGGTCATTCAGGGTCCAAGCACTCATAGGCCCTTGCCTATGTGGGACTGTGTCCAACATTCACTGTTGCAGCAGTCAAAAAAAGACAACAAAATTGCTCTAAGCAAGATTTAATTTTCTTAAATTTGCTAGATTACCTGATTCAGGGACTCTTCAACTTTTACTGTGCCACAAATTTTGGGATTCAGAATTGAAAATGATATTTCAAATAATTATTTTCCTCTCATGTATGAATTGTCTAGACTGGAAAAAGGCCCGCTGATACACACAAAAGCTATTGAAGCCTATTCACCCGTAAAAGCTTGTCTGGAGTACAAGGTTATCTTCAGATAAGCTTGTACATGTATAAGTGGGTCCAAGGTATTCTCCGTTTGAAAATCGCGCAACCGTACCTATGTACCAGTATTCTAAGTGTTATTAGTGTGTGAATCAATGTGTATTCAGTTTGCACAGCAGATCTAATGGCCCGCTTCCGTCTCTAAGTGAGGGCTGACCCTATAAGAAGCTAACAAACGAGAGACAGAATTCTCGTTCGTTAGTCTTTTATTTTGGTTAGGGTCGGCCCACTCATGGGACTATCACTATATAGGGCTGTGTCAATTTTGGCCTGTCACGACCTCTAAGTTGAAGAGGTAAAATTCCGCAAAACTAATAGATTGTTTTGTTCAGGGGTTCATCCCTGTTCATGCGAATTTCTTGAAATATCTTGGTTCTAACAGTTACATTCTGTATTCTGAAGTTAGATCGCTGTGAAAATTACGACGGACGAATGTCATTGTTAATAATTTTCAAGACAATGTCGATGCCCGTGTCAAATTTTGTTCACAAAATGAAGAAAGGGTCCAAAATAAAGCTGCGCACATGTAATAAGTGAATGCAAATCTTGATTTTGAAGCTGACTGATGTAAATTTCACCCCGATTTCCAAATAAAGGGAAATTTACTCATTCTTTTTGGCAGAAATAAATGATATTCTTGTTGCTTAGTCAGCAGAAATTTGGTGCACTGAATGGCCTTAGCCATGTTAGCAATGTCACTGGTCACCTTTCATGCCATCATGCTTTAGTGATGTTTTTGCATCTTTGATCTAGAAAGCTAGTATGGATTGCGTGTAATAATTATAATAGACCCTTACTTAATGAATAATGTCTTGAGCAGAAACTGAGTAAGAGTAAGGGTCACCACATGATTTAACTTTTGTACCTGTCTGAGATGTCCAAAAAATTTCTGACAATCACAAGTCTAGTTTTCCTCCAAAATTCTCTGACAAGCAAAAAAAAAAAAAAAAAAGAAAAAAAGGTTATCACATTTTCGGGGTCTACATGTAGTTTTCCTCCAAAATTCTCTGACAAGTAAGCAAGAAAGAAAAGGTCATCAGATTTTCTGGGGGGAGGGGGGCCTATCTTCAAAATAGTGGAAGGACATGTCCCCCTGTCCCCCCCCCCCCCCCCCTGGGTTTGCACCCATGCCTGGGACCACCAAAGTTACCTTGTTATATCAGGAATCGCTTTATATCAGACCTCTTTATAACGAGTTTTCACTGTATTGCATTTGCAATGCAATTTTACCAAAAGCATGCATCAGATATCACTCAACTCTGTGAATACTTGCCATTTAGAATATTGTCATCATACATTATATCTTTTGAAAGATTCATGAAATACTGAAGGAAAAATGGTTTGATTTTCTATTTGAAAATTGTCTGTTCAGATAACCAACCTGTCTGGACACACATCGTGTGGGTATAGTCCTAAGTTAGAGGTCTACACTTTGATAGGAGTGTAACTATATGATTAGTGCCAGTGTGAGAAGGCAAAGCTGATACACCTTTATTCTGAAGTGATATACATTGTAGATTAATGATGTGGTTGTGCATTCTGTTTATATGACAGTGCTGTGTTTTTGGTAGATGTACAGAATGGCTGGGACTGAGAAAACTACTCCAGCTGATGTTACCAACCCAGGTATGTAGCTAGTAGCATAGATCCTTCCTTAATTCTGATGTTACAGTTCAAGCTTTGTTTGCACTTTAAAATGGTAAACTGCCTTAAGGCTCGTTCAAATATGCCGCGGTAAACCACCTATGAAAATAACATGGGGGCTTTAAATGTACTGCGCTTCACTTTCTGTTTTTTATTAACACACAGGTAAGTGAGTACTCCTAGGACCTTAGTTGCATCGTGAATCCCAGTTTGCATTTCATTTAATGCCCCCAAAACACACATTTTTTTTGGAAGCAGTTTAACGCGGCATATGTGAATGAGCGTATGAACGGCATGCTGCGGCTAAATAAAATTACAATTATGCATAGCCGTAGTGCGCTTCACACTACTGTATAATTTACAGAAAAGACTTGCTGCAATCAGCGTTCTCACCAGTAAGCACAAGTGACTTTAGAAAGAGAACTTATATGTGTATTCTTACTTTAATATTTCAAAATAACATTTAATTCCATCCATCAATTTTTTGTTTCTTCAAATTTTACACATATTCAAGTAATATGTATGACAGTAACATGAGTGTTATTCAAAAGCTTGATGTTATAATACAGTGTGCTTGTATATGGAAAAAGGTACAAAATCTTCTGAAGCACTGATGACAAAGGCATCAACAACAAAAATATGAATGTATCCTTTGAACCTTCCGTAACACGTTTAAGTTGTGCATGCTTGCGTAGTGACTGACGGCTGCACTCGCCCCTAGTAGTTGGAAAACAGATCAGGGCCCTCTTGCATAAAAAGTTCAATTAAACGCAACTCAAAAAAATTAAACACAACTCCATTTTCAACCAATCAGGATGGCGTATTTGGGACTTGCGTTGAATTTTTTGAGTTGCGTTTAATCGCAACTTTTTATGCAAGAGGGCCTTGTTCTGGCATAGATTATAAATATTCTTCATGTTCCTTTTATCATTCTTTCTTTTCTTTTTGAAAAAGAAGGGACTGGATTAAATTCATCATTTAGGAAGGGAACAAAATACTGATAGAAGGACTACAAAATGAAACACTGTATAAACCATGTATAAACACATTCCATACTACTTTTTTTTCCTTTTAATAGGTAATTAATATGCTATTTTCTAGTTGCCAGGAAATGAAGGCCAACACATTTCGCTTGATTTCATATTGCATTCAGCAGTGCGGAAACTGGTGCAGCATGTTTACTTTGTGTGTTTTTTTCTGATGTTGTATCTGATCAGAAACCGACGGCTTCTTTCTCGTGCTGTCGATATATATACAGGGAGTGCAAACATGCTTGCAGGGCTGTATCTGAGGCAGCAGAGAAGGGTTCTTCATGGATTTGGACCAAGTATGTCCAAAGGCAGAGAGCAACCAGCATTTAAACAAGGGTTTTTTTTGTTTTTGTTTTTGTTTTTTGTTACCAGTGGGAAGGTGGTGCATTGCACTGCTGGCCCACCACCAAGAGGGAGTATTGTTTATAACGGGCCGAAACTCCCAGTGACTGGTGGAAGAAAAACTGATGATTCCCCTGGTAATGCATGAGTTTTACCATCTTCTCGTGTTTATTTAACTTATAATATATTTTTTTTCATGGTCTGCAATTCGCGAAAGTTTCATGCCGCAAAAAAGGCAGTCACGTCCAATTTGCAAAAGTCTCTGGTTTGACAGTAGCACCCTTTGGGTCTCTTTCCAAGAGCATTACCAATAGTGTACAGGAAATACAAGTGTAGCATGAAGGAAAATCAAGTCTTGTTTATCATTCAGCCTAGTAGATGCATTTATGCAGAAGGTAATTTAAAAAAAGTGAAATGTAAAGTTGGAATTATTGATATACATGTAAATAAAACTGTACAAAATTAAACTCGTGAGAGACAACAGATAAACACAGCAAATCCCCTTTTTATCACTTGAGGTACATGTAAAAAGCATTTAACTTTTTTTGTTGTTAATTTCTAAAGTTGGTCATCTGTCTTCTTTTTACAGCTAGTTCAGATCCGAAACCGTTTGATGCAAACCTTTTCTTCCAAGGTGGAGTAGACAAGCCCTCATCACCAAGCTTTCCTGCTGAGAGTCCCTTCATGACAAAACCTAGTGATTCACCCCAAAGTAAAATGGAACAGTCCAGCAATAAGGCAAGAGGAAGTAGAGAGGAAGTATCAGAAAAGGACCAATCTGGTCTGCAGGAACCTGTAGTAAAGGACACACAACCTTCTGTAGCAAGCTTCTTTACAAAAGACCAAAGCTTGATCCAGAGTTCTGGGAGCTTCTTTGATTCATTTGCCAGCGCCCGTGGAGACGAGAACGACTTGTTTTCCACACCGCCCTCATCCATTGGAGCAACACCAGTGTCATCTGAAGGTCGTGGTTTCATGGAGGATCCTCTAGGAATATCAGCTGAGGCTTCAATGAAAGCTGTAGAAGCAGCAGGAGTTAACAGTGAGACAGTGAGCATAGATTCCACTAACCTGCTTACTGAAGAGGATGCAAAGATGGGCAGTGGGAGTAACATGGATACCATGAGTATGGACTCCACCAACCTGCTTTCAGAGGAGGACAAGGATGATCAAAGCATTGATCAGGGAAATGAGAGCTTCGAGGCAAGGAATGATATGGTGGAGGACCAAGGAGAGGAACCATCACAGGGTGCTCTTGAGACCACTATCTCACTGGAAAGTCCAGATACAGAGACCACAGTGATTGAAGAGGGAATAAACAATGCTGTGTCTGTATCCACTCATGATGACAAAGGTGAACCTGTAGCACCTGCTTCCGCTGAAGTAAAACCACCAGAGACCGTTCCTGATAAACCAAGAGAGGATGCTGACAGGAGTCTGGATATTGAAGAGAAGGTCACTTTTCCTGAAACACAGGTGATGACTCCACATGAATCAACCACCATCGAGTCAGAAGTGCCACCCACACCACCTCTGTCACACACTTCTCAAGAAGATACCGTGACCGACTCTTCTGATTCCCTGGGTGTTCCTCCTGCCCTCATGTCCTCTTTCAGTGCTCCATCTGGTCTAGTCAATCCCAGCCCTGTCGGGCCCCAGGTGCCATTTCAGTCCAGTGTATCGCAGGAAGACGATGATCCGTTTGTGGAAGCGCTTCGAACCAGCGAGAGCGACCGTCGTCATGATGCGTGGATACCATCGGATGCCACTCAGAAGATCTTGGCAAACCGGAGCATTGCTCTGCAGGGATCAGAGTATGTGATCAGGGATCAGCTTACTATGCCTGGCATTATTGCTGAAGAACCACAGGTAGATACTGATGATCTTCCTTGTAGCAATTAGATTCAGAGTAATGAGACTCAACAACACTATGATGATTTGAGGTGTTAATTATCATTTTTGGCTGTAAGGAAATTTTCATCAGTTGAGCATCCGTGGAAATGGCATATATGGAATGATAATTGCAAACTTGTTAATTTAAGTTAATGATGATCATGATAATACTTAATTATACACATGATAATGAAATTGACTTTAACAGGGTGATCCAATTAAAGATCTAGTCCAGAGGTACATGGGGGAACAAGAATCATCCAAGAGATCTGTTCTCACGATAAATCAGGTCACCAGAGATGAGCTGGGTCTTAAGAGGTTATTGGTAAGTATCCTTAATCATTTTCATCAATCATTTCTGTATACCGGTTCATTCTTTTGGAATAAACTTTCACAAATGTTTACCACCTGTCCTCTCTCAGGAACTCTAAGATTTCAACTAAAACCTGTTTTTCAGATCGGGCAAGTGCTTTTATAAAGAATGCTACCTTGAAAAAATATTTCCCCCACATTTTCTGTGTATCTCAGGGGTATGGTGCACATGAGCCCCAAAATTTAATTCAGGACCCCCAAAATCTCAAAATTGAAACAGAGGGCCAATTCATAGAGACCCTAAAAATGTTGATATGGACCCCCAAGGTCCCAATGTGAGTGTGGAACCCTGGGGTGGTATTCTGAAAATTGTTGTAACTTTTGTTGTAACTTTTGTTGTATCTTCCGGAGATAATACCTCGCTTATATTGTTGTAAGTTGGTATTCTGAAAATTGTTTTAAGGAGATATTAATTATCTCTCTAAGGACCGCCTTTATATTATCTTTGACACGCCCATTTTGGGGCATCTTACCAATCAAAATGGAATTTATATAGGTAGGTTAATCATTAGGAGAACCCCTTATGTCAAACATAAGGATGGGCTTTTTCGCGTATATCAATTTCGGGTGTAGTTATTGAATTATGGGTTTTATAATGCGCCATGCGCTATTGGACTGCAATTAATTAACATAATGGCTCACCCTCTTCTGCTCGAACCAAGTCACATATTGATGTAAAATCATCGAATTCCACCTGTAATTTCTTCAAAATGTCTTCTCTATGAGATCTTGAATCACACACAGTCTCCATCTTGATATTCGATCATGAGATACAAGATCATGAGATACAACAGCTAGAAGCTGTTGTAAGTTTTGTTGTAGTTACATGTACCATGGAAGATAAGATACAACAAAAGATAAAATAATTTTCAGAATACCAATTATCTCATGATATTATCTTCAGAGCACATGTATGTAAATTAGGATCATGCGCAGAGTGAACAAAGATACAACAAAATTTACAACAAAAGTTACAGCAATTTTCAGAATACCAATTTCATCTTAAAGGGAAATCCAACCTTAATAGCAAGTTGCTTTGAAAGAAAGAGGAAAAATCAGAGAAGCAGATTGGTGAAAGTTTGAACGAAATCGGACAAGTAATAAGAAAGTTATGATTTTTTGAAAGTTGAAATCACTATGCATATGGGAATTTCAAATTGGCCGAATAGGTAATGTCACTGTGATGTAGCTGTGGACAACTCCCCCATTCGCTCTAATACACAATATGACTAAAATGTCACTTTTTTTCAAAAAGCATTACCCAGTAGGATCTTTTCGTTCATGAGGATCTATAACAATATGCTATCTCCAATATATTTTGAGTACTGCCCCGAGGGTAAAGGCGCCTCAAAGAAAACCGCAAATTAATATTTTTGTGTACGGCAAATGGGAGAGTTGTCCACAAAAATGTCACAATGGACTCACCGAATTGCCAATTTGAGATTCGCATAGATGTAGTGATCTCATTTTTCAAACATACATGTACATAACTTTCTTAGTCCTTGTCCGATTTCTTTCAAACTTTCACCATCCTGTTTTTCTTATTTTTCTGCTTTCACACAAATCATCTCATTACCAAGGTTGGATTGCCCTTTAAGTGTGGAGATACAACAATATTAGAGATAAAACAGTTTTCAAAATACCGCCCCTGGTCTATTCTGTATCTCACCTGTGCAGCTTTTTCTAATCATGAAGGACACTGGCAAATTTCAAGTTTCATAGTTTTATTATCATTATTAGCTTATCATTAGCATTTTTATTGTCATTATCCGCGTTGTCACTACGGTGGTCGGCGCCGGTCGGAACCTTCCACCACTCGAAATTTCCGACCGGCACTCAATGCAATATCGCACCCGCCCGCCCGGCACTAATTTCCCCACTGACAAAGAAAAAATACTTCAATTTTGACCTACAAACATGCAACTGTGGTTTAAGCCAGTAATCTGACAGCACTCACAGGAGGTATATGTACAAAGTAAACCAAATACTAGTACAGTAGTTACAATGCTTAATGCTGCAGCTACAGTACAGTGTGTACTGTGTCGATACATGATATTTTTACTGTTTAACTATAACTTATAAGCCCTGAAAACCGACTAGTTTTTGTCCCCCTGAACCCCCGTGGCAAGGTGTCGGGCGATAAAATTTCCACCACTAAAAAGTCCCTGGTGACAACCCTGGTCATTATTGTTATTGGTAGTAGTAATGCCATCTTCATCATCATCATCATCATCACTCGGTACAAAGAATACAAAGAATATAACCCAAAGCTTACCATACAGGAAATGGTTAATTGTAGAGCTCTGTGAAAGTGTATCGAAGGTTCTGCTGTATGTGTAATATTTTGTGCGTGCATATTATAGTCATACTGACATGTACGTTATGATCTTGTGTTATAGGATGCAGGTTGTCTTCGTGCTGCTGTTGACCTGACAGGGCTTCTGTTGACCTCTGGAGGTCAGGGCAAAGGTCAAGCTGGCTTACCTTCCAGACACACCCCTCATCTGATGCAGGTAAGATTTACATGTACATTTATATTGTACACACATCCATCCCAGGGGTCGCTCAAGGCTCCTACTTTTATTCTGGCATTAACCAAGTTGCCCTATGGTGCTGAGAGCATCCAAGGAATTACATGTAATTCCCAACAGGTATCTATAAATACTACCCTTGGGTGGAGAGTGGCAAATGTAGATTAATGCATTAGTGGTGTGGTTGGTACTCAAACCATTTGATCCACAGTCAGTGACTTTCCCACTTGACCACAACACCTCTAGAAAATCTTTTTTTTATTTGTTTTTAATTTTACATCTAATATCTCTTTATTAAAGTGGTTTTTGTTAATATATACAAGATTGCAAAAGAATAAAAAGAAGGAGAATAAAAGCTGATTCATAAATATTCTGCTGGTATTTAGTCAATGCGATGCTGGCCTTAAATCTTTCATGTTCACTTCGTGTAGCATAGCCTTTGCCAGTTATCCTGTCTTTATTTTTATTTTTTTATTTTTTTACTGTGATTTTTATGAGTTATTCATGGAGAAACTTTTCTCTTGCTATCTTTATCTATCTGTCTGTCTGTCATTCTTTCTCATTATCTGTCTCTTATTTTTGTCTGTCTACATTGCTCTCTCATCCTCTTTCTCTCTCTATCTCTGTTTTGTCTGTCTGTCTTTGTCTGGCTCTCTCTTTCTCTCTGTCTGTCTGTCTCTGTCTGTCCACCTGCTCCCTCCTCTCTGCCCTCCTCCTTTTCTCTGTCATAAACCATCTCTTTCCTTCCTGTCTCTACCTCTGTATGTCACTATGTCTCCTTCTCTTCTCTCCTACATGTAGGTATGGTTTACTAGGATATCTGTGTTGATGAAGTTACAGCAGTTTACAGCAGCAGAGCAGGAGTTAGATGCGTTTGGTAACATGGACAAGCCTGATCTCTTCTATGGCTATTATCCTGATCTCTACCCAGGCAGACAAGGTGATTTTCACACTTATTCAACATTATACTCCAGTCACCAGGGGTATAGCAGGGGAGCACAGGGGAGGGGGAGGGGGAGGGGGAGGAGGGACATGTCCCTTCCCCCCCCCCCCCCCCCCGCATTACATGCAGGGGAAAAAGGAGAAAGAAAAGGAAAGCGGGAAAGGAAAATGAAATAAAGATGATATCACTCCCTTCCTCTAATAGGTGATGTTGTTAATTCACATTTCATCCATGAAGTAAGATTATTGCCTCCCCCCCCCCCCCCACACACACACATGATGCCAGTGCCCTCCAATATCTTGACCCCCACGACATCACTGCCAGTCATTCCAATGAGGTGGACACTAGGACTGACAACAGAAAGAGGAATAACTTGCATTACCCCAAATGGACAAAAATAATCGGTCGGTTGGAATTGATTTGGCGATAGGCCTGACATATAGCATAGCTATTTATTTTTATGCCTCCGCCCACCAAAGGTGGTGCCGGAGGCATTATGTTTTCGGGTTGTCTGTCCGTCTGTCCATCCATCCGTTCTGCTTTCTTGTTCGAGCATCAACTCAAGAACCACATAAGTATGTATCACCATAGGAAGATGATATGATTAGATTTTGGAATATGTAGGTCAAAGGTCAAGGTCACAGAGGCCAATTTCTGAAATTTCAGGTGTAAGCCTCATTCTCGCGATAACTCAAGAACCATATGAGGTATGAACTTCAAACTTTGTGCTAGTATGTATCACCATAGGAAGATGATATGATTAGATTTTGGAATATGTAGGTCAAAGGTCAAGGTCACAGAGGCCAATTTCTGAAATTTCAGGTGTAAGCCTCATTCTCGCGATAACTCAAGAACCATATGAGGTATGAACTTCAAACTTGGTGCTAGTATCATCATTGGATGAGGATCTGATTAGATTTTGGGGTATGTAGGTCAAAGGTCACAGGTCAATTTCTGAAATTTTGGGTGTTAGCCTTGTTAACACAATATCTCAAGAACCATTTGAGGTTTGAACTTCAAACTTGGTACTAGTATGTATCACCACAGAAAGATGATATGGTTAGATTTTGGGATACGTATGTCAAAGGTCAAAGGTCATAGAGGTCAATTCTAAAATTGCAGGTTCTAACCTTAACGTGATATCTCAAGAACCATTTGATCCATTAAATTCAAACTTGGAACTAGTATGAAACACCATAATGAGACGAACTAATTAAATTTTTGTTCATGTAGGTCAAAGGTGACAGGTCATAGAGGTTATTATACAGGTGTACATGTATGTGAAATTAATGGGGTTTTTTACCTTTGTTATCAACATATCTCAACTATTTTGTATTCTTGACTAGGAGGAGATAAGGTGATCAGACTTTGAGGTTATAAGGTGTAAGGTCATATGTCAAAGAGGTCAATTGACATGTAATTAGAGGCTTTTTATTCTGTTTATCACAAACTTTCAAGAACAGTTTGAGCCATCAACTGAATTTAGGCGGAGGCATATAGGAGACGCAGTTGCATTCATCTTGTTTATAATGGACCTTCCTTAGGACTTATAATTTTCTGCTAGAAAATTTTGATTGGAGCAGAAAAGGGTGTTGTACAAAGTTTCTGATGATTTAGCAAAAGGATTTCTACAAACAAGACAGGGTCCTCAGATTTTAAGCGTTAGCTGACAGAGTTAAAAAAAAACGTCCAACAAGTGAAAAAAGGGAAGGTATGAATGTTTGCAATTTGTTGACAGAAAAAAATTGAATGTGGTTGTCACACACCAGACCCCCCCCCCCCCCCCAGTAACATTCCTTTCTACATGTACATCTAGTGACACCTTGTTTGTCATCAATTGAACTGAATTTACCTCTGCATTTCAACGATAATGTTTAAATTAATAATAAGCATTAGAAATACATGATACCATCAATAGCAAACCACGGTAGTAATATATAATCAAGATATTCACTTTGATAGGGATATGATTTTTCTTAAAGGGGGTACCCAATGCTGAAACAATGTTAGTTCATTTAAAAGATCATGATTTTATTAGAAGAAAATCATCTGCCTTAAATTTTTTTTAAAATTCGTGTTACCAGAAAATCCCCGAAATATGGTAAGATTTCAGGATATTTTGGCCCCTCAGCTGTGTCCCAATTTCAGCTAGGTAACCACAATGACGTCAAAGTGGTTACCCAGGTTCGCGTATTGCAGATGTGTTGCGCGCTAGACTGTACAAAATGCATTACACCTTGCGCGCATTTTGCTATAATTACGCGACAAGGTAACCACTTTGACGTCATTGTGGTTACCTAGCTGAAATTGGGACACAGCTGAGGGGCCAAAATATCCTGAAGTATTACCATATTTCGGGGATTTTTCTGGCAACACGAATTTTTAAAAAACTTAAGGCAGATGATTTTCTGCTAATAAAATCATGATCTTTTAAATGAACTAACATTGTTTCACCATTGGGTACCCCCTTTAAAGAATATTTCATGCAATTGTGATAATGACTATCATAGTACGATATAGGTAAGCGATAAACAGATGATTTTAGAAGTGTTCTGTAAATTATCACTCTGTATTCGTGGTCTTTTTGCAGGTTCCATGGTGCCTTTTTCATTCCGCTTGATCCATGCTGAGTTAGCTATGTATGTAGGCAAGCATCAGCTATGTTTAGATAGACTCTCTGTCATTCTATCTGTATGTCACAAGGTAAGATTCTTAGAGACGAGTAAAGCATGGTTAACCCTTTCGCGACAATAGACCACATTTTGTGGCTCAATAACTTTTGATTCAGAGCCCTAAAAATATACCAGATGCATGAGTAGAAAGAGCAAAAATTTCTGCACACACTTTGTCCATTTTTGTTGCATGATCATATTGCTTTTGATGCACAAATTTTTAAAAAGGAGAATAAGCTTTAAAATCTTAAAGTTGGCAACACATTGAGAGGTTCAAAATCATTGCTTTATCAAAATTGGCATTTTTTCCACTTTTCAACAAAGTTCCTAACCATGTATGTTGTTTTCAAAGACATTAAATTTTATTAGAAGCAAGTAGCATTAAAATAAAAA
The DNA here is from genome assembly GCA_025618425.1 of Heliocidaris tuberculata. Lineage (NCBI taxonomy): Eukaryota > Metazoa > Echinodermata > Echinoidea > Camarodonta > Echinometridae > Heliocidaris > Heliocidaris tuberculata. Next base: position 6,253,629 of record CM046841.1, read on the forward strand.
TATTATTGCCAATTTGAAGAACAAAATGTGATCAATTTAGCTTGTAAATAAGTCCTGTCATGAAAGAGTTAACACATGTATTTTATAAAACACTGGCAATTGTGTATGCTTTGGGAACCTTTGTGGCATGCAGCTACCTTTTTCCCACTCTTTATTCATTTACATGTAAAAAGGTTTTATTTTCTGATTTATTTTTTGAGATGGAGCACTACTTGATGTCTGAATGAGATTAAAAAATCCTTGTTTATCAAAATATAAATATGAACAATGGGCAGTCAACTTCCATCATTTCAATTTTATATTACAATTTTCTCTTGGAGTGCTCTTGGTTTGTTCAATCTAAGTATAATAATACGCTGTAAAGTGGTTTCATCAGTTTCTTGTAACTGGAAAGGGGCCACTTGAAAAACAGTTATTATCATTATTTAGATGTGTTCCTGAATAAATGTACCTAAGTATTGAAAGAAATATAATCCTGAAGAGCATGTTATGTAGGATGAAATTGTTCTCATTCTACCTGTAGTATGAATTCTAAAGCTTTTTTTACTGAACCTGTCTATTGACTTGTTTTCACTGCTAGATTCTTCAGAATCTACAAGATGGAAAGTCAGAATATGGTCAGCCTGTGGAGCTCTCAGAAGAGAATAGGAAAGGTAAGATGATTTAATATACAGTGGAACATCATTACAAAAAGCTCTTTGGGACTAACGAAATGACTTCGGTATACTGAAACCTTTTAGTCAGACCCCCCCCCCCCCCCCCCCTCATGAACTTTTTTTTTCAATAAATAAATAAGTCAATAAATAAGTCAATAGATAAATAAATAAAGAGATAAATAAATAAATAAATGAATAAATAAATAAATAATGTAAGAACAGTTGAACACAAAGAATTGGAACTTTCAAACTTACCTTGTTCTAGTGAGATGTTGTAATGAGAGTTTTCTTTATTACTTTATTACAATGTGGTTCCACTATACAAAGAAGGAATTAGTTGAAGTTATTTTCATCTTAGATGGGTTGCCAGTATGAGTCCCATCTGATTTCAGTCAGACTTTTTACCTCCAGAATGTACTGTCTAGAGTAGAATGAAATGTTTATGTTTTTAGGGAGAGCATACATGTATATTTTTACAATTGTGACTACAACCATTACTGGTGATGCTGATTATGAATTAAATATTTATTTCACTTTTTTGTCAAATTTCTTTCAAGTTAAAATAGTTAGAATGGTTACAGTAAAATTGTTGATTTTATCTGAATCCTTTGACATTTCCTATTTCATGATTTTTTAGTATCTTTGGATCTATGGAAGAGGAGACAAATCCGAGTTCTTCACTCTGTAGGAAACTGCTTAGTCAGCATGAAGGTATGTGCAACCAACAGTATTGAGGGCTCTCATTCGAATCCTATCTATGATTGTTCTACATTGTATGCACCCCCGAGCTGGGGGGGGGGGGGTTGTTTTTGGTTGTTTTTTTTTTTTTCTTCTTCTACATTTTTTCATGATCATGAATTTAAGGGAATAAATTGGCCATAAAGTAAAGAATAAAGGTAAGTTTAGTGAAAATTTAGTCACTAGGAAGGGAAGGGGATAATTTTTCTGATATGATTGTGAATGTTATTTTCAGGAGTACATGCCGGCAGTGAATGTCTTTAAGTCACTGAAAGAGTATCTTTTCTATTCTTCTGATATGATTGTGAATGTCATTTTCAGGAGTACATGCAGGCAGGGAATGTCTTCAAATCACTGATAGAGATTTTTTTTCTATTCTTCTGATATGATTGTGAATGTCATTTTCAGGAGTACTTACAGGCAGTGAATGTCTTCAAATCAGTGATAGAGATTTCTTTTCTATTCTTCTGATATGATAGTGAATGTCATTTTCAGGAGTACTTAGAGGCAGTGAATGTCTTCAAATCACTGATAGAGATTTCCTTTCAATTCTTCTGATATGATTGTGAATGTCATTTTCAGGAGTACTGACAGGCAGTGAATGTCTTCAAATCAATGATAGAGATTTCTTTTCTATTTTTCTAATATTATTGTGAATGTCATTTTCAGGAGTACATGCAGGCAGTGAATGTCTTCAAATCACTGATACAGAAAGAGCCTGAGAATGAAATTAACATCCTGTGTGGTATTGCAAGGGTTTACCTCCAGGTTAGTCTTGTTTTACTTCCTGTCTTTATTTATTAACAGGGATTAGTTTAGATTATATAAAGGGTTTTTGAAGTTGTGCCTTAACAACAACTTTATGATGATGAAAATAACAATGATGGCGATTGTAATGATAAAATCTTTGTACTTCAATTTCATCATGTCTTTAACATAGCTACCTTTATTGCACTCTTTTATTCCTTATTGAATTCCTTCTTACCAGCTATCCATTTACTGTAAAACTAGAATTTTGTGCAAATTGTAAATGACTGCCATTTTGGCAGAAAAAAGCTTTGCAAATCACAAAAGTGGAGTGTTGTGTCAGTTGTTATTTGATTATTTTGAGGCATGCACTTGCAAGATTTTAAACCACTTGCTTAATTTATTAAAGTTTTACAATATTTCATTTAGGTCAGTTGAGATACAGATCAATTTAGATAAAATATATAATTTCAATTCACATCTAATTTTTATCATCTGTCTGTCCCTAAGTTTTCTTCTCTTTCCTTTCATGTAGCTTGGTGATCTGAAATCTGCCCAAGATGTGTATAGTGAGATAGAGAAGAAGATAGGATCTAGTGGGTCTAAAGACAGACAGGCTAGAATCCACATTAACAGGTAAGCAAGCCACATCTAAAGCCAAAATAGAGAAATGTTTGAAATTATGATTTCCATTTCAACAGCATGGGCTAAATTTCCCTTTTATTGTAATCTTGTAGCAAGTAGTCACTGTTCGTAGTTCGTATGCGATTGAAGAAATATAAATGACATTTTAAATTTTAAATAAGTAAGATTATTTTTTTGCTGATATGCATGTATTGTAGTTTGATATCCTGTAGATTATGTTTTGGTATTGTGTTTCTTTTCACATTCGCGGAATAATTTTGTACTATGGAAGAGCAGAGTAGGCCTACTCACTGTCAAGACAACTGATCACATTTCTGTGGTTTGGCTCAGTAACTTTTGATTCAGAGCTCTAAAAAATATACCAGATGTATGAGTAGAAAGAGAAAAAAATTCTGAGAACACTGTGTCCATTTTCGTTTCATGATCATATTGCGTTTGATGCTAGGAATTTTAAAAAGGAGAATAAGCTTTAAAATCCTTAAATTGGCAGCACATTGACAGGTTCAAAATTATTGTTTCTTAATCAAAATTGACAATTTTTTCAAGTTTTTGATAAAGTTGATAATCATGTCCCGGATAATTGTTTTAAAGATATTACATCTCATTAGAAACGTATAGCAATAAAAGAAAAATATCACCGTTTCTAATTTGAATCTTAACAAAATGTGATCAATTTAGCCCTTAAATAATTCCTGTCATGAAAGGTTTAAATGGTAGTTGCAAGTTAGAATGTAATTTAATATTAGGACTAATACTTCATGATTTCTCAATTAAGTTCTCAATTTAGGAAAATTCAGTGAAGTTGATTTTAATGAATTTTTCACAGAGGGTTCCTCAAAGTAGCACAGAACCAGTATGCTGAGGCCTACAAGCATTTCAATGAGGGACTGAAATTAGAACCAACAAATTTCATGGTTAGTATTAAACATCTGTGACTTTCAGCATCTTCTTTGATTGATTTCTGCTCTTTTATTATCATCCTTGCTTTCATTCTCGCTCTCTGTCCGTCTCTCTTAATCTCCCTCTCTCTTTTAATATTCTTCCTTCCTGTGTTCTCTTGTCTCTGTCTTTTGCATGCAATTCATTTTATTGAAAATGGAGCCTTCAAATCTCCTTCAGAACCATTTTTAAAATGTTTAGACCGATAGAGGAAATGATAGGGGCAACTTTCCTAAAGTGATTTTTTTCTGTTTCTTTCAAGCTCAAGAATGTAGACATGATCTTTAATGATTTCATTTTGTTTTAAAAGGAATATAATGCTGTACAGGTGCATGTATATGAGTGAGCGAATTGTAAAATCTCTCCTTTGTTATTATTTTGTAGGCAATCAATAATGTCTCAGTTTGCTGCCTATACCTCGGCAAACTCAAGGAGGCACTCTCCCTGCTAGAGAATCTTGTCAACAAGGACAGCAGCGAGTTTTTAGATGAGTCTCTCGTCTTCAATCTCTGCACTCTCTATGAGCTGGAGTCATCTAAAAGCACAGTCAAGAAACAGAATCTTCTACGATTGATCAGTAAATACAAAGGAGATGGATTTAATGTTAGTTGTCTTAAGATGCCCTAGTCTCTACTCTCTATGAGCTGAAGTTGTCTCAAAGCACTGAAGATACAGAATATTAATCAGTTAAAACCAATCAGTTTCAAGTGAATGCCCGGAGACAGCACTACCCCTGTAGTTTTTTAGTAGGCTGCTAGTCTGCATGCTCAGATTGGCCAATTGGCCAAGTTTTAAAAAGTTATTGGCCAGTACAACAAACTACTTGGAACCAAGGAAATTACCTCTTTATGTTGAAACCTTGTTATATCAGGGCTAAAAAAAATAGAATGCAAAGAAGTGGGACCAGAAAAATTACCTTGTTATAAGGAGAGTTTGTTATAACAGTGTTCTTCATATTGAGGTTCCACTGTATTCATGACGGCGTACTAATACTTCTAATTAGATCCAGGTTTACATCATCGATCTCTACCAGTGGATAAGGCAACGCCCTCTACGTTTAATGCAACCGGTCGCCATGTTTTGGATGCAGAAAAACACTGCTACTGTACTGTTTCAATACAATTTTATACATTTTCAAAATCAAATAATTCAGCTCAGTGAAGTCCTTTCCTCGAATTAACTACAAAATCAGGCAAAACAACTGCACCCTTACAAATTCTAAAGGTGATTTAATGTGACAATCAGTATAATGTCTTTTTTAAATAAAAAAATCAAATCGTGTATCTTTCGAATGGGAGTACACTGGAATCGCACACAGCAGGCGATGTCCCACACGGTCCCACGTACTGTGTTTGAGTGTAGGGCTTCTAATTTTGGTTGTGCGGCAGCATTAACTGCTCGCATAGAGCGGTGTGTACAATGCGATATCCATGTGAGGTAGAGATCGATGGTTTGCATGGACAGATTTAATCTAATGATTTATAAAGTGCCACTTATCAACTTCCTCATATTGAAATTAACATACTTCTGTAACTTGATAAACAAAAATCATGTCAACATGAAATCAATTTCTCCTTTACTTTTCCTGACTGAATTAATTTTGTTTTATTCATTTTGTTACAGAATTACATTAATTTGTAGAGAATGAAGAGCTTGACATATGGCACTCCATAAATTAGGGACTAAGTTAAACCAGAGCTCTGTTTCATAAAACTTGTTATCAATAACAAGTTACAATAATTGTTATAAGCTACTGAAATCCCTGAATCAAATTGGCTTAGAGCGAATTTGTTATAGAAATGTGGCTGTTGTTATTGATAACATGTTTTATGAAACAGGGCCCAGGTTTAACTTATTCCCCCTTTATGAATACAACCCATTTTGATTTAAGCCAAGCCTAAATCCAGTTGACAATACTGATCAATGTTAATTTTAACTCAGTGCTATGAAAGCAGGAATATGCATGTAGATACGCAACCAGTGGAGCAAGAACTTAGTTTTATCTGTGAGATTTGGGTGGATGAATGCCTCAACAGGGGCACTAATGCATCCGAGGGCCATTTTTGAGTCGAGAAACTATAGTCATTTGTTTTGATTGAATTATTATGTGACATGAAGCTTTCATGATTCCAGACAACTCACAGATTTCTTGCTTTACAGTGCAAAATCTGACTAAATGTGGGCATATATCATTTTATGTTTTTCCATATGGTTATAAAAAAGATGATTTTACTTTACCAATACTAAACACTTCCCTCATTTAATTCCTTTTACCAGTCATATGGAATCTCTCTGTCATTTCTTGGCATTTCTTTAATGAACAGTGCAATATTTATTTGTAAAAATTGTGTGAATATATGAATGGGTTACTTTTATTTTTCAAGGGGGGGGGGGGGGGGGTTACAATCATGACAAGCATTAAAATGGTATACATGTACATATTTCCTGTTGTGTTCTATAATTTTTCAGTATACTATTAATACATGGTTGGGAGTGCGTTAGTGCGATCTGGCAACACAAAGGTTTTTATCGTGGTGTACTAACACACGAGGCGTAGCCGAGTGTGTTAGACACCACGATAAAAACCTGCGTGTTGCTGGATCGCACTAACGCACGAACTCACAACCATGTATTAATAGTTTTATAAAACGGGTCTACAATTTTAGTGTTTTCTTACAATCTTAGTGTTTGATCCGGATTAGCCGTGCGTTAGTCCCCTCGCCGTGCGTTATCACTTTTTTTTTGCACGGTCACGTGATGTTATTTGACCAATCAGGATGGCTACATTCTTGAACCCGTTTTATAATTGTTGATATAGACCTCATTCCTGTATGACTGGACATCAATGTTTAATCCAACCCCCCCCCCCAACCACACACACACACACACCCACACACACACTCACACACACACGGAAATACACACACACACCTACACACACAGGGTTTCCCCAAAGTTCTATTTTATGAGTGTTGGAAATACAGGTTTTCAAATTCATCATTTTTTTTTCAAGAAAAGTTTACTCTCTGTACTTGGGACCTACATCTACATGTAGCTCACAAAATAAATTGGTATACTGTAACCTACCTTGCGTTTTGACTTTAAGATCTCTAAAATTAGAAAATTAGCGATGTAAAGGAAAAAATTCGTTTTAATTTTTTGAAATTTCATAATTTATTGCATTATATTTCTCTTTATCTTTATGTACACAAATTAATATACATCTTTACAAAAGAACAAAATTATAGCACATGTTACATTGATTATACAGACAGTATAAGTACTGGAATACACGGAAGAAATATTAATTTGAAAGGGCAAAGATGATAGTATACTGTGTCATGTAAATACTGTATCATGTTATTCCTATTCTCTTGTAACATTTTTTAGTTATTGTTCCGAAGTATTCAGATTTCAGAAAGTGTAAATTTCAAAAAGGATATTGAATTATCACATTTGGGAAATCATATACATGTATTCTGAAATTTGAGTTTATATGAAAATGGTTGAAGGAAATGTAACTAAATGTACTACAAATATATGTATTGTACGAAATAAAAGATCTAAAAGCTAAGGAGTAATACTATTTTTGAGTCTTTGTAATAATTTCCTTTTACTATATTGCATATCAATTTAGAAGAAATGATACATGTAAGCAATGTATGAATTAATTCAATACACTGAATCATTTGGCTATCAAAGATCAATGCTGCCTTGAAAAATCTGCAATTCAATTTAATAAAGATTTGGACATAAAACAAATGGACATGAAACAATTTGACATTTGCATGGTAAAGTGTCTGGAAGTTTCCTATGAAGTCTTCAGCTTTAGAAGATGCTCTGTTTCAGGATTTAATAGGTCATATCCTTTAGCTCCATGATAGGAAAGAATAAATACAAAAGAGCCAATTGGAAAATGTAATGTCAAACCTCAAACAATGGATAAAGTAATGTACACGTATTATGTTGAACTGTGAATGTACAGTGAAAATTATTAATAAAGAGCTTTTGATATTAATTGGTCCCTACTCTATATTTTGGGGTTTTTTTTAACCTGATATAACAAGATATTCGATATAACAGTAATTGTCCCCGCCGAACGAAGTTCGCGAGGGGACTATGAAACGGGCTCCGTACGTGTGTGCGTGTGTGTGTCCGTCCGTCCGTCCGTCCGTCCGTCCGTCCGTCTGTCCGTGTGTGCTCAAGTGTTAGAAAATGCTACTTCTCCGTCATTTCTTGGCTGATTTTGATTCCGATTGTTTTATCTGATAGGGCTGGGTGGGGGCTTCCAAACTTCTACACAGAATTTTGAAATTCATTAATTATGCAAATTTATGCAAATTTATTCAAAATTGACGAAAAATGCTACTTCTCTATTTCACATCGGATTTTGATTCCGATTGTTTTATCTGATAGGGCTGGGTGGGGGCTTCCAAACTTCTACACAGAATTTTGAAATTCATTAATTATGCAAATTTATGCAAATTTATTCAAAATTGACGAAAAATGCTACTTCTCTATTTCACATTGGATTTTGATTCCGATTGTTTTATCTGATAGGGCTGGGTGGGGGCTTCCAAACTTCTACACAGAATTTTGAAATTCATTAATTATGCAAATTTATGCAAATTTATTCAAAATTGACGAAAAATGCTACTTCTCCTCTATTTCACATCGGATTTTGATTCCGATTGTTTTATCTGATAGGGCTGGGTGGGGGCTTCCAAACTTCTACACAGAATTTTGAAATTCATGCAAATTTATGCAAATTTATTCAAAATGGCTGAAGGTTCATAATGTTTTCATGTTTTATATTTCAGTTGTATACATGCATTGTTGGTATTCTCTTCTTTTGCATGCAGTAACATTATTATTTTATTCACTAAAGTTTTTCACTGAAGTTTTAAGTTTCAGGCTAGTTAATTTCCACTGATCTGCACTTCCGGCGGGGACATTTATTACGCATTGCATAATTTACTCATTCACTTGTTTTCATGGTCCCAGTGTCCTCTATATAACAAGTTTCCACTGTACTTATCAATGGTACAAATTGCAACCAAGTTTTTAATTTCACTTGTCAACAAATTATAACTCAAATTTCTCTAACAGGTCATAATAACAGTAACTACAGAATATATCTTACAGGTAATAGCAACACATACATGTCCATGTACAGGCCCGCTGGAAAGGGGACGGGGATGCCGGGGATGCCACTGCATCCCCTTTTTTCAGAAAATATGCACACAAAAAGCTAATGACCCTTTTTCTTTTTATTTTGCTTGTCAGAGAATTTTGGATGTGTCCCCTCACATTTGAAGAGAGATTTCCACCAATGCGCACATGTAGTATTTTGGTAAATGATAAAGCACCCTGTTTTCGAAAAGCTTCTGACAGGCCTAATATAGCAACACCTGCAATGCCTGTTTTTCTTTTCTGTTTTTGAAATTAATGAATCCACATATATGATCTGCAACTCATTCTTCCGAACGTGTCACCTTCTCCAAATTACAAATGCATTGTGGAGACACCATCTTCCACAGGACATACATGTAAGCAGCCAAATACAGAGCAAAAGGGGAAAGTTCACGGTTATTGACATGAAAAAAAGTCTTTCAATCAATATGTAATGTCTCTGAATGATTTTCAACCAATAACAGAAGGCACTTGAGCACAAATAAAATCCTTAATATTCTTGAGAATATGGGAAGTACCAGGAAGATATTAATGGAATTTCAGGTTTCTAATACAGTGGAAACTCAGTATAACAAGGTCCTTGGGACCATCACAATTATCTTGTTACAGCAGGAATCTCGTTATATAAACAATAGAATATAAAGAGCTGGGACCAGGAATATTACCTTGTTACTAGTATATCAGGAATATTGTCATATCAGATCTCTTTATACCAAGTTTCCACTGTACATGCATTGCAATATCCAGTCTAAAAATATACATGTACAGTGGAACCTCATTATAACAAACTCCTTGGGACCAAGGAAATTACCTCTTTATATCGAAACCTTGTTATATCAGGTCTAAAAAATAATAGAATACAAAGAAGTGGGACCGGCATAATGACCTTGTTATAATGAGAGTTTGAGGTTCCACTGTAGTATATGTACATGTATTTATGCACCAAATATTATTACTCTTTAAAGGATACCAATCACCAACAAATATTTTACTCTGTATGTTAGAGGTTCCATGTCATTCTACTATATTCAAAATATGGGCTTTGAATATCACTTCTGTAAAGATATATTGCAAGTTTAATTATACTCTCTAGAAGCATAAAAGCGACTCGTGAGTAGACTACTCAACACAACCGTACGCGCTCGCCAAGGTAAGGGCTCGCGCAGAACCCAACTTGGAGGTTCGGTTCCGCGCGAGCAGCTTCATGTTATCCTTTATTTCCTTTATACTCCTAAACTGCTGACCTATAGAATTTCAGATAAAGTTCTTTGAGGTTAATTTTATACTTCCTAGCAGTATACAATTTTTTTTTTTCAGGTGGTTGGTACACTTTAACACAAGTAAGCATTGGCCATGCATTCCACATTTTCACATAAAACATGATTGTGACCAAGTTGGGTGTTGCTACATGTATTAGGGCATACGATACATAAATTATATGAAGCTCTACTAAGCCCATGGTATTGAAGTTTTCGCATTAGATCAACTGTCACTGTTTTTCTGCTGCTCCAGTTTCCCTAGGTTCTGAACCAGACCAAAAAGTATTGTCAAACCCAGTAAAATCCTGCTGGTTTCCATCTGCAAACGAAGAGTTTGAATTGTTTACATTGTCCGAGCGGAATACAAAATCTTCCCCTAGCTCAGAGCTCTGCCCTGGTAGAAAACCGCTCTCTAAATCACCAGGAGTTGATGTTGATGATGCCCCAAAAGCTTGTCCAAAGTCGGTAGCACTGTCTTGGTTCCCCTGAAGGCCACCCGCAGTCATTGCTTTAGCAGAACTTGAGGCTGAGATGACTGATGGGTCATCATGACCTGATACTGCTAACTGGGGCATTGACTGACTTGATGTAATTGAATTCTCCTGCTGTTCATTGGGGGCATACTTTCGTCCTCTCCGTTTTCCTAAAATTTTGACATAGTTGGCAGGGACCAGTCCAATCTTTTCTCTGCCTTTGCTAGCCAACAACCAGCCACGCACCCTGGGTTGCTGTTCTGTATGAAGAGAGAAAAAATATGAGATCATAAGCCAATATGTATGTTCATGTATATATTGAAAACCTTATAAATCTTAAAGATAAACTTGGGTTCTGGTCAAGTGATTACATTCTGAAAGAAACCATCAGGAAGCAATGAGGAAAGGTAGATCACGGAGCACAGAATTGGTGTATATGGTAAGGTTTTGGAATCATTAGAATAATAAGAAATTGACCCGATCTTGCTGAAACTCACATGCACTTCCCACAGAAATGTGTACATGGGACAACACGTCATCTGGCATGAAAGCTTGGTCAAAACTTATAAGCTATAAATTTCGAATATCAGGGCATTTGAAGAGCAGTCCTTTTCAGGAGCATTTCTTTTATGATACCCTTCAACGATGACATAAAAGGAATGAGAATGCTCACAAATCATTTTTCACCTTTACCAAAACTCAAATTTCTCTGTAAAGGGAAAGTCCACCCTGATTTTAAGTTGGTTTAAAAAGAGCCAGATAAATTAAAGAAACAGATCAACGAAAGTTTGAGCAAAATCCGATAAGAAATAAGAAAGTTATGAATTTTTGAAGTTGTAATCAATCAAACACAAATTGGCAACTCCGTGACATATCTTGCGAGCTCCTCTCCCATCTGCTCCTTACAAAAAATTCATAAATTTTCATTTTCTTTGTTTTTGATGAGGGAATAGATTTGTATCACACAGGTTTAGTGTAAAGCATAAGTGAAATGAATGTATCTAGGGTGCATGTATTATAAAATATTTTCTTTAGAGAAAATGGAAATTTATGATATTTTCAGTACAGGGCAAATGGGAGAGGAGCTCACGAGATATGTCACTGAGTTGCCAATTTGTGTTTGAGTGATTACAACTTCAAATATTCAACTTCCTTATATTGGATTTGCTCAAACTTTCATTGATCTGTTTCTTTATTTTTTCTGCTTCTTTTAAAACCAAGTTGATATCAGGGTAGACTTCCCCTTTAAGTTGTGTATTAAAAGGGAACATCCCACCCCTATAAAAAATAAAGCTATAAATAAAACAAAATGAAGCAATAATAATAAAACAATTATTTTTGTACCATTTGAATACACATGCATAAAAATCACCCAGAAAATACCTTTGGGTGCCAGATTGAGAATGTCTCCACTGTGGAATGAAAGCTCTTTCTCTGCATCTCCATCAAAATCATACTCAGCTCTAGCTACAACATGGTCTTCATCTCCTAAAGCCCATTCAGGAGAACCTGTGTTTGGACACATGAAGCAGAGCAACATTAATAAACACTATAATCTTCACAAACCAAGATCCTAATAAACATGGCATCGTGAAATATATTCGATTGAAATACATGTAACTTGCTTCAAATGAAATCTTAAAAAAAAAAAAAAAAAGAAGATTCATTCCTTGCATCTTAATTTGATCAAAAGAACTTTAGCTTTGCTAAAAAGATAAAGAAATGTTGACATATTTTTCTAATCATACATGTACAAATGTACATGTACATTGCTAAGCTATTTTGAAATATCAAAGGGAAATCCAACCTAAATGGCAAGTTGCTCTAAAAGAAAGAAGAAAAATCAGAGAAGCAGATTGGTAAAAGTTTTTTTGAACAGAATCAGACAAGCAATAAGAAAGTTATGAATTTTGGAAAGTTGTAATCACTATACATATGGGGATTTCAAATTGGTCGAATCAGTAATGTCAATGTGATGTAGTGGCGGACAACTCCCCTATTTGCTCCAATACACAAAATAATAAAATGTCCTTTTTTTTCAAAATGTATTCATCAGTACATGTACATGTAGGTCCTAGGATCTTTTTTCTTTTATGAAGACCTACAAACAATATGCTATCTACAATATATTTTGAGTACTGCCCCGGGAGAAAAGGTGCTTATGAGAAAACCGCAAATTCAAGTGTACGACAAACGAGAGAGTTGACCACCAATAAATATGTCACAATCAACTAACCAAATTGCTAATTTGAGATTCCCATATATTTAGTGATCTCATTTTTCAAACATCCATAACTTTTTTATTCCTTGTCCAATTTCTTTCAAAATTTCACCATCCTGTTTTTCTTATTTTTCTGCTTTCACACAAATTGTCTTGTTACCAAGGTGGATTGCCTTTTAAGTGAATTTAATGTACATGTTGAATCATTTGAATCACCCAATAGATGTGCATTCATGCCAATTAATACCCTGGGTGTTAAAACAAAAGTGAGAATAGATTTTATTTTGACAACCTTGCAACAGAAAAATAAATAAGTCCATGTTGGTAACAGCTTTTGGAGCTAACTTTTTTCTGAATATAAAGAAAGAAGATAATATTTGATTCTAAGAACTTACTTTCAGACTCTACTTCACTTGAAGACAGCAGTTTCCAGATGATGTAAGGACCTCCAACCACGACAGCAAAAAACATGAAGATGGGCCATGAGGGTGCTTTCTTCTGTTTCCCTCCAGAAGGCATCAATGACACTGCTCCTTCCGCTGCTTGACTCTCCGCCTCCAACCATATCTCCTCTGCAAACTCTTGAGTCCTTAACCCTACTAGAACCAACAACTTCCTGTAGATGTACCTGAGGAACCTGAAGAGAGCTATGGCTGAGAAGATCTTGGCAAGATGGATCTTGAGACGAGAGAAGTGTTCTGCAACACCTAAGACAGCCCTGAAGCTGTTGTAGACAGTGTGGAAGGTGGATTCTAGCATCATACTCACAGATGCAAAGGCCTGGACGATACTCTCTATTGACTGAAAAGCTGGTCTGCTGCTCTCCTCTGCTTGTTGTACAAATCGGCTAAATGGTTCATTTCCCATGCTCATCCCTCGTCCATACCCCATCCCGCCATACATGCCTCCTCCTCCATACGATGAATACATCCCTCCGTATCCTCCATACATCCCTCCACCGTAGGTCCCCATCCCCATCCCACCATATGATCCTCCGTAACCATAGCGATTCATGGGGCTCCCAGACATGAGAGAGCTTTGTTGACCTGGTCTGGAGGGCAGCGGTGGGGGTGTTCTCTGCATGGCTGCTGTAGAGTGGTAGTTCCTATGGGTGTTTGGTAAACCTGTTGTTGACCTGTGATTGACATGCTGGTGGCTGGGGATGAGGATGAATAAAGAAGGTCAATTATATGTAAGATGGGGGGAATTAAAGCTACGCACTTTGTTATCAGTGCCTACAAAAAACTGAATTCAGTGGTTTATGTGAATTTCTTTTATCTACCTTAGTTCTACACTGTACACAGACTATTCTGAAGTTGAATCGTTGAGAAAATTGGGGCGAACGATTGTCAATAACCAACATTTTCAAGTCAATATCAATGTCAAATTTTGTTTGACAAAATGAAAGGGTCCTAATGCACACACGTAATAAATGAATGCAAATCTTGATTTTGCTCTAACAATAGTTATAACTAAAGTTACAGGCAGTGGAATCCAAGTTGACTCTACAAAGCCAAAACAGATTTATAAAATTAGGCATTAGAGGAATATTAAAGAAATTTTTGTTAAATTTCAAGTCAAATCTTCAGTGCGCAGACATAGGGCTCCCCATCATACATGTACATGCTGCATAAGCCAGCAGAAGCTAAGCACCGAGTTACGGGCTTACGGCCTGGGGGTCGTTTCATCAAATCAACTCCATGACAGTCATACATGTAACTCTTGTCAGCGATCTACAGAAATGTCATGGACCTGACACACCGTTTCACAAAGTCAAAGACATGATAAAAGATAATACAGTGATATCTATATTCATCAGCTAAAAAACATAGTCTATATCACAGTCCATCGGATTTATCGTCAATTACCCAAACAGATTTTGAGGCTCAGTTTTTCCCAAACTGTTATAAAAATTGTCAAAAATGGCTGCGATAACGGAATGTGCTGGGACTATTGAAGATCAGGAAATAAATGTTCTTCTTAATTTACATTTCTCATTTTTTCCTAGCTCACAGACTAACTAAAAGCTGGCTTGTGATGGCGTTCTAAAAAAATATGACCAGTAGAGGCGCACAGCAAATATTGGAGACTGTTTCCTATATGGGAGACTGTCTCTAGATATTTTCAGAGACTCATGTCAACATTTTTGGTATCCTATTTGGGAGACAGTCTTCAATTAAAAGAGACCAGTTTGCTTTGTTTACATTTGCAGCTCAAAATGAAAATATGATTATAAGCACAATCCTCATAAAATATTACCCCTTTTGACCATCTACTTTCAAAATTCAACGTCTACTTTTGTTTTCATAACATTTTTTGTTATGATCTACACATAAAACAAATGGGCTTCTGACCTCAATGAGGCAAAAATTTGGCAGAGAAAAACTGCCTAGTTGTTGATGTTGTTTCTTTTGTCCTTTTCTAAGCATTACATCTCCAATATGGGAGACAGTCTCCCAAATAGGAAACAGTTTCCAATATCGACCGTGCACCTCTACTGATGATAGGTTTGGAGTACCGAGAAGTCACTTGTCAGGGAAGTTTCACTGGTCTTGGCAAAGACGGCTTTGTGAAAAATTTAGCGGACAAGTTGAGCGACAGCGTCGAGATGTCGCTGATCTTGTCGTTATGACAGTTTGATGAAACAACCACCTGTAACTTAGATCTACTACATTATTTACATGTAGCTCCGGAGAGTTTGAGTGGAGTATGGAAGGGGGTCCTAAAGCTACGCGGGTCCTAAAGCTACGCAGGTCCTACACACCCCGCAAATATGCGTAATGCAATGCGTCAATGCGCCAAATTTCTGCTGTGACTAAGCAACAAGAATATCATTTACGTTTGCCAAAAAGAATTATTAGTGAATTCCCTTTATTTTTTTAATTACATACATGTATTATCACTATTTTGAAATAGGGATGAAATTTACATCAGTCAGCTTCAAAATCAAGATTTGCAAATTAGTAATCAAGTTTGCGTAGCTTAAGGACCCTTTCATTTGTTGAACAAAATTTGACACGGGCATCGACATCGTCTTGAAAATGAATGTTACTGACATTCATCTGTTGTAATTTCAGCGATCTAACATCAGAATATGTAGAACCTAGATATTTAAAGAAATTCGCATTAAACCCATGAATAAAATGACTTTTTAGCGGCTGGAAACAAAGTGCGTAGCTAAAGGTCCCCCATGGGTCCCCCCAATCATACAGTGGAAACTCGCTATAAATATAATACAGAGCTCTGATACTGATATACACTGTAACAAGATTCCTGATTTAACGAGGCAATTTTGCTGGTCCCTGCCCTGGTCTTTATGTTCTTTTGTTTTTTTACCCTGATATATAAGGAGATTCCTGATACACATCTAACAAGGTAATTTTCAAGATCCCAAGGTCCTCGTTATAGTGAGTTTCCACTGTAACTTAGTATGGAAGTGGATCCTATTACCGAACACTTTTCAAATAATCAACCACAGCAAATAAAATACATTTATCAAATGAATATCTGTCAAACTTACATAATGAATGCTTAAAATCCTAGAAAAAGAAGTTGGTGGGATTTGAAAAAGACAACGTAGATTTAATACGATATTCTCTTCCGAGCGAACCCCTTTCCAACGATGTGGTGTTTTGGTCCCTTGAAAAATATAATTGTATACCCAGACGTTGTGTGTCCGGACAGGTTGGTTATCCGGACAAGTCATTTTTAAACAGTAAATCGAACAAGTTTTCATGCAAATTGTCACAAATCTTTCATAGGATAGGTTGAAAATCATGAGAATTGCAAATATTCACTGATTTTAGTGTTACTTGATGCATATTTTTCATAAAATCTGACGGCAAAATTGACAGGCTAATTTCTGTTAAGTGTCCGGACACACAACCCCCCCCCCCCCCCCATCCTATTACCGAACATGTGCCCCCTATGGGAAGAAGTCACACAGCTAGGCCTACCCCGAATTGGGGCGAACGGGGTGATGACTGGGGGCACTCAGGGAACCGTCACTATGTGGGGCTGTGTCAATTTTGGAGGTGGTCACGACCTCTAAGTTGAAGAGGTAAAAACACCAATTGATATAAGCAGCAAAATTTTGAGAAATGCTTCCTGCTATATTTTAGGATGATGGAATATCTAATTTCATGCCAGATTTTTCAATAGGATCTTTATCATCTTGATCAAAGTGAAATTTTCAGCCTGTTTTTGGCCGGCGATCTTGCTCCTTTCCTGCACATATATGTGCAAAATATCACACATTTGCTATGAGAGGCAATTCATTGCGGTACAAAGGTATGATGGGGAGCCCTACACCCTGTACATGTATGTCTGCGCACCTAAGATTTGACCTGAAAATGAACAAGAATTTCTCCAATATTCCTCTAAAGCTTAGTTTTATATTAATCCTGATATTCTGAAGAGTTAGTTTGCAAAAAATCTCATCAAAATTAGAGCAAGAACAATGCCATTTCCACAAGAAACGGCAGCTGTGTCATTTCAGTGTTAAAAAAACAATGGTGCCCATGTCTGCACACTCATTCATTTAACACACAGTTTGCGAGTTTTGACATGAAAGACAACATTTTGAGGCTTAAAATATCTGAATAAGACCTTTTTACATCATTTTGACTCATACATGTAGTTTGCATGAATACCGGCCGACTGCTATAAGGATGAAAAGTTTGTGCATGTTGCGTGTTTTATCAGAATAGCACAGAACATGTGCGCAGACAAGGCCAAGGGCACTGCGCAGACTTGGGCACTCTAGTCTCTAGCCATACAAAGTGCAAGGTTAATATATAACCTCGCATAAGTGTGAGTGGACTGGGGGTGACGAGAGAATATAATATATATTAATAATGTTTTTTTGCCTCATTTAATGATCTTCTGCCCTGTGTTCTCAGTGTCAAATAGTGTGAACATATATACGCGTAATCCCACACATATGAAAGCCATTTTAGGCGCTTAAACTGTAGGATGGGGGGTTGCATTTCCGGACACTTAACAAAAATTAGCCTGTCAAATTTGCCGTCAGATGTTATGAAAAAACATGCATCAAGTATAGTCAAGGATTGTAATTCCGAACAGATTGTATTACCGTACGTGTAAAGTTAAGCGCCTAAATTGGGTTTTCATACGCGTGGGATTACGTGTATGAAAACCACACTATTGAAACAAAGGTTGTGTCTTTTTCCCATAGGTTTCACACGTTCGGAAATACAGTACCTTTTTCAAGGGACCAAAACGCCGCATCGTTGGGAAGGGGTTCACTCGGAAGGGAATATCGCATTAAATCTACGTTGTCTTTTTAAAATTCCATCAACTTCTTTTTCTGTAGGACTTTGAGCAATCATTTTGTAAGTTTGACAGATATTCGTTTGATATTTTATTTGCTATCGTTGATTTTCTGAAAAGTGTTCGGACACTGGATCCACCACTAGGGCTGAGACTAAAAACCGGGTACCCGAGTCCCGCCCGAGAGCCTCGGGACCCGGGTCAAAATATTAGATAACCGATACCCGAAAATGAGTATTTAATTATCACCTATGTATGTACTCGACAAGGCGGTAGATGAACGTCGAACAGCCATTTACTATTTACATGTAAAAAAAATCCATGTAGCGCTCTAGCGCACCATTGCAGTGATGCGCTTTTGATTCGTTCAACTCACTGTGAAACATAACCTTACACATTCGTATACACAGAGAGCAAAGCTCACTGCCGCTATTCGGAGACTGCTCATTGGTTCATTGAACCCATGACATAATTTGCATTTAGTGCCCTTCCCCCTTCTTTGCAGTGAACGATAAGTCTATGAGCGATTAACGGGCGTAAAGTTTACAAACTCATGCATATTCAACAGTCGCTCCACACTCGCACGTGGCATCTCACAACTCGTACACTATTAAACAGGTATTTTTAACATCGACGATCACGATCTGACACTGTCACAATATCCTGAAACTTCAGCAAAGAAGTTACCAATTACTGAAATCAGATTAAGAGTACATGAACGATATATCCAAAATAATATCCTTCATTGTTCATGCGAAAGTGAAAAGCAAGGCTGTGAGAAGCAAAGGATGTCTACAGTGCGCGCGATTAACATTTTCATTCATAAAATTGGGCTTGTGACGTCATTTCATGAGCGGTCCGTTAATAACAAGTCATGACAAGTCATATGCCAGCCAGCCAGCCATTTTCTTTTTTCTTTTCATATACCGCGGCGGCATTGGGCGGAAAGGCGCTTTGTATAAACAGATCGAATTTCAAAAGGGAACCGCATGTGTGTGTTAAAGGATGAAGTTGATGTCGGACAGAGAAGAAAATGTTGGCTTGATGATTTTTTTTGATGAATGATGAGTTTGATGAATGATGATATTTGATGTCTGATGAAGATAATTGTTTTGATGATGTTATTATCTTGATAATGATGATATGATGATGATGTCTTTGATGATTATGATGATCGATGATGATATCAATGGTGCTACTGGCGAAGAGAGAGGACCCGGCATGTATTGATGATTTTATGTGTACTAGTAGTGGTACGTGTGTGTGAATTTCAATAATTGGCGGGTTGATCACACGTTGAGAATGAAACTGTCGGTGAGACGATGACCGCGTGCGTGAGGACTCGCAATGTGTATAATTAGAGTATGAGGAGTGTAGATACTACAGAAAGCTCGCCATTTTCGCCAGGCAAATCAATACTCCGTGTGAACAGTGAAGTTTGTGTACAAAGTGAGTGACTCGATCTCTACAATCACGATGTCAAAATTCCCAAGAGCTGCCCGTACAAAATTATTAAGAATCATCATGATCATCGTCTCAAACGAGTTTTTCTTCATAAGATTTCTTTGTATTCCCCTTCCTTTTTTATAAGTACATGTACATTCATGTATTTTGGATAAACATGTGCGAGGGACTCTTGACCGCGCGTGACTACCTAAGGCGCTGGCGCGCTGGCATGATTAGACGGTAGACAATTTCTACAGATAAGATTTAGGCGGCTTATGCCTATCCTGTCTTGCGCCCACGCGATTTCCTCCGCCTGTTTTGTTGTTGTTGTTGTTGTTTTTGTTTTTGTTTTGTTTTTTCCTCGAATGGTTTATTTCAGTTGCCAAACACAAAGGAGTTTTCCCACAGTGTTTGTAGCTTCTTAGGGGTAAATATTGGCTTGTAATTCGTGTTATATCATTTTCGGGTAACCGGGAACCCGCCCGAAAAATAGTCGGGTTCCCGAATTGAAAAAATACCCGAAACTCCCACCCCTATCCACCACCATAACACTAAAACCAGTGAATATTTGCAATTCACATGATTTTCAACCTATCCTGTGAAAGATTTGTGACAATTTGCATGAAAACTTGTTTGATTTATTGTTTAAAAATGACCTGTCCGGATTAACAACCTGTCCGGAATTACAACGTCTGGGTATTTGGTAATACAAAAAATGCTGTTCGGTAATATTAAATACAATCCATGAGTTCCACGATTATACGAGTGGATGGCCAGTGGCCATGGCATGCAGTGGCATGCGCTGGTTGAATTGACCTTGGCCTTGGGCTTGGCAAAATTACGAAATACGGTATATCATTACATGTAACGTTAGATTCCATCAAAATGAATTGATAAACAGCTTAATTCGCATGAGATAAATTGTATAGAAATATCTAGCATAAGGAATAATACAGCAAAAAAACTTACACAGATGTCTGATCTATTGGAAGGCCTAATGACGTGTTTATTGAGCCTCTCCTTTCCCATGGCTTCAGTGGAGCCGCCATCGTGCCATATGAACTCTGAAAAACTCGGCCAGTGCATGCAGTGTACGTACATAATCGGATCGGCCAGTCGCGTCGGCGGCCGGTGTCATAGTCGATCTGTTCCGGGTTCCGGCGGAACGAAACGACTAGTCGATTCGTTCCCCGGAACCAAGCGACTAGTCGATTCGTTCCAGTGGACTCAAACGACTGATATCACTTTTGGCCGATACGTAACGAAAGTCGCCGTTTGGTTCCGACATTAGTTTTCCATTGGGGCAGTATTGTTTACCTGCATACTTCATTTTCTCCCTTTTTTCATTTCTTTTTCTTTTCTTTTTCTTTTCTTTTTCTTTTCTTTTTTTTTTCTTTTTCTTTTCTTTTTCTTTTTCTTTTTTCCTTTGCGCAGGATGGGGGGGGGGGGGGGGGGGGCTACTGCCCCCAAGCCCTCCACCAGTACGCCAGTGATGTATACAGTGTATACAGTGGCGGACTGGGGGGGGGGGGCAATCCCGGCCCGTGCCCCCCCCCATTTTAAAAGAAAACAATGCATTGTGCCCCCCTATTTTTGATTGTGCCCCCCCCCCTTTTAGAACAGGAAACCTTTAAAAAATTTTTTTTTTTTGATTGTCAGAGTATTATGGAGGGGAAATGTACCCCATAACCCCCCCCCCCTACTGAGCAACTTTTGGAGGGCTGGCGAGACCAGAAAAATATGGGTCTCCCTCCAAGCAGTTTCCCAAAGTTGACAATCCTCCATTTGTTTGCCCCCCCCCCCCTTATACGAAATCCTGGATCCGCCCCTGAGTGTATATTATGCTTATTCATATCTTAAGTCCATCTGTAATGGCCTGATGGGCAGTGGGTATCCAGGATTTTGTAACGGGGGGGGGGGGGGGGGGAAATCTCCGAAAATTTTCTGACTAGCAAAAAAAAAAAAAAAGGTTAGCACATTTTGGGGGTCTACTTTTCCTCCAAAATTCTCTGACAAGCAACAACAACAACAAAAAAAAAGGGGGGGTTATCGCATTTTGGGGGTGTAGCAAACATTTTTCATTAACCCGATAACCTTTTTTTGTGTGTGTCCCAGTGCTGATGGGGGAACATGGCATGTATTTTTACACTAGTTATTATTGGACCACATAATTTTGAAAGACAAAGCTTTACAGATAATAAAAGCTAGAAATGTGCTTATCTTGTTTCACTCTCTATTTCCAGCAAAGATTTTTTTTTTTTTTTTTTTTGTCACTAAAACCTGGGGGATGATTGTATACACCCTGCTATCTTTGCCCCTTTCACGTAGGGATCCCATTTGGAAGCATCTAAAAGAGTTGAATAGTTCACAATACAGGTCACATGTATGATATCCAGTATGCTATGGGTAAACATATGTATACTCTGTTCTAGCTTATATTGTTGTATTTACTGTTGCACCTTAACTGTCAAAATGACAAAATTCGCGAAGAGTACATTTTTCTATACAAAATTCGTAAATAGGCAACAGTGTCCGTTCTGTTGGTGTGGCTGATTTGGAGGACTTTGATTGGTTACAAAAGGCGACCAAAAGAGTACATTTTTCTTTAGGGGTGTTACCATGACATGATGCTTGAGCAGAAAAGAGATTCGGATCGCATGAGCGGCTAAATATCTCGTCGATTGGTTCCAAGGAACGAATCTCCTGGCCGGAACCAATCGCCTATGACGCTCGCATCGACTCGACCAAAGCGGATCCAATCGGCGGGTAGACATTCAGTCGATTGGATCCTGTGGAACCAATCGCCTGCTCGGAACAAATCGCCTATGACACCGGCGCGGCGTCGGTACTTGTCCACTGCATGCCTGGACTGTTCGCGCACGTCGCACGAACGCGATCCGTTGAGAAAATAATACACCCCCAACGCTAAAACTGATATAGCCTTTCCAAATCGACCCTCGACCACTGAGAGGTCAGTGCCCTCGACGGGTGAAATTGTGGGGATCGCGCGATTAGTGGAGAGTCGTATGGAAAGCCATCGACGCCATTATTCGTATCGGATACGTACCGGATACGTATGCTCTATTTTAACGTACGTACCGGATACGTATGCTCTATTTTAACGTACGTACCGGATACGTATGCTCTATTTTAACGTACGTACCGGATACGTATGCTCCATTTTAACGTACGTACCGGATACGTATGCTCTGTTAACTCGAGTACCGCCCAAGCAGCTGTTGTTTATATCACTCCGGCGCCGGTGGGTGGTCCGTTATCAGTGTAGCGAAGAATGCTAGTCTCAGCCATCAGTCTAGATATCAGTGAGCTCATCAATGAGCACCTAAGCCTATTATAATCATCACAAAAAGATATTAAGGCAGAATTCTGAGGGGCGTCGATCCTGGGGGGGGGGGGCAGGGAGGGCAATCCCCCTCCCCCGAAAATATTGGGGGCAAACATATCGTTTTGCCCCCCCCCCCAATAAATCCGGATGTGTAAAAGTAGATTAAAATAAGGAAAAGTGATGCAAAACTAAACCTTCCAAACAATGAAATACAAAAGGTATCACACGATCAGGCTTCTCCAATTTTCCCTAGGTGCTTCATGTAACCGTGGAGAAGCTGTTAATTAAGAGAGGCGTTAAAAAGGGTACCATATACCTTCATTTGAAATGACGCCATTAAAAACGTTCTGAACATATACACACAGAAAAAGCCTGGTTGAAATTTTCCATGTAAATCATTTCCCGTGTATAATCGCATTAGTTCATCACGAATTCGATAATTTGATTAGAGAAGACGTGCTTGAAATAACCAGGCAACTCGGATTTGTGTTGGCTGACCGGTCAACCGGTCAACCTGGAACTCTGGTAAAGTTTAATACTTTTTGTGTTAAAATTTTACAAGGATTTTTTTCAGTGAATAATTCCGTGCAAAGTTTGAATTTTCATAATTATTCAGTTGTGTTTTTTTTTCTCTCTCTCTTCAATTTTTCATCTTTTATTACCACTGGAAACAAATTTACGTTATGATTTGTATTTTTTTTTCTTCATGCCATTCGATGAGGACATCCATTCCCCGCCCCCCTCCCCCATGTATTAAAATTAAAGAGTACAAGGGGTCCTTTGGGGTTTTTGAAGAAAAAAAATGGGAGGTCTGTGCCCCTCACTCTCACGGGCTCACGGTCACTGCTTTAAATACCTTGTTTGAAAACACTTTCCGTGCCCTCATCTCCCGCTTCAACTCTGAAATATATACATGTATAAACTATCGGAATATTGGAAATGATGTATATACAAGTTTGGGTTTGGGTAACCTCATTTCCCACATTATTATCTATAAACCCAAAGATATAAGGAAAGGAAAGGTGGAGTAAAAAGCAGAGGAGGGGGGCACAGTGCCCCAACCTTTTCTAGCAACAAAAATGCCCCTTTTATTTATGAAAAGTGCCCTCTTTTTCTCTGATAAGTGCCCCTTTTTACTTCTAAAAGTGCCCATTTTCCTTTCTAATTAAAGTGCCCTCTTCCATTCTGATATCACAGTGCTCCTTTTCACCTTCTGATAAATGCCCATTCAAATCTGATGAGTTCTTTCTCTCTCGGTCTCTCTCACTCTTTCTCCTTCTCTATCTTTCTCTCTTTCTCTCTCTATCTCTCTCTCTCTAATAAGTGCCCTTTTCTCCGTATCATATGTGCCCTTTTCCAAATCTTGCAATTGCCCTCCCCCTTTTTAAAAATATTTTCTACAATTCTCTCCAATAAGTGCCTTTTCCCTCAAATAAGTGCAATTTCCCGCTTCTGATATGTGCCCCTTTTCTCCTTATTACAAGTCTGATAATTGATCTTTTTTTCTTCTGATAAGTGCCCCTTTTCAAATTTGACAGGTGCTCCTATTTACTTCTAATGAGTGTCCCTTTTCTTCTCTAAAAAGTGCCCCTCCTCCCCTTCTGATAAATGCCCTCTTTTACCTAGTATATTTCTCATTGTTGCTTACAAAACGAGCCACATTTAGTTTCAAAGAATCGGAGCGGCTTGATGTAGTAGAAGGTACCCCTATTTCTACCAGTACAATGTAGCACAGCAGAGCTCGGGGCAGGAGGGGCACAATAAAATGCACCAAAAAAAAAACAAACTAGCACATCAATGATGTGGCGCTCATCCGGCATGCAGCAAAGAAATTGATGCAATTTGTACTTTGAACACAGTAGACATTGTAATGAATCGATGAAATGTACATGTATTGGTTACATGCATGTACAGATGATGAAGTGCCTATTGCAGATCTGGCTAAATGTGGTTTTGGAAGGAGACAGTGACATGTAGATATGAATGAAAGTCTGGAAATTGACAACTCAAGTTGCACGACTTCAGTTAAAAGATTTTGGGGAATGTAAATTTTAATAGTTTTACTGTGTGACAGAGAAATTTGAAATAAAGCATAAAGTTAGTCAAGGTGAGGTATCTCTACCAACTGTGAAATCTTTATTGAGAGAGATTTGAAGGTTAAGATTTGTGATAAAAGAGAAAAGCACTGAATGACATAAGTTATGCATTGGTGTAAAAAAAGAATTTTAAGGTTGGGACATTTAAGGGTGGCTTCAGTGCATTGTCCCTCACTGTTTCAAGTCTTTATTAGCTCATAACCCGCTATTGTTGACCACTGTCACTTCTGGGTTCTCGGTTCTGTCGATGATGTCGACAGAAATCATGTAGAAAGGTATAGCCTTTGAAATAATCCAGCAGCCATGGGTTTCATAATGGACAGGGCAAAGAGTTAAAATAAATTTTGTATAAATTACCATAAATAATTTTCTAGATAAAATTTCAAAATTCCGAGTAGAAGTTCAATGAACCTCATGAAAGTCTTCCTCAATAAATGAGGAAGAAGAAGCAAGTTTTGTGATTTTGTAATAAATTTCGCATAAATTAGCATAAATAATTTTCTAGACAAAATTTCAAAATTCCATGAAGAAGTTCAATGAACTTCATGAAAGTCTTTTAGATGGAAGAAAAAAAATCAAAATCAGTCAATAAATGAGGAAGAAGAAGCAATTTTTGTGATGTTTTAATAAATTTTGCATAAATTTGCATAAATAATTATCATAAATTATTTTCTAGACAAAATTTTAAAATTCCGAGTAGAAGTTTAATAAACCTCATGAAAGTCTTTCAAATGGAACAAAAAAAAATCGAAATCGGTCAATAAATGAGGAAGAAGAAGCCATTTTTGTGATCTTTTTAATAAATTTCGCATAAATTAGCATAAATAATTTTCTAGACAAAATTTCAAATTTCCGAGTAGAAGTTCAATGAACCTCATGAAAGTCTTTCAGATGGAAAAAAAAAATCGAAATCGGTCAATAAATGAGGAAGAAGAAGCAATTTTTGTGATTTTTGAATAAATATCGCATAAATTAGCATAATTAATTTTGTAGACAAAATTTCAAAATTCTGTGTAGAAGTTCAATGAACCTCATGAAAGTCTTTCAGATGGAAAAAAAAAATTGAAATCGGTCAATAAATGAGGAAGAAGAAGCAATTTTTGTGTGATTTTTGAATAAATATCGCATAAATTAGCATAATTAATTTTGTAGACAAAATTTCAAAATTCTGTGTAGAAGTTCAATGAACCTCATGAAAGTCTTTCAGATGGAACAAAAAAAAATCGAAATCGGTCAATAAATGAGGAAGGAGAAGCAATTTTTGTGATTTTTGAGAAATGCGCATAAATTAGCATATTTAATGAGTTTCAAAATTCTGTGTAGAAGTTTCGAATCCCCCACCTAGTGCTATCATATAATCGGGTAAGAAATGGCGAAGAAGAAGCATTTTGAAATTGTGGACGGACGACAGACGAAGGACGGACGGACGGACGGACGGACGGACAACGGACGACGGACGCCTCGCCACGGCATAAGCTCATCTGGCCCATTCGGGCCGGATGAGCTAAAAATCTCATTCCGCTCGCTCCAACTATATACCTCGCACTTTCGAAATATAAATAAATATGTTTTAAAAGCTGGCGTGCGAGTTCGAAGGGGTGGAATGCTTCAAGCACACTAGCGTAGATGGGGGGGGGGGCAGAGTGCCCCCTTGACAGCTTTTCCTCCAATTTTTTTTTCCTCCATTTTTTTTTTTCTGCTTGTCAGAGAATTATATGGAGGAAAACATGTGATAACCATACCCCCCGCCCCCACTGAGCGACTTTTTTGAGGGCTGGGGAAAGAAGTTGTCCCTCCCCCCCCCCCCCCCCCCCCTCACTGAGCGAGTTTTGGAGGGCTGATGAGAAGAAAAAAAATACGGATCTCCCTTCAAGCAGAATTTGCTCCCTCCCCCTCCCCCCCCCCCCCCCCCCCCCCCCTTATATAAGCTTGAACCCTCCTGGCGCGCCTGATTGCAGGGACATTGTTTCGACTTCATGAAGTTTCCGGCCAGCAGAGGGCCAAGCCTGCCTGAACCACCGCTCACTCCTTCCAAAATACTATCATTTTAACAGGACTGGCATAGAATCCACCTCCTATAGGTTTGCTGAAAATGTATAGTGATCGCGTGATAATGTTGAGTGCCCAAACATGGCCCGTAGAAGCAGCTACTTCCCCATGAATAGTAAATTGGAGAGTCGTCAAAGCCTAGTTTTTCATTTAATTTAAAGAAAAATGCAATTCTTGAATTTGCCCCCAAATCAACTCTCTGTCCTCTACATGGTATCAACCTACTGTTATGCAAGAATGTATTTTTTTATACATTGCGATGGTAATAGTAAAATTAACGTGTTTTTTTTTTTTTTTTTTTTTTTTTTTAGGTTGAGTTGCCCATAGGGTGTTGGTAAATCTGATTTTATCACAGCTATAATAGGCGTTTTCAAACGTGATTCAGGTAAATAAAATCTTTGAATGAATAAATGCATGCAGAGGAGGTGGGGAGGGGGGGGGGGGCGGGAGACACGTACCCCGGAAATGTTAAAGATTTAATATTCATGTATATAGCAAATAATGAGTAAAGATTGGTCGCGTCCCCCCGGTCGTGACAAGAAATCGCCGCGCATGAATGCATGCACTTTTTTTTTAGACCGGTAGCCAGAGGGGGTCACCCTATCAAAAATAGAGTAACTCCTTTGCATGTTATGCATAGCATGTAGCAATGATCCATGGACAAAAAACTATGCTAGGAAATGAATGTCTGCCGTGCTCAAAGTGTGGGGACGGTCAGGAGAGCCCTCCAAAGCGGCCAACATTTTGAGCTAGCCACTGGCATGCTGGTGGGGAGCTTGGGGGCTGCAGCCCCCCCAAAAAAGTTCCCAGAACAAAAAAGGAAAAGGAAAAGGAAAGAAAGAAAAGGGATTAAAACAGAAAGAAAGATAAAAAGAAAACACATTCCTTTTATTTATCCCAGGCTTGAAAAAAAAAACTTGAGGACTTCTTCTAAAACATACGTATAAATGTCTGAATTGTTAGTATCTCCCCTTCCATAATACATTTTGTGCTTATATTTTGCATGCAAGATTTCTTTGTTTTATCATGATTTTCTTATAATGGGAGAGGAAATCATATTTTTCAAACTGAGGGAATGTGTGAAATCTAATGTGACATATTAATGCAAGCGGCGCACAATTCGGGGGGATGGACTTAGTGACACGTCCCCAGGAAATCTGGAAAACATAAAAAATATGTACTAAATAATGAGGTAAGGCTACAGCACACTATTAAAGCTCTGAAGTGCTCTAGAATGCAAAGTTTCACTTTTAAAAATGGAAAATGTTCTCACTCCGCTCCCTCGTTTAATACATTTAATATTTACATTTTAAAAAATCTGTAAACAGGTATTATTACATAGGCAAGGAGGAATCGTCCCCCCAAAATTGAAAGCCGCAAAACATTGTCAGGATGACGATTTGAGCTGCCTGTCTCCATAAAAGAAGAGAGAAAATGTGGATACTAAGCTCAGATTTTGATTTACCTGTGTGAATAAAAGTGGTCTTAAATACAAAGTTTCAAACTATTAAACGTAAAATTTCTAGCTTGTATAGCGACCTCCCAATAGAGAATATTAAAGTTATCCAGGGCATTGATAAGACGTGTGACATTTTCACGGTATAGCAAAATTCAATGTTTTATTATTTGTGGAAGGGGCAGCGATGTACCCCCCTTCAAAAAATTGAGATCCGAGTACAGTACAGCTCAAATTTTTGGGGCTCATTACGCCATTGGAGCTATAGCTCAGCGTAAAAGGTGACTGGGTGAAAACTGCTGGAAAATGTAGAGCATAACCCCCTGTATCATGAACACTGGTGTAACCAGGATTTTTCAATAGGGGGGGGGGGGGGGCTGGGCTGACGTGAAGGATCCAACGGCGTATACGTAACCAGGATTTCATTTTAGGGGTAGCGGTTGTACTGTGAGCACGCAAATCGTGCGAAATTGGTGATGAGCATGCGAAGCGTGCTCCGCAGGGGGTGGGTGCAGGAAGGGGGAAGTTTCCCCCGTTCGCGCGAAGCGCGAAAGCTCTGACGTTTTATAGAAATTTTGAGAGAAAGATAACTCCTCGTAGCACCTTTTTTTTAAGGCGGAAAGTTAGTTCGATGTTCGGACTGCTTTTCAATTATTTGGACGCAATACCGCACTGTATGTAACAGGGATGGGTGAAGGGAGGGGGGGGGGGAGGAGTTTTCCCCCTTCCCGCGCGAACGCGAAAGCTCTGACGTTTTAGCAAATTTGAGAGAATGATAACGGCTCGTAGCACCTTCTTTTAGGCGGAAAGTTAGTTCGACGCCCGCGCTGCTTTTCAGTTATTTGGACGCAATACTGCACTGTATCCAGGGGCCGGTGGGTGCAGATAGGTGGGGGGGGGGGGGGGGGGGGGGGGGAGTTTTCCGCTTCCCGGACGAAAGCTCTGACGTCTTATAGCAAATTTGAGAGAAAGTTAACGGCTCGTAGCACCATTTTTTAGGCGGAAAGTTAGTTTGAAGCGCTGCTTTTCAATTATTTGGACGCAATACTGCACTGTATATGTAACGGGTGGGTGCAGTGAGGGGGGGGGGGTTCCCCCTTCCCACGCGAAGCGGGAAAACTTTGACGTCTTAGCAAAATTTGAGAGATATAGATAACGGCTTGTAGCGCCTTTTTAGGCTTTTTTTCTCTCACTTTCCCCGCTTTTTCGCTCTCCCTTTTTTTTTTTTTTTTTTAACGGGCTGAATGGGGGGGGGGGGGCGTGGCCCCCTGGGCCCCCTGGCTACGTCTATGATCATGAATGACTACTGCCAGATAAATTGAGCCGTAGGTTGTGCCTGCCAGACGCCCCGAATGCCAGATGCCCATAATTGATTTTTTAAAAAGGAAGGAAAAAATAAGTCATATAGATTGGCGAGAAAAGTAAGGGTGAAAGCTAGCGAAAAATGTATAGAGTATAATCCCCTATATCATGAATGACCACTGCCATATATTTTAAGGGATGGTTGTTCCCGCAAGACGCCCCTAAATGCAAAACGCCCATTATTAGAGCATGGTAATGATAAATAAATAAAATAAAAGGGCTAGGTTGGCGAGAAAATTAATTTGATGGCAAGTGGTGGAGAATATAAAATATAACCCCCTGAATCATGAATGAACCCTGCTTGAATTTTTTAGGAATGTGTTGTGCCCGCCAGATGCCCCAAATGCCAGACGCCCATAACCGATTAAAAAAATTAGAAAAAAATTCATTAATTAAACAGCTAGATTAGCGAGAGAAATAACTCGATGAAAAGTGGTAAAAAATATTGAGTGTAATTTCTGAATTATGAATAACGACTGCAAGACATTCTGAGAGGTGGGTTGTGCCCACCAGACACCCCCAAATGTCAAACGCCCGAAAATTATTTAAAAGTTTGAAAATTAAATGAGATAAAAGAGCTAGATTGGCCGGAAAAGTAACGGGATGAAACCGGTTGAAAAATATTGAGAAATAAACCCCGTATCATAAATGAACCTTGCCAG
Organism: Heliocidaris tuberculata; assembly: GCA_025618425.1. Classification (NCBI taxonomy): domain Eukaryota; kingdom Metazoa; phylum Echinodermata; class Echinoidea; order Camarodonta; family Echinometridae; genus Heliocidaris; species Heliocidaris tuberculata. The sequence goes on from CM046841.1 coordinate 6,284,209, forward strand.
ATGTTTTGAGTGGTGTGTTGTGCCCACCAGACGCTCCAAAGTGCCAAACGCTCATAAAAATAAAATGAAAAAGAAATAAAAAATAAAATAAATGAGAGAGTTACATTAGCGAGAAAGGTAGGTTGTGCCCGCCAGACTCCCCCGAATGCCGGATGCCCATAAATGAGGTTAAAAATAATTGAGGTAGAAATGCTTAACATAACCCCCTGTATTATGAATGACCACCCGACCACTGTCAAACATGATTGTTGGTAGTGTCTGCCAAACGCCCATAGAAAAGAGAGAGCTAGATTAGCGCAAGCATAGCCAGAAAAGTAAAGGGATGAAACTTCATGGAAAATATGGAGCACAGCCATCTCTGTATTAATCATTGGCAGACGTTTCAAGAGGTGGATGTGCCCACCAGACACCCCAGAGTACGTCAACCATTAATGGTGGTGGGCGTTTTGCATTTTTGGGGCGTCTAGCTGGTACAGCCCAACACTTAAAACGTCTGGCAGTGGTCATTTATGATATAGGGGCTTAAGCTCTACATATTCCACTATAGCTTTCAACCCGTTACCTTTCTCGCTAATGTATCTCTTTTATTATATTCATTTATTATCATTATTCACCACTGACGGGCGTTTTGGATTTGTGGGGGCGTCTGGCAGGAACATAACCCACCACTCAAAATGTCTAGCTCTTTTATTTTACTTCATTTCCAAATTTTTTAATCAGTTATGGGCGTTTGGCATTTGGGGGCGTCTGGTATTGACAACCCATCTCTTAGAACGTCTTTTCTCTCTGATTTAGTTGACTTATTTTATTTTTATTATTCTATTTTTTATTTTACAATGGGCATCTGGAGTTTGGGCCTCCGGCGCTTACAACCTACCACTTAAAACGTCTGGCAGTGGTCATTTATGATTAAGAGGGTTATACTCAAAGTTTTCCACCAGCTTTTATCCCGTTAATTTTCTCGCTAATGTTACTCTTTTATTACATTCATTTATCATTACCGCCACTTGGGGGCGTCTGGGTGGCACAACCCACCACCACAGGCGTAGCCAGGGGGCCCGGGGGGGCATGCCGCCCCATTCAGCCCCTTTAAAAAAAGTGAGAGCGAAAAAGCGGGGGAAGTGAGAGAGAAAAAGAAGCCTAAAAAGGTGCTACAAGCCGTTATCTTTCTCTCAGATTTTGCTAAAACGTCAAAGTTTTCGCGCTTCGCACGGGAAGGAGGACCCCCCCCCCCCCCTCACTGCACCCACTGGCCCCTGGATACAGTGCAGTATTGCGTCCAAATAATTGAAAAGCATCGCTTCAAACTAACTTTCAGCCTAAAAAAAAAGGTGCTACGAGCCATTTCTCTCAAATTTGCTATAAAACGTCAGACCTTTCGCGCTTTGCTCGGGAAGCGGGAACCCCCCCCCCCCCCCTCCCTGCACCCACCGGCCCTGGATACAGTGCATTATTGCGTCCAAATAATTAAAAAGCAGCCTGAGCGTCGAAATAACTTTCCGCCTTAAAAAATAGTGCTACGAGCCGTTATGTTTCATATTTGCTATAAAACTTAAGAGCTTTTGCGCGGGAAGGGGGAACCCCCCCCCCCCCCCCCCCCCCCCCCCTCACCCACCCCTGTTACATACAGTGCAGTACTGCCTCTAAATAACTGAAAAGCAGTCCGGGCGTCGAACTAACTTTCCGCCTAAAAAAGGTGCCGTTATCTTTCTCTCAATTTGCTATAAAACGTCAGAGCTTTCGCGCTTCGCGCAGGAGGGGAAAAACTCCCCCTCCCTGCACTCATCCCTATTACATACAGAGCAGTATTGCGTCCAAATAACTGAAAAGCAGTCCGGGCGTCGAACTAACTTTCAACCTAAAAAAAGGTGATACGAACCGTTATCTTTCTCTCAATTGCCCTCCCTGCCCCCCCCCCCCCCCCCAGTATCGACGCCCCCAGAATTCTGCCTTAATATCTTTTTGTGATGATTATAATAGGCTTGGGTGCTCATTGATGAGCTCACTGATATCTAGACTGATGGCTGAGACTAGGCATTCTTCGCTACACTGATAACGGACCACCCACTGCCGCCGCAGTGACAAAACAACAGCTGCTTGGGCGGTACTCGAGTTAACAGAGCATACGTATGCTAAACTAAATTGCATACGTATGCAAGTTTACTCAGCATACGTATGCTAAAATGCAGCTCTATGATTGGTCCGTTTGCATACGTATGCTCTATTTGAGCATACGTATCCGGTACGTACGTTGAATAGAGCATACGTATCCGGTACGTACGTTAAATAGAGCATACGTATCCGATACGATTTATGGCGTCGATGGCCTTCCATAGAGTCGCGCTCTGTGTGGGATATGCGTGTAGAGAAAGAGCAGCGTTAGGGAATAAACCAAATATAAAAAACGGATAGAATCTAGACTACGTCGGTACGTACATGATATGAATCGTGATTGCCAAACAGTCCCAGAAGATTTTCCTTCATATTAAATTTACTGAAGAGTCCAGACTTGATTGATGATTAAATGATAATAATGAATTTCATCATATTCGAGCCTGCATTGCACTTCTGCTTATATATAAATCAAATATTCTTGCTTCCACTATTTTCCACACCGAATCAACTCCTCTCTCAATCTCTAACCAGGCAACCTCTATTATTTTCATTTTCCCTTCATCCTTCACCACTTCACTCTTTTCCTCTCCATCTCTAAAACTTTTCTTTTCTCTCTCATTCTCTATTTCTCTCCTCCCCTCTCCAAGTTACCACTTTGGAACTCTCTTGAATTCAATATGCTACTTTTTTTTCAAGCGAAAGTGTACAGGTAGAAAGCAATTCTTTCCTTCATTGTTCATGCATTTGAACCTTTCATCTTTTCCATTATCTTTCTCCATCTCACATTTTGTCTCTCTTCATCTCTCAGTATTTGTTCTCTCTGCCCCCCCCCCCGTCTCTTATTCTTCTCTTACCCCTCCCTTTCTCTCCATTCTCCCCTCTCTCTCTCTCTCTCTCTTCACCCCTTTTCTCAGGTATCAAATTTTCTCTCTTCAATTCATCCCATCTTTTTTTTTTTCAGTGCAGTGATACTTTTATAGCAAGTACGGTTGTAATTAACAAACTTCATCACAACATTATAATTTCATTGATCCTAAAGATTTTGATACAAACTGTCTCTAAGCAAAATTCACACCTGCAATTTTTTTATTTTTTTTGTATTACAATTCCTGGCATAAGGCTACCCTCCCATTGAAGTTTTGCCGAGCCAATTATAAAGATAAGTAAACATGTTTGTGCAAGCACTTTTTCTAAAGAAAATTTTTAAAGAACTGTTTAAAAAAATTTGAAAAGAGATGCACTACAAAATTCTTAAAGAGATACAATGTAAAACCCTTCACATATCCACAGAAGATTTAATAGTAATCAACACAATAAATGAAAACAAATTATCTATTCCAGTATATTTTCTTTATTACATAATAAGGAAACAAACAGAAAATATGAGGCCAAAAGACTGAGACAAATCTAATTGAAACATTTTTATGTAAGTTACTTCACTGATCTTCATGGGAAATGAACGATATCAGATAAAAGACAGAAATTCATGTATTCACTGATACTTGCATCTGAATAATTTAAGGAATGATTACTTGATAGCAACAGTTTATTCTTCTAAAGAAAAGGTAGACATCATGAATGCAGCTCAGCATGTATGTTCCATATGAACATACATGTACACACATGTACATGTATAAACATACTATCAGTGCCCCCAAAAAGTCACACAAAATGAACTCTAGTTCAGTTTTGTGCTAAAATATTTGATTTTAGTTATTCTCCACTCACGGGTTGGATTGCCCTTATCAGCTAATAGCAAACAGTATGCTACAGAAATGTCTTTCTATATGTAACTTTTTCCACTAAGACATCCATAATTATTTGCCTCAAGTTTGTCCACTTCTGCCAGTGGTTATTATTCAGGCTTTCCTAGTCTTACATAGCACATACATGGAGCGTCACCACAAAACCAGGACAAAGCTGTCATATATCATTTTTCACCAATCAGCATTTCCACTATCTCTGATTTTTAAGTTTTATTTATAAACTTACATATTAAAGACTTAGGTTCAAATTATATCTTCACTCGTTAACTAAATATAAATGTTAAGTGATGAGAAAGGATGTAAGGGAGAAAATCAGCCTAAATAGCTAATTGGCCAAGCAGGTAGAAAATGAAAATCAGAGTAAAATTACCATTCTGTGGAGTGATTAGACTTCACAAATTTTCAACAATCATATTTCCATCATCAAACATTATTTATACCACTCTCACAGATATTACAAAATGTCATGGTGACTTTGTCAAAGAATTGTGGTGACACACTGCACATTTGTTACAATAGTCTCTAAGCTGTTGAAATTTCTCATGATGATTGGCAGCATACATAGGTGGTACTTGAATATAAGCACCAACAGCTTAACAATGTAGTATCATAAAATAGAAATCCCAAAAATGATGTACAAGCCCATTTATTGTTTGAGAAGATTAAAAGAAGGAAGCAAACACATGTATGTATTGTGTTATCAGTTGACAATAAATTTCAGTTTTGAACAGTTAAGCATCGTTCACACATGACTGGGTCAACCGCCTCAACAACAATAAGCCAAGACAAAATAAAAATATTTTAAGTGAAAATGAATAGCAAGTGGAGGTGAAAAAAAGAGCTGTTCACATAAGACCCCTAAGCAAACTCACTTGAGATACAGAAATGTGAAGCATTCAATGCTGATGTCATTCAATTTTGTGAGTTTTTTTTTTTTTCACAGATGGTTAACTGCATCATGTGTGAAAAGGGAACAGAGAGCAGAGACGTAATACAGGTAGTGTTTAAAAAATATTAATACATGTACACATGAATAAAGAGTTGGTCAAGTCATTCGTTTTGGTAAAAAATATGATTTTCTTGTTTCATGTTAGATGACCACACAATTTAATTGCAATAGCTGCTTTATATTCAGCAGATAATAATGCAAAGCTATGCGATTTCTTATAAATATAGCAGTTCCACAATAGACAATGTTCTGCACAAAGAGGTGAATTTGTTATAACATTAGAATATTCATTTTAATTGACTCCAATGACTTTGACCAACACTGCAAATTATCTTCAGAGAAATTCATGCTTGAGTTCCTTCATAGAATCTAGTATCTCTATTGATATCCATGCAGGTATTGGTTGAATAGAATGAGAGTTTGGGGTCTATACAGAAATAAAATATACTGAAATAAAATGATATATTTCACTACACCTAATATTCAAACTCAAACTCAAAATAATTTGGGTCAAACGTATGGACCCTGACATAACCGTCCTCTCCACCGCTGCTGTATCTGTGGATGATAAAAACAGACAACAAAAAAAGCAGTTAATTAAAAAACCAGGTGAAGAAAAAAAAAATATATATATATATATATCTTTAAGCAGTAAGTGGCAAATACACAATTTTCAGCACAAATATTACAATTCAAATGTCAATGTAGAATACAGTACATGATACCTTATATGAACCAATACACCATTTGATTGCACATAACTTAGAATCTATTCGGGTTTAGTCAAAATCTGATGATAGTACTGAATCAATAATAAAGAATAAATTTAGGAATATTAGAGATGTCATGACATCCATATAACTTCCGGTTCTTTACCTATCACCAATATTACCAATTATGAGGAGAGTATAGACCAATGGGATATTATCCTATACCCTAATGTAACACCATAAACTTCTGTCTTACGACAGTTTCATACTGTAGAAGTTCACAATTTTACATCTCTGTTTCCATCAGAAAATCAACTCACCCCATTCCGTCGGGATGGAATGCCACACTGTTGATTGGCCCAAAATGACCTTTGACCCTGCCGAACTCCTCCTCAAAGATGGCGTGGTAGAAGCGGGCATCAAACTTTCCAATCCTTCCTGATGTGGTTGTGACATCCATAGCCTCTTGTCCACCGCCTAATAACACCTACAATCAAAGGATATTGTCAAAGTGGGTAAATCTGGGGTGGTGTTTTCAACTTGAAAAGTGAAACTATAAATGATTTAATAAATCAAACAATTGCATATTTTACAGAAATTGAGCTCTGACATCATGATTCTTCCTGTCTCATGTAACTATGAAAAATTGCCACATGCCATGCCCTAACACTCTCTGTAAGGAAACTAAACAACAGATCGCCATTCTGAGTTACCTCTTAGTAAATACATATCAAAGAAGCAAGTGGGAGGCAGGTTCTTTCATGTGAGCTTCTACGGAAACTCACTAAACTAGAATATCACTGAAGGTGATTAATACCCCCGCCCCAATGTGTTTGCCAAATTTCCCGAGCACTGCTCCAAAAATGAGGAAGTAGTTCGATCCACAAGATTTCAACCTGATTTATTGCCATAATATGCCGTTACCATGGCAACGCAGTTTCCAACACATTCCAAAAATATGTCTTGCATATCTCCATCCCGAGACAAATGTGTGTGCCAAATTTCATGAGCACTGCTCGAAAAATGAGGAAGTAGTTTGATGCGCAAGATCTGCAACAGACGGACCGACGGACCGACCGACCGACCGCCCGCCCGACCACGCTGATTCCTATATACCCCCTTCAAACTTCGTTTGGCGGGGGTATAATAAAACAGTACTTTTAGACTATGTTGAATGCTGTACAAGTAAGGTTACTTACATGATCTTTGATGGGTGAGATAGCTGCTGAATTGACGGGTCTCTCTGTCTTGTATGTTTTCATATGTACAAGGTCAGGCAACTCAACAAGCTGGACAAAACAAATGACAAAAAAAGCTGATAATGTGACAAGGTGATCAACAAAAAAAAAATCTAATAACTCAACAATCAAAACAAACAATATGAAAGGTAATAAGATGAAGCATAGTATAGTTGACTTATTTCATTTTGTTGCAGTGGTTTCATAATTCTCACGGGGGGGGGGGGGGGGGGAGGCGGCATGACTAAGATCTTAGGGGGAGTCAGAATGTGAAAACTAGAGCTCTCTCAAAATGCCAATTTAGAATAGCATTTAACACTTGCTGGAGCCTATGCTGGAATGGGCCTCAAATTATTCATAAATACAGAGGAAACCTGTTATAAAGAGCTCTGATATAACAAGATTCCTGATAGAACGAGGTAATTTCGCTGGTCCCAGATCGTTATGTTCTTTTGCTTTTTTGAAGTCGAGTGGTAGTCGAGTTGAGTCAAGTGGTTTAAACACTTGACTGGAGATGAGAAGGTTGTGGGTTCGAACCCCAATGCAGCACTACTGTCCTTTGGCAAGACATTAATCTACATTGGCCACTCTCCACCCAGGTGTTAAATGGGTACCGGAAGGAATGAATTCCTTGAATGCTGTGAGCGCCGAAATCGGTAGCCAAGCTAGAGCCGGGGTAATACTGGAGCGCCTTCCCTTGAGCACCATTCATGGTGGATATGAGCGCTATATAAATATCCAATATTATTATTATTATTATATAAATTATAATATAATAATATAAAGCTTATATAGCGCATCATATTCAGTCATCTCTACGTGCTTTACAAATTATGAAAACTAACTATACAAGTAACGTGAATAAATACACGACATTAAATTACTTTACACAACATTCAGTTAAATTACATTAGATTACACTGCATTACCTAAGGTGCTGATAGCACGTTCCCCGTAGAATTTGCTGTTCACCCTAGGTGTTTGGAGGAGGTTCAAGTGAGTGGAATGAAGGTTTCTGCTGGGGACATATTCATTAATAAGATGTGATACATAGGAAGGAGCGTTACCATGCAAGACTTTGAAGACTAGGAGGAGAAATTTGAACTGGATTCAAAGGTGTATCGGTAACCAATGGAGATGGGAAAGAAGAGGTGTGATGTGTTCGTGCCTACGAGCCTTTACTACAATCCTTGCAGCGATGTTCTGCACACGCTGTAGTTTCTTGACTTCTATATCAGGTAAATTCCCCAGCAGAGCATTGCAAGAGTCTAACCTGGACGTCATAAACGCATGTACTAGCATTTCTGTGCTGATCAAGATAGTCACGGATGTTTCCTATCTTGCGAAGGGCACCCACAGCTGAACAGCACGTCTTGTTCACGTGGTCCTTCATGGTTAGATGCTGATCCAACATGGCTCCAAGGTTACGGACAACTGCTGTAGTGGCTATCTCTTCCCCTCCTACTTGATTCCTGATATAACAAGGTAATTTTCATGGTCCCAAGGTCTTTGTTATAGTGAGTTTCCACTGTAACAAAGTTTTGTTTGACTTACCTTAGCTGTACAATCCTTGGATGCAGTGACTATCATGTCATACTTGCTGTGTTTCTGGATATCATTAATCTGCATCCGATGAATCTCTCTTGTGCTTCCTATACAATCTTGCATCTGGGATTTGAAAATAAATGAATGAGGAGAGATTAGCCAGAGATGATCTTCAATATGTGCTATGCCCCTCTTCTTTGTTTAAAGATAAAGTTGAGCTCTGGTCATGAGACTGAATTGTGAAAGAAACTGTCTCAAAGCAATTGAGAAAGGTTGATTATAAACAGGACATAAGAATTGGTATATGCTGTAAGGTTTTGGAATCACCAAAATGATAAGAAATTGACTCAATCCTGCTGAGAGTCACATACACTGCACACAGAAATGTGTATACGGGACTACACACAAATGTTCGGCCCAAACATTTTAGCCGTTTCTTGTCATATTTTGAATGTGAGGGCATTTGAAGAGCAATCCTTTTCAGGGGACATATCTACTATGATAATCTGCCAAACTAACATAATAAGAATGAAAAAGCTCACAAATGATTTTTTTACCTTTCCCAGAACTCAACTTTCCCTTTAAAGACAGAGTAAATTCTCAAGACCATCAAGGGTAATAGTTTTAACCGTGTCATAGAAATAAATATAGTCAATACTATTTTATGTACCACATCCCCCATGTAAATCCTTAAAAGAAAAAATTTCCATAAAATATGCCTGTCAATAGGTATCAATACTAATCAAAAGTGTGCATCATTATATGCATATCCACTATAAAGGAAAGTTGCATCTATTAGGTGAACAAAAATAGCTTTTGACTATGGAACATTTTCAACCAATGCCCTGTAATGTATACAAATTTATGCGCATTTCTTCTCTGAGCACCTAGTGACGAGCTATTCCATTAACCTGCCTTTTATAAATGAGCCTCAATGCTTGGAATCCAGTTTAATAATAATAATAATAAATGTAACCTATACTCTGTGGAGTGCTCAAGGTGCATGTAGAAATTAAGAATTAAACAGAAATGTTTTTACATGATTTTCAAAAGAATCAGATGTTACACACCTTTTGATGTTTTCAGGAAGGCTATTCCATAATTTAGGACACGCATGGGCAAATGATCTTTCCCCCAAGATTTTGCGACTTTAGGGATCACAAGAGCACTGGAAGTGGATGAGCATAAGGATCTCGCGGGGGATGTAATTTTGAATTAAAGAGATTGTATTGGGGAGCAGAACCGTGAATGCAGTGAAAAGTGAGCAACAAAATTTTGAAAATAATGTGATGTTTGACAGGGAGCCAGTGTAGCGACTGCAAAACGGGAGATATGAGTACGCTTTGTGGACAGAGTAACAATGTGACAATGCACACATCACTTGTTGCTATGTCTGGTAAGCCTTGGGCTAGCTTTCAGGCTGTCAAGAACAACCTTTGTTTGAAAGGTATGTATAAAATTTGAATACATTACCAAACCGGTCTATTGTGAAAGAGTGGTCAATAGTAAATTTTATGATTGCAGTTTTGACCAATAAGAGACCTTGAGTGCTAATACATGTATATTTTGCCAAATAACAATTACCTTGACATCCCAGAGTGTTAGTTCTCCATTCTCATGGCCTGTGAGGATAGCTGTGTCTTGGAAGGTCCACAAACCAGATGTGATCTTAGCTGTATCCATGGGTATTCTCATGAACGGGTTGTTACTTTCTAGAAAAGGAAAATCAATTAGATGAGAATATTTTGTTGCTATCCTTTCAATGCAGTAGGCAATTTGTAACTGCACAAAACTTGATACTGTATGTAATATGTTTGGCCTACAAAAAAATATTTCTTTGTGAATATCAAATGTGTACATTAAAAAAGCCAGACACAATGAAAAATAATTTTTATAAAAACAAATAAGAAACACAAATTATGTTTACAGGCCTTAAATTTCGTCATTTTAAGGGCAAGGCCACTTTGGCCTTAAATGCTTCATAATTTTAAGGGCACCAAGGCCACTACAAAGGGCACCAAGCCCAAAATCATTTTATAAAAAGGGCATCGAAGGCCAAAATTTTTTCTGCATACTTTTTTTTTAGATGTGTGTAATTATATTAAAATGTGCGTGTTCAATGTCCCATTACACAAGTCTAGTATTACATGTACTAGTAGAATTGCCACTTGACTTTCAATTACTAAGTAATTATTATTGTGACTGGTTTTTTTAAAATATGATCCTCATACATGTAGGTGCACTAAACATAATAATTTTATAATCTAAATGCAATTTATTGAACAGAATGATGAGGATGTTGACCTGCAGAACTAGCACAGTACCACAACACCCCAAGTGCAACTTCAATATCACATACAGATCATTCTCACATTTTAACTTACAATTCAGCCTTAACTTTTATCCTTGTTTATTTGCTCTGATTTTTAAATCAATATTTTATGTTCTATGAGCATCTATTCATATCATTTTTATGTGTGTGTGTGTGTGTGTGTGCACGTATATCGTATGCATATTTTTGTGTGCATGGGTGTGTGGATGAGGGTGTGTGGGAGTATGTATAATGGGCAGGGGCGGCAGAGTGTCTTTTAAAGGGGGGGGCACCAGCAAAAAAGGGCACTTTTTGGGGGGTAAACAAGGGGCACCTCCAAAGGGTGAACATAAATCTGAAAAAGGGACCATTTTGTGATATTGGTATTACCCTACATGCATCATCTTACTAATTTTTATTGTGGCTCTGGAAAGTGCTTACTGTCGTTTATCAGAAAATGGGCACATATCAGAAGTAAAAATGCACTTAATCAAAGCAGAAAGGGCACATATTAGAGAGAAAAGGAGGAAATTATCAGCTTTGAAAAGTGGTACTTATCGAAGGGAAAAGGGCACTTAGATAATTAGGCATTTATCAGATCTGAAAAGGGGCACTTATCAGAAGGAAAAAAAAAGGGGGGAAGGGCACTTGTTAGAAAGGACAAGGAAAATTTTAGTAAGAAAGGGCAGTTATTAAAGATAAAGGGGGCATATTTTTCAGAAATAAATAGGGCACTTTGGGGGTATTTGGAAAAGTGGGGGGGGCACTGTTCCCCCTACTACCCCCCTCTCTCTCTCTCTCTGATAACGGGGTACATATGTTTGTGTGACTTTAGTTTTACTCTTTTTCTTCTTTTTTTTTTATCTCGGGGAGGAATGGGAGAACAGACAAATTTTTTCTCTCGGAAGTTCTACAGAGTATTCTTTGATGAAGTATATGAAAAAATAATTATTTTCTAAACAGTTTATGAAAATGTACTTTCTGATTTTTTTTTGGTTGTTTTTTTTTTGTTTTTTTTTGTTTTTGTTGTATTTTTGTTTCACCGTAATTAATGTTTAAGTTCAGTCAAAATATCAATGTATAATGCATCCGGTTTTGTTATGATTTGATAGAAAGAAAAAAACAACAACTATAAACTAACGGGTTTTAGAATGATTAGGGGAATAAAATGTCATTAAAAAAACATGAAAGATATCGTGGAGGATCAGTGAAATATTTTGACAAAGAAAAAGACGCAAGCAAAGTCACGATGTAGTCCACTAGCACGACTAGGGGGCGAATACAGGTTGTGCTTCGTGCAGGTGCAGGTACAAATACTGAACGAGATTGGATCAAACTAAGCTTTAAAACAACAAAAATACCCCTAAAAAAAAAGAATTACCGTTAAGCAATTATTTGCTTTTGAAAATCATACTATTGTTAACCCAAAACAACTCCCAGAAATAATGACTTTCAAGGAGTTTCGACATAAAGACGTACTCCGGAACGGAAAGCCAATATGAGAAATTATGTTTTTGACAGCAGAAGGCAAACTCATGAATATTCTACAAGCAGCCCTGAGTATCTCGATGACGAAGTTATTTATTATTCATGAGTCTGTACCGCGAAGTTTGAATTTTCCTTGCACCCCAAATACAGGCTGTGCTTTGTGCAGGCACAGGTACAAATATACTGAACGAGATTGGATCAAACTAAGCTTTGAAACAACAAAAATACACCTAAAAAACAAAAATACCATAAAGCAATTCCTTGCTTTTGAAAAACATACTATCATTACCCAAAACAACTCCCAGAAATAATGACTTTCAAGGAGTTTCGACATAAAGACGTACTCCGGAACGGAAAGCCAATATGAGAAATTATGTTTTTGACAGCAGAAGGCAAACTCATGAATATTCTACAAGCAGCCCTGAGTATCTCGATGACGAAGTTATTTATTATTCATGAGTCTGTACCGCGAAGTTTGAATTTTCCTTGCACCCCAAATACAGGCTGTGCTTTGTGCAGGCACAGGTACAAATATACTGAACGAGATTGGATCAAACTAAGCTTTGAAACAACAAAAATACACCTAAAAAACAAAAATACCATAAAGCAATTCCTTGCTTTTGAAAAACATACTATCATTACCCAAAACAACTCCCAGAAATAATGACTTTCGAGGAGTTTCGACATGAAGACGTACTCCGGAACGGAAAGCCAATATGAGAAATTATAATGTTTTTGACAGCAGAGGGCGAAAGTCATGAATATTCAACAAGCAGCCCTGAGTATCTAGGTGACGAAGGTATTTATTATTCATGAGTCTGTACTGCGAAGTTTGAATCTTCCTTGCGCCGCGCCCGCCCCACCACATTTTTCGAGCGATGAAAAAAATCTCGTTGTCGTTCGAAAAAATATAATTCTATTTTCCTATTAATCAGAATTTTCAAAATCAGTTTAATACAATGTGATATTTATTTTTGAATCGTGATGGTCTGTGACTGGGTGGGTAACCGTTTCTAGTTGTGCTATATTTTAGGTGACTGGAAATGTACTGTTTTGGGTGATGACGTTTAATATAGGCGATATTGACAGCTGACGATAATCGAATAACCCAGTACGCCATGCATATCGAGCAGCCCTAGTATGCACGATATCACGTATTGTCAACAACAAAAAAAGGGGCACGGCTTCTTTGGCAATGAATTGATCATTTTTTTGGAGGGCATCTCGGCCAGTTATAGGGGCATCGACGGCCTGGCCGTCGATGGCCGTCGATTAATTTATGCCCTGTGTTTATCACAAACAGCTGTACATTTTCACGAAGAAATGAATAAATGACCTGAAATGAAAAGTAGGGGCATACCTATTCATCACACAGACATAAATCCCTGTTACTGAAGTTGAAATAGAAGCTTACCTATTTGATTAGGATCTCTATCATCGTACACACATAGATCACTATTATTGAGTAGAAGCTTACCTATTTGATTAGGATCTCTATCATCGTACACACATAGATCACTATTATTGAGTAGAAGCTTACCTATTTGATTAGGATCTCTATCATCGTACACACATAGATCACTATTATTGAGTAGAAGCTTACCTATTTGATTAGGATCTCTATCATCGTACACACATAGATCACTATTATTGAGTAGAAGCTTACCTATTTGATTAGGATCTCTATCATAGTACACACATAGATCACTATTATTGAGTAGAAGCTTACCTATTTCATTAGGATCTCTATCATCGTACACACATAGATCACTATTATTGAGTAGAAGCTTACCTATTTCATTAGGATCTCTATCATCGTACACACATACATGTAGATCACTATTATTGAGTAGAAGCTTACCTATTTGATTAGGATCTCTATCATCATACACACATAGATCACTATTATTGAGTAGAAGCTTACCTATTTGATTAGGATCTCTATCATCGTACACACATAGATCACTATTATTGAGTAGAAGCTTACCTATTTGATTAGGATCTCTATCATCGTACACACATAGATCACTATTATTGAGTAGAAGCTTACCTATTTGATTAGGATCTCTATCATCATACACACATAGATCACTATTATTGAGTAGAAGCTTACCTATTTGATTAGGATCTCTATCATCATACACACATAGATCACTATTATTGAGTAGAAGCTTACCTATTTGATTAGGATCTCTATCATCATACACACATAGATCACTATTATTGAGTAGAAGCTTACCTATTTGATTAGGATCTCTATCATCGTACACACATAGATCACTATTATTGAGTAGAAGCTTACCTATTTGATTAGGATCTCTATCATCGTACACACATAGATCACTATTATTGAGTAGAAGCTTACCTATTTGATTAGGATCTCTATCATCGTACACACATAGATCACTATTATTGAGTAGAAGCTTACCTATTTGATTAGGATCTCTATCATCGTACACACACAGATCACTATTATTGAGTAGAAGCTTACCTATTTAATTAGGATCTCTATCATCGTACACACATAGATCACTATTATTGAGTAGAAGCTTACCTACATGTATTTGATTAGGATCTCTATCATCGTACACACATAGATCACTATTATTGAGTAGAAGCTTACCTACATGTATTTGATTAGGATCTCTATCATCGTACACACATAGATGAGCCTGGTCGGTTAAGAGTGAGCATTGGGGTGAAAATTTAATTTTCAGATTTTTATGATGAAATCACTTTCAGGTTTTTCACTAATATCTAAAGTTACTAAAATTCACGTTTGTTTAATTGAAAAGGTCGGGAAAGTCATTGGATTGGCCCATTTTTCAACAGGGGTGATGAACACTAATGTCACGGACGGACATTTTCTAGAGAGATTGATTTGGTCCTAGTTTAACACTCTCTAAACTTTCTTGGGATTTGTTAGCAAATAATTATAGATCAAACACCATTCCATTGAAAACCAAAAAATATTTGAAAATATTGGTACAGAAATGGTTGTGCCGCATGGTCATTCACATCTTGATACAAATTTGTCCGTCCGTGACAGAAAAAATTTGTAAAAGTTTTTTTTTCCATTGGTGGGGCAAAAATGAAAACAAAAACCATGCTGAGCTATCTCACTAGCTAGAGACCTATACCATGTATGAATAAAATCTTGATCAATTAAATATACATATACTAAAAACGAATTTGAAAATTGTCACGGACGGACACTAATTTTGTCACGGACGGACACTGCAATATACTGAAATGGTAAATGCTGTGAGATTTCAAATTCAATGAATTGTTTTATTGTTTATTGGTTCATGGAACATATTTCATCCAAAATATCACGTACAGTGAAACCTGTCTATAAAGACCACTCAAGACAGACAAGAAAAGCTGTCTTTACAAGCAGGTGGTCTTTACGTACATGTACAGGTTCCTTTAATACATGATTTAATGAGAAACAGTTTTAAAGGAAACAAAAATTGTGGTCTATATAGACAGGTAGTCTTTCTATACAGGTGGTCACTAAAGCAGGTTGGACTGTATATGGTACTGTGATCCCCTATATCAATGCAAAAATTACCCCCCACCCCACCCCAATTTTTTTCTTTTTCAAGCTAATAAATGTCATAAAAACCTAATGATTTTGCTATGGCTCTAATGGGAGCCAGCCTGCATTGTCAGTCTGCAAAAGACATCCATTACAGGTGTTTACAGAAGATGAATACTTATTTCCTTACTTATTTATTAATATCATTACTGCTATTATTGTATATTTTTGGTCATCAGCAACGTGTAAAAGTTTTAGATTCAACATTAATACTGAAGCTTGATCAATATTCAAATTGAATTACAAGTTGTCTTTGAAAATTATAAACATTGAAGTTCAGATGTGTATTAGACCGTAAGAGCCATGTTTGGACTCTATTTTGTAAGAATGTTTTGAATTAGTTGTAACATTTGAGACAGATAGCAATTCTTTGTAGTTCAGGATCACACACAGTTAACAATTTTTTTAAAATGATGTAATCACATAACATAATAAGAAACCTTTTTAGACAATATATAATTTCAAATGCTCATAATTGAATTGGTTGCATCAACCCTGGAACAGTTTTTTTATGGGGAAGGGGGTCAGAAAGTTATAATATATGACTTACACTAGTCGTGTTGGGCAATCCCTCAACTAACATGACATAATTAGGCTCTATATGGGCTTTACACACTCAGCTGTTGCCATTAGGGCCTTTGTCCAGGAAGCTAACATTGTTTTTAAAGTGATAGAGACATTACTGAAAAAGTAAACTATGGTATGAGAAAGATTTAGACAATGATTTGCATTTCACGATTTGGTTTTCACCCTCTTAGAGAGAACTTTTGAAAAATATGAGATGTTATAAAGAGTACTGGTATGTGATGTTGTAAGCGAAATGAGAAATTTTACTTCCTATATTGATAATGACCAATCACACATAATCCTATTTCTACATTACCTCTATGTTTGAAACAAAATATATGACTTTGAACTGTAAAGTAAATTAAAATACTAAATACTGATGTTTGATTTCAGTCCACCTACATGACTGTAATGTAAAGGGTTATATTTTGAAAGCTTACATCACATTCTTCTCAACATGTTCATTTTGGTCTGTAGCATATATTGTACATGTACAGTTGTACACTACATGAGTATGCACTTGTACATTGTGTATGTACACTACAATACAGGCATCCACTTTTGACATAGATTCCACTTAAGAACTAAGTTTTTCAAGCTAAGTTTTGCTTAATAGTGGAATAAAATCAATTTTAAACAAAAAGTAGAAAGCACGAAGTATGTATGCACGATTTTAGATAGGAAAACATGCAGTTTTTAAAGTGAATGTCCGTCCGTGACGCTCAAAATGTCCGTCCGTGACGCCCAAATGTCCGTCCGTGACAAAAAGTTTTCGGACCTCTAGCAAAAGTTACAGCTTGCTTTAAAATTCTATGTATGTGACAGGGAAGTCAATTTACTTGACTAACATTTGCAGTTAAAAAAATTTGTCAGTGACAGCTTGTTTAGATAGAAAAGACAAAAGATTACCGATAAGTCAAGAAACCCATTTCTATCTTGTCCGTCCGTGACATTGAATATTTAATGGATTCTATTTTTAGTAGGTAACCATGGCAATCAAATTTTATCATCATTTAGCACCTTCAGTGGTACCCTTCACAATGAAACATAAAACAGCTCAACACATCTCATAACTAATTTTTTACAGGCCTTCAAACTTTCAAAATTTGTCAAATGTCCGTCCGTGACTAACCGATCAGGCTCAGATCACTATTATTGAGTAGAAGCTTACCTATTTGATTAGGATCTCTATCATCGTACACACATAGATCACTATTATTGAGTAGAAGCTTACCTATTTGATTAGGATCTCTATCATCATACACACATAGATCACTATTATTGAGTAGAAGCTTACCTATTTGATTAGGATCTTCATCATCGTACACACATAGATCACTATTATTGAGTAGAAGCTTACCTATTTGATTAGGATCTCTATCATCATACACACAAAGATCACTGGTTTGTCCCATAGTACGATCAGTGCTTGTAAAGAAGAGGTTACTGCTGTAGCTGAATCCACAGGTCCTGACAGCTGACTTGTATTCAATCTGTACTGTACATTTACCTGCAGAGAGGAAGAAAGACACAATTGCTCTGAACATAGGTCCTTATGCCACTCAGCCAGAAATTAATCTACATTTCCCACTCTCAACCAAAGTGAGCTCAACAGATAAGATGTGCTACTAAAGAGAATAACTCTCCAATCATAATGACATTTTAAACATTTTCTTTGGAAAAATTTAAAATGTCACTGGTTCCTTTTTATTAGAGTTATACTAGGCACCAACTTCTCTGCTGTGGCAAAGAATATGATAGTCTTGGGCTCTGAAGTTATGGCGAACTCCCCATCCTCTCCAGCAGGATACTGCCATGGTTACCAAGCTCTACTGCCTAAATGTTTTTTTTATAAGTTTCCATACAGGACTTTCATTGACAACCTCCAAGACAGGCTGCCGCATCAGAATTTGTCATATTATGCTTTAACATTGCAAAAGGAAGATCCTCAAATAGACTCAATGTTCAAAATTCATAAGAGAACTGTCGGCTAGCGACAGACATGTTGCCATTTTCCTTTTGTGTATAAAGTGAATGCGCCGCATATATATATATATACATGTATATACGCGGTGTTCGTACTTTGCCGGTCCCCCCCCCCCCTCTCTCTCTCACTCTCTCTCTCTGTCTGTCTCTCTGTCTCTCTCTCTCTTACACCTCCCTGTGTTTCCTTTGCCATATCCGATAACCCATCAGAACTGAATATCAAGATAAAAATGAAATATGTCAAGTACAAGTAGCGTTATTAATAGAAAGATAACAAATAGGCCAAGTAAAAAATGAATATGACAAAAAAGAGAGAATATATCAATCCAAATCTTTATAACTTTCAAGTCAATACAACGTAGTCAGGCTACATTCCTAGATCGAGAAAGAAAAAGAAATGAACAAAGAAACAAATTCACTATTAAATTATTACATCTATTCATAACTTTACTCCCTCAACTCCACCCCCCCCCCCCTCTCTCTCTCTCTGGATCTGGCATACACCGCAATAGACTATGGTAGTACCGCCGCGCCATAGATTCACGCACAAAAGGAAAATGGCAACACGTCTGTCGCTAGCCGACAGTATAAGAGAGCCCTCAGCCATTTTGCCTTACATCAGCGTCGGAAATACACGGGGGCGACGGGCGATTTTGCCCTCGGCGGCCCCCATATCGCCCCAATAAATGCTGGAAAACCTATATTTGGGGGCGACCGTTTTCATATGAGTCGCCCCCATCAATGAATTGAAAGAAAATCACTATTATGCTCAAAAAGCAGCTAAATTCAACCTTTTATCTCGTTGTGACTCGGAGCTTAGCACATCGCGAATGTGTAGCATCGTGAGCGCTATACCAAATGACAACAATTATAGCCAGATATCGCATATCGACAGGGAAACTGAAGATAGCGCTTTTTTCACGCATGCTACAGTAACTACCATCATTCTATATCAGGGTTGTATAAATTCATCGACAGCTTCATTTCACTTAGTCTTTGCGCGACACCTTTTGTGAAAATTTCCTTTCCGAAACGCAATATCACTGTTACAATGATAGGTCTAAAATTACCATCATCCGTGTAATGAGACTATCACTAGATCTAGACCGGATATTATACACCACACAGCAATTGTCCCTTACCACATTAAGTCTGTAGTCACCTCAAAAAATCAATCTGTAAAGCCAAAGCCTGCCTAAAAAATGCGGAATTAGTGCCATTTTTTCAAAGCACGCGGCGCTTAAGTCGGGTTGTGAGAAACAGAGTCAACGAAAACGCTCTACAAATCAAGAAATCTGTGTATTTATGACGGGGCTTTTCACCTATCGCGCGCGAGAGCGATGCTCGTCGAGTGAGATGGTATCCGTGAAAAACAAATTGGAAAAGAAAAATCGCCCGTAACTGTGTGCATTCACAGTGTATATGTACATACGTACGTCCAAGCGGATTTAGGAGTATTATGTGCGAGAGAAAAAAAACACACACCAAGCCCGCCTTTTCGCGTAAAATAAACATCTCCGCGGGAAATAAGCCTAATGACAGCAAATTCGGGTGAAATTGACGTATTGTTGAATTGACCTATTGTTGAATTATTCCTTCAAATTTTGAAAAAAAAAAAAAAAAATCTGATGGGGGGGGGGGGTGAAGTTAAAATTTTAAAAATCTATAGAAAGTCTATTTTAAAAACTAAATTGGGCAGTATGACGTAAAGTAAACCTGTGCATGAGGTACGATTAGTACCAATGTAACAGCAATCGCAATATCATAAAAAAAAAAAAAAATTGATAACCAATCTGCACTTTCCATTAAAATGGTAGCCCCAATAACATAAGAAATAGCCCCATAAAATTCAAAAGTAGCCCCAAGGCAAAAAAAAAAAGTAGCCCCTAAAAAAAAAAAAATTATTTCCTAGGCTGCCTTACATTGTAGTAGGAGCCCTTCCTCCCTCCCTCCCTTTTCCTCTGAATAGTCTTCATTTGGGACAAAACACTTTTTCATTGAAAAACTTTCAAAAGACTTTCCACAAGACAAATGGGATGTTTTGAAGAAGTAAAACACATTCATTCTTACCAGTCTTAACATCCCACATTCTCATGGTGTTATCTGCACTTCCTGTGATGGCTTTCCTTGAATCCCCTGATAAGTGTAGTAGTTAAGGAGAGCTTATCTATTCATTTGTGAAGAGGTTGCTGTATAATAATTTCAATGAGCCTTTTCACATTCTAAATGTAAATCCTTTAGTAGTAAAGGATAGCTTCTCCCTTCAAAAATGTGAACAGGCTGCAGAGTACTACCAATGGAACCTTTATACTCTAAACAAAAATCAAACGTGGGGTCACGCCATTACATGCATTCATCAATTACAAGGAGACCCAGCAGATGCTAATGAAAAGGTACAGTCTGAATAAATGATACAAATTTACTCTCATTTATTTATTCTTGGCCCCCAATCATGTTTGAATTATCTGTACCCTGTTTTGGGGGGACGATTTAGTATTCATTTGCAATGCACAAGCTAAATGTTTGCATGTCAAATTAACACTGACATTATTAATAGCTGTTGTTTTCACAGGCCATTTACATGTACAATACATGTTTGTAAGTGTATTAAGTGTTGCCAGCTTATTTACATGTTCTTAAATTCTTGACCCTAGAAGATAATAATGAAATTTGAAAAATAAGTTCTTGTGAAACTATATATATATAGCAATCTCAAGAAGAGAGAAAAAAGTCGACAGTGAAAAGGATACAATCAACATCAATGCACCATACAGCTCCTCCATGGCCTTCCAACGTTCCTAACCTCTCGCCATTAACAGAATACCAGATGTTGGGTGTTGTGTCTTTAGCTGTAGAGAAGAGAAGGTCACCTTCACGGTTGTATCTGATCTGAGTGATCGATCTTTCATGTCCAAAGAGTGCAATAGGTTTCTGAAAAAAAAAGAGGAAGAAGAGAACACATATTTCCTGGGCCATTTCTTGTCGTGCTGAGCTGAAAACATGGTAGTTACTGATTAGGCGTCTATATGTTATGCTGAGTACTACTGGTGGTAGAATTGCATTTTGTTTACAGAAACTGTCTCTGTTACGTCTAATGCAGATCAGTCATCAAAATTTCACTTCCGTGAAAAAGTGTAAAAAACCATAGAAGATACTGAGACTGGTTTAAGCATCATGACAATGCACTGCTTGCTGCTGTGAAAGGACAAAAGACTCAGTCACAGCGTCGCAAACACTTGACTCGCACAATCAGGCAATTCAAGTGAATTTAATTTCAAATTCGTATATGCCGGACAGACAAATTGCCCCAGGACATCAGTAAGAGTTTTTGCAGTGAGTAGCTTTGAGTTGTCATTTCAGGCTAGATTTTATTTTTTATCAAAATTCATAACAGTCCTGACAAAAAAAAAAAAACATAGAAGAAAAGGGCAACGCCAAAGCCATGGCCCCTTACAGGACCATCCCTAGAGTCTATGTCATGTATGTGGGGCTGAGTCAATTTCGGCAGCGGTTGACCTCTATTTTCTGGGAGAATACTTCCCTTTTACAGAATGATAAAATAGACTTCTTTCCAGGCTATTCCTTTAATTGGATCTTTATCATCTTGATCAAGTGAAATTTTGAGGCTGTTTTTGGTCGGCAAATTTGCTCTTTCATGTCCTTTGAAACACTCACACAAGATCGAGAACACACTCGCCTATGGTAGGCAACCCCTGTATTAGTTCTACAGATGTATGGTTTGCAAGGTCATCTGTAAATAACCTGGTCTCCCACATTGTGTGACTGTGTGTGTGAGCATAGACCATCATGACCATGGTGAGTGGCCAAACGGTATGGGAAACGGGATGTCCCGATGCCAAAACTTTTAGGCGGTAGTGTATATACACCTGCGAGATATTAGCACAATTAATTTAGCATGCCTCGTTGGAACCGCTCAGCATTATACTGGCTGGTACTGCGTTCATCCACATGTACAGTGCACATTACGTGCCAATCTTGCCATCTTTGTAATGCTATTCGCACATTTGCGAAAAGTTCTACATGAACGGTAAGCAAATCCACATCGATGTCGCCATAAATTGTAATTTTTTCATGTTTCTCATGATCCGATCGTTGAAGTGGTCAGATGGGCTGGAAGAGAAAGAGTTTAGCAAACTCTGAAGGTGGTTTGCAAGGTTCACCATAGATCTATGTGGAAATGGATGAACCTTGCCCACTGTTTTCTTTTGTTTACTTGTCTCTCCATACGGGAGACTGCTTCCCCTGTGTAGATTGATGTTCAATGTCAAATTTTATTAAAACATCAAGCCAACATTTCTTCAATTTCTTGTAGACTATGCTTCTTTTTTTCTTTTCCTTTTTTTTTTTATTTTGTTTTGTTTGTTTGTTTGGTTTTTTTTTTTTTTTGGGTGGGGGTTGTTTGTTTTTTGTTTTGTTTTGTTTTTGTTTTTGTTGTTGTTTTTTTTTTTTTTGGGGGGGGGGTTGCAGTTGAAATATTGTCAGCCTATCGGCAACGTCAACTGACATTACACTGCAAGTTAGGTCTACATACTTATACATGTATGTAGATCTACAAGCTTATCTGAAGATAAACTTGTAGATCTACTCCACAATGGCTTTTACGGGTGAATAGGCTTCAACAGCTTTTGTGTGTGTTAGCAGGCTATGATCCATTTTAGATCATTTATACATGAGAGGAAAATAATTATTTAAAATTTCACTTTCAACTCTGAATTCCTGAAACCTCAAATTTGTAGCATAAGTTAGTCATAGTCTAGAGTCGGTTCCTGGACAGCCCGACCAACCTACCCTGGACAGCTTGACCCGGTCGATAGGCGGTCGAGTAATCCAGGGTGGGGTGCCTTGCCGGACAACTCGACCCACTTTTTTGTTTTTCAATTTTTATGACCTAAATTCAGTCATTTTACAATGAACTGCCATTTAAGTGATAAATTATAATTAAATGTATATATTCATGATGAGAAATACGGCAACTGTGGACTTTTTGAGTTGCAATAAATGAATAAAAACGAGTTATTTTCCCCTTGCAATGAGAATATTCGATAAGGACCGATAGCCAAAGAGGCCAGAGGAAAGTTGATTTTATGCCCTGCAAGAATCACTGTACTGACAGAAGAACATTTTATGATATAATTATCTTTACATTCAATATAACCTTTCCTTTCCCTTTGTAAGGGTTTTTTCTGATTTAGAACTATTACTGAACATGAAAAATGATAAATAGTTCGATCGGACACCGTAGGCTCGCAAACACACTAACTTCAGGGAGCGCCCCCGCCGAGGCCGAAGGCACCTTTATCGGCGGCACTTGCTCGCCTGGCCCTGGAGTTGGTAGACACTGCGGTGTCGTCTGATGCACTGTACAAACTATTTATCATTTTTCAAGCTTAGTAATAGTTCTAAAGCAGAAAAACCCTTACCCAGGGAAAGGAAAGGTTATATTGAATGTAAAGATAACTAATTATAAAATATTCTTCTATCAGTACAGTGATTCTTGGGGCATAAAATCAACTTACCTCTGGCCTCTTTGGCTGTCGGTCCTTATCGATATTCTCAGACCCCCTCTCAGATTCAATCATGCATGCAAGGGAAAAATAACCCTTTTTAATTTTTTCATCGCAACTCTCAAAAACTCCAAAATTGCTGTATTTCCCGTCATGAATATATATATTTAATTATAATTTATCACTTAAATGACACTTCATTGTAAAATGACTGAATTTAGTTCATAACAATTGAAAAACAAAAAGTGGGTCGAGTTGTCCGGCGAGGCACCCCACCCTGGATAACTCGACCGGGTCGAGCTGTCCATGGTAGGTGGTCGGGTTATCCAGGGTCGGGCCGTCCGTTCGTCGGGCTGTCTGGACTAGCCAGGATGGCTTCCTGAGTGTAAAAAAAAAAAAAAAAGGGCTATACGCCATTTACACTACAGGAAGCCAGGTTTTTTAACACGCCATTCTAATTTAGCCGATTTGGCACGTTATGAAAAATGCCCTGGAAACTCACTTTCCCGTTAACTCCCGCCTTCGACAGGTTCTTCACCATAGCGTCTCCTCCTAGGGAAACTTTTGGCAACTTTGTGTAAATTTCTTACTAAAATTCCGCCCCGCAAGGAACCAAAATAAGCATGAAAATTTTTCGAGAGCTCACCAGTGTTTGTGTATCCATGGATCCTCTTGTAATGCAGATTCAAGATGGCGGCTGCGTGCGATGGCGCACGCGCTGTCGGCGATGCAACCATAATCGAAACTCTACGATGTGGTGCAGTGGTGGAGATGTCTGACGCAATGTCCATGAATGCTAAATGTTGAGGTCTCAACTGGCTTAGTGCCATCTACGTTGACTTTTTGTTTAGCATTCGTCAGACATCTCCACCACTGCACCACATCGTATAGTTTCGATTATATGGTTGCATCGCCGACAGCGCGCGCGCCATCGCACGCAGCCGCCATCTTGAATCTGCATTACAAGAGGATCCATGGATACACAAACACTGGTGAGTTCTCGAAAAATTTTCATGCTTATTTTGGTTCCTTGCGGGGCGGAATTTTAGTAAGAAATTTACACAAAGTTGCCAAAAGTTTCCCTAGGAGGAGACGCTATGGTGAAGAACCTGTCGAAGGCGGGAGTTAACGGGAAAGTGAGTTTCCAGGGCATTTTTCATAACGTGCCAAATCGGCTAAATTAGAATGGCTGTTAAAAAACCTGACTTCCTGTAGTGTAAATGGCGTATAGTCCTTTTTTTTTTTTTTTTACACTCAGGAAGCCATCCTGGCTAGTCTGGACCCCTCTAGAGTCTACTCATACTCAGTCATATAGAGATTAGAGAAAGAGTTGATGAGTCCCTCATGTCCCACTCACACTTATGCGAGGTTATTGGAGATAATGTCCCTGAACCAGGTAATCTAGCAAATTCAAGAAAATTAAATCTTGCTTAGAGCAATTTTGTTGTCTGTTTTTTACTACTGCAACAGTGAATGTTTGACACAGTCCCACATAGGCAAGGGCCTATGTATGAGTGAGGTCCACTCACACTTAGATCTAGATCTATGCGAGGTTATTGGAGACAATGGAGTGAGGTCCAACGTTAGGTAGCTTAGCGAAATGTTGTGGTGCGTAAGAACGCGGGAAATACGCATATGACAAATTTGCTCAAAATCATAAATTTATTCTATTATAAAGGCAGACTCAAAATATTATTACAATGTAGAATTAGATCTAGAGTCTAGATCTAGATCTAGAGGTCTAGACTCTAGTCTATTTCTATTCAAATATTTGAACAATTTTATTTTTAAGGAAAATAATATGAAAATTTTTATTCAGATATGTCTGATTCTAATTTTATAAGCACATACAAAACTTGCAGTTTTCCTCTATGCGTCTTTCCCGCGTTCTTATGCACCACGTCGTTTCGCTAAGCTTCCTTACAATATCACTCAATATTCTCATCTTTGTCTAACCACGGTCCCACACATACAACTCTGTGTCACGCACTCTCACTCTCCATCACCATGCTCTCAGAAAACTTCGATCCAACAATTTTGAAAATCCTTCTATTTATCATATGTTTAAAATATCTGTTCAAAACATCTGTTCAAAACTTCAGGTATATGATTCTACATAATACAACATATTATACTTTACCATTTTGATATATTATGTCTACAGCTAATTGGAGAAATATTATCTTTATCCGAGAACACACAAGTAACAGCCGGTTGGATTTCGCAACACATATGCCAATATAATATTGCAATATGTATATGCATATATGTACCGTAGGCACACACACACACACACCATAGACGTATTATAGATTATACCTATGGGATTATACACACACACACACCGCGCGCGCGTACTAAACTAGTCTTTCACCATGCGGGGTTTTTTTTTTTAAAATCAAATATCAACTA
Organism: Heliocidaris tuberculata; assembly: GCA_025618425.1. Taxonomy (NCBI): domain Eukaryota; kingdom Metazoa; phylum Echinodermata; class Echinoidea; order Camarodonta; family Echinometridae; genus Heliocidaris; species Heliocidaris tuberculata. Next base: position 6,310,422 of record CM046841.1, read on the forward strand.
CTGCTAATGTAATGATAATGATAATTACATTCACTAGATTCAGACTAGAAACCTCAGCAAACTTCCTGTTGTTTCTGGTAGCTATATGAGTATACCCCTGGATCAAAGTAAGTGTGAAAAATGTGAAAAGAATGGTACAGGTGACGAGTTTCACTATATACTGGAATGTGAATGATATAAAGCAAAAAGAAAATTATATATATTGATCAAAAAGTATTATTATCTCTCAAATTCAAATCGCTACTCCAAGCAAGGGGTAAGGAATTGATTAGTTTGTGTAAACTCATACTTTTTATCACACAGACTATGTAAATTCATCTTCCCATGTGTATATTGTTTTATTCTGGTTTTTCTATCTTTTTTTTTTCTTCTTTCATATTTTATCAATTTTTGCTGGTGTTGTTGTTATTAACCTGAGTATTTTGATGTTTAAATATGTTATACTGTCTGCATATATACTGATGAGTTCATGTATCTTTGTTTTTTGAAGGTTTTGAATAAAAATAAACTTGAAACTTGAAACTTAATACAAACACCACTGAGCACTCGGCACCATCGAAATAATTGTTTCATGATTTTTTATTGCTTTTTGCTTGGTTTATTACTTGTTGTCTTAATTTTTCGCGAGGCGAATTTTAGTTCTCTTTTTACATTTTTTCGTGCAGTTTTAGGAACTTCACATAATATTGTGAGAAACTGAGTCGTGTATTACACTGGGGGGAGGGGGGGGGGATCTCATTGAGGCCTGTATGGCATCCGCGTCCATGAAAACGAGTAAAAACGGTTGTTTTTCACCACCAGACGGGTAACCCGGGGATCTCGTTAAATCAGGAAAATTCTGGGAGAAGGGTATTAAATTCACTAATAGTGATGAGAAAAGATCCTCAAAAAGGGTAGGAAAATTGACAGTATATTCGGGAGGCGGTCAGGAGCAGCGAATCTGAAAATACACAATAAGAAGAATCCAAATAGGTCACTTTTCTATTTTTTCAATGAAAACATCATTCTGTAATGTGTTCCAAAGTAAATATTTGTATTTAACTCTTCATTATTTGGCCAAAAAAGGGCCAAGAAGAACCAATACTCGAATAGGATGTACAATACTATGCAAGATCTAAAAAAAATCTCTGTTAAGGACAGTGGCGGATACAGGATTTCTTGAGGGAGGGGCTCAATATTCACAAAATTTTCTGACAAGCAAAAAAAAAAGGGTCCTCAGCATTTTTGGGCCCCCTTTTATAACTCAAAAATTCTCTGACAAGGAAAAAAAAAAGAAGAAAAAAAGGTCCTCAGCATTTTTTGGTCCCAGGGGAGGGGCCCGGGGGCCTGGGCCCCCAGCCCCCCCCCCCCCCCCCCACTGGATCCGCCACTGGTTAAGGATCTAAAAATCAGAAATTTTTCACGGGTTTCCTTGGTATACTCAAGACCATATCGACTTAAATCCTCGTTTAGGGTGCTTTTCAGAAAGTCATGGACCTTTTTTTTTTTTTTTTTTTGGTTTTTGGGGTTTTTTTTTTAAAGTATTCTTTTATTCATTTCTTTTCAGTGAAATCAACAGATAGTGAAAACAGAGAAATATTACAATCATGATTGACAACTATAAACAGAAACTTTTACAATTTACAAGTAAATCATATATGAAATATGGAAAAATGTATACATTCATGGAAGAACAAAGAATTTATACAAGTAGTGATGTACTTGTAATTCACTTGAAATCTCAGCTTACTTGAAATTATACAGATATACAACTGAAAATAAACCTTTCCGTTATCTGGAAAAAATGTATACATTCATGGATGAACGAAGAATTTATACAACTGAAAATATACCTTAAATATAACTGTTCTTTTTATATTTTTTTTTTTCAACACGGATGTCGTACAGGGCTGGCCTCAATGAGACATATACCCTCCCCGTGGGTATTACAGGTCGAGGGATGGAGGGTGGAGGGGAAGCTGTAATTAACTAATTTTCTTAGTTTTCAAGAAATTACTGGATGAGACACACGTACTCGGGTGCCGAAGTGGGACTAGAGGGAATATTTTGTGATTCGAACATGTGAAAATTGAGTATTCAGGTAATAATTTGGTCATCAAATTTTAATGTGTCGTAACGTTAACAGAGAATATAGTGAGTGTAGGTGTTGTTTTTACTGGCAGATTTAGTGGGGGGGGGGGGGCGATCCCGGCCCGTGCCCCGTCCCCTTTTGAAAGAAAAGTATACGTTTGGGGGGATTGTGCCCCCTTTGAGAACTGATACTTTTTTTTTTTTTTGCTTGTCAGAGAATTATGGAGGAAAACTGTATACCCCATAAAATCTGATGACCCCCGGCCCCCCCCCCCCACTTAGCGACTTTTGGAGGGATGGCGTGAAGAAGTTCCCCGAAGTTGACAGCCCTGCATTTGTGTGCGTGCCCCCACCCCATTTTACAAAATGCTGGATCATCGCCACTGCTTATACCCTTTAATCAATGTTCTGAGCAGCGGCCTTACATGGATCAATTCTGCTCAGGGTAGGTCGCCTCTATAATACCAGCTCCAAACAAATTTGGTGATATCAGTCTTCCCCTCTTATCCCGACCTGGTTGTGCCAGGCTATACTACATAGGCCTATCATTCCGCCTATTATATACAACACCTTTATAAAACAGGCACCACAAAAATATGCAGAGCACTATGAGGGGTCTAAATGATATTTGGGGTTACTCAATATAATTTTTTTCTTTTCCTTTCCTTTTCTAAGTTTTTTTCTGTCCCTCTCCCCTTTCTACCTCCCTGAATCGCATGTACAGGTACTAACAAGACCCGAAGCCGAAGGGGGAATTAAAAAACAAAGGACAAGAATCAATCAGTGAATCACATGCATTTCAGCTCTTGAAAATTTTCTTTTCATGTTTCTCTATTCCTCATAATTATGTGTGCAAGCCCTCTATTTAAAAAATTATATTTCTTTTAAAAAAATGTACTGTGTTAAAGGCTAATCTTGCGTCCCATAATGCAGTGGCGACTACAAATCACGGTTTCCAAAGTAAGTTACTACAATATACAGCTAGTATACAGGAACAAGCCATCGAGGCATGTGATGCGAGGGCATGGCGCCGTTGTTATGCTGGGATGGAGCCAGAATTTCGTAAAAAGGGGGGCAACCTATACAGTCTGAAAATTCTGACAAGCAACAAAAATAAAAATAAATAACTATAAAGACGATTTTAAAAATGGTCATCAGCTTAGAGGCGGGGGGGGGGCATAAACTTGTAGTTGTATACTTAATTATTAACTTACTCCATCCTGGTTTCAAAGAGGGGAACGCCCCCCCCCCCCCCAAAAAAAAAAAAATAATAATAATAATAAAAAAAAAAATAATAATAATAATAATAATAATAATAAAAAAAATAAACAAATAAATAAAAAAATCCGCCACTGCCATCTATGATGACTTTTCATTCTGATCATGAATTGAATTGAAATAAATTCATTAAAAATTGATTGACAATGACATGCATCAATACATTGTTTTAACGAGAGAGAGAGAAAAAAAGAATATTGGAGATACATTTCACATATATTTGTACAAGTACCAATATACCAAGTAATTTTCTTTCGTACATATAGTGTTATGTGATAATAAGACCAATTTTGCATTTATCAATAATTTATCAATACCTAGACAGGAAGTGAACAGGAAGTTTAAATGTTTACAAACTTCACACTTTCTTCAGAAAGTATTACTCATCTAACTTCCAACTAAAGCTATGACGCAATGGTCACTTTATGGTCTTCTTATTCTCAACATCACTCCTTCCAGATAACAGCCCCACTCCCCAATACTGAGTAAAAGTTATGACGTACTTATATGGTCATTTGGTCAAGGACTCAAGGTTGACCAACTCCCAGTATAGGGGGTTTACCCATTATAAAAGGGGTTCACTTCGGGACTCCAGTTAGAGAGTAGATTCCAGACATCATGAGAGTATAGTCACCATCAGACTTACTCTATAGGCTTCATTGTTATATTCATCTGTATCTTCATGTTATACTTCATCTGAATAAATATAGCTTTCAACTGTAATTGACTGTGTGCCAAGCGTCCATGATGTTCTCTCTCTGTACTCAAGAAAGTAAACTGTAATTCAACCGATCCCTACACAACATGGTGGAGAACCCGTTTTTCTATGAGGTATAGAGAGAAAACAACTTAACCTTAACCATGGAGAAGCAGTCATTCGAGAAAAGATGGCGGATTGCTCTTGGCATACTTTAAAGACACGTAGTGGCATTCCTCTGCTGCACCAATATGCCAACTTCCGACTAATTCCTTTTGCTGATCCAAGCACCAATCTATACGGTATGAACCTAGCCGACATGCCCCTGCCTGACGGAAACTCTTCGACGATGACTACATTAATGACTACCTTGATGACGACACCAATGACTACAAAGCTAAAGATAATGACGATGAGAACGACAACAATGCAGCGAGTAAAGTATGCAGAGATCCACAACCAAATTTGAATGTGAAGAGGGCTCTACAAGGACCAACCCATAAAATCACATCCAAATCCATCCCAAGACTGAACAGAGGGACAATCATGACAGACTGTTTGAGCTGATGAAAGACTGTACAGCTTGGACATCTTTCAGACTGTAAATAGCTTTCTTTAATTTTCTGTGCCTTTGATATTTTGAATACATTTTTGTGTAATACTGATTGGATGGCTGTGGTAAGTCAAACAAATTTCATATTTTGAGAGCATGTGCATATTATTTGAAAAATCTGCTTTTTGGATTGTTCTCAGTATTGTACCTGAAACTTGTTTAACTTTTGCTTTTACTACCCAGTGAAAACCTACAAAAGAATAATGAATTATGTGTCTATATCAATTAGAATGTCTTGATAAACTTATTAACTTGATCATTATTTGACTTGGTAAAATGAAATCAGAAAAGTGAATGTCACCATTTTAAAAGCATATCTTTAAATAGGAGAGTAAATTTGGCTTATGATACATTGCTATAGTGAATAAAAACGCAATACATTATGTGTGACAGTGAACTTTTCTTTGTGTAATTTTACAAGGAGACAGTGATTAATTTCTTAACTGCAATTAGCAGAAATGAAAGTTTAACTACATGTATATGAAAAAAAAAAAAAAATTCTCAGAATGATATTTCAATATCAATGAACATCGGACATGTATCCAAAAGTTGAGAGAAGCATGAAACTTTATTGATCAAGTAAATAAGCGTGAAATTCTTAAGAGAAAAGTAACAAGCATCAATGAAAATTATGTAAACACGCAAAGGCTTGATGTGGACCATGTGATGTATGTTTTTTTATAAACTGACACTGCTGAACAAAAACTACAAATATGGTATAATCAAAGAAGATGCTATACAGCAATAATTTGTGTGATTCAGTCAAAACTATTATAATGTCATAATTATATATACGGTTAACATGTAAAGCAAAGTAATTTTCCAGTGAGAATGATACTGGATGTACACTATAATGTGTAAAGAAATACTAATTTTGGCATTGTGCGCTCCAATGTCTGAGTATTTAAATCTTTGTGAATAGCATGAATACAAATCAAGTTTGAATATACTTGAAATGACCGTCAAAAAGACGTTATCCGAGCAAAATTGGAGTGAAACTCATATAGGATGATTTGGTTAGTGCGTAATCCTATGTTTTATATGCTTCAGAAATGGAAGTGCAAAATAGATGCACATCTCCCTATGATGAGGACACCCGCAGCTCGAAATGATTGATTTATGTCATGTTATTGTGGAATAAGGCTATTCTTTTGATCATATTGTATTGTAACTGCACAAACTAAAACAAATCTAACTTATCAGTGATCAGATTATTGGTTTAAGAAACAACAGATATGACTTTGAAAGGACATGGACTTTATAGTATTAATCAAAAAATGAATACATTTGCAACTCTCTATTCTTTAAGGTAAAATTAGGATAAGGTCTTTTCTTTAGTGTTCAATTGATTGAATTTGTTGGGAGTATAATTTGTTATAAGTTTTCTCATGCGATATAATTATGTTTTAAGATAACTCTCATATGTTGATATATAGTTTTGTAAATGAGTTTGATAGGATAGAATCGTTATATCTGTAGAATAAAAAAAGGTTTAATTTTTGTAGCATTCTTATCATTGTAATTGTAACTTCTTGACTGCATATATACATCTAAATATATTGAATCAAAATTTACTTCAACAAATGTGGGAGAGCCACATTTTCTAACAAAAGGGGATGTTATGTGATAATAAGACCAATTTTGCATTTATCAATAATTTATCAATACCTAGACAGGAAGTGAACAGGAAGTTTAAATGTTTACAAACTTCACACTTTCTTCAGAAAGTATTACTCATCTAACTTCCAACTAAAGCTATGACGCAATGGTCACTTTATGGTCTTCTTATTCTCAACATCACTCCTTCCAGATAACAGCCCCACTCCCCAATACTGAGTAAAAGTTATGACGTACTTATATGGTCATTTGGTCAAGGACTCAAGGTTGACCAACTCCCAGTATAGGGGGTTTACCCATTATAAAAGGGGTTCACTTCGGGACTCCAGTTAGAGAGTAGATTCCAGACATCATGAGAGTATAGTCACCATCAGACTTACTCTATAGGCTTCATTGTTATATTCATCTGTATCTTCATGTTATACTTCATCTGAATAAATATAGTTTCCAACTGTAATTGACTGTGTGCCAAGCGTCCATGATGTTCTCTCTCTGTACTCAAGAAAGTAAACTGTAATTCAACCGATCCCTACACAACAATAGATTGATATAACTAATTTCAGAATTCTCCCCCTTTATACATGTATTAATGGTATGAATTCCCTTATATAACATTTTGATATAATTTTTCTTCCGGGTATATAAGAAAAGTGAAACTTTACGGTATTTCTTTATCGAGGTTTTCTATTTATTTATTATAGATTATGGTTTATAGATTCAGATTATGCGTGAAGTACACTCACTTCTTCTTCTTCTTCTTCTTCTTCTTCTTCTTCTTCTTCTTCTTCTTCTTCTTCTTCTTCTTCTTCTTCTTCTTCTTCTTCTTCTTCTTCTTCTTCTTCTTCTTCTTCTTCTTCTTCTTCTTCTTCTTCTTCTTCTTCTTCTTCTTCTTCTTCTTCTTCTTCTTCTTCTTCTTCTTCTTCTTCAAGTTCTTCTTCCGGCGCGGCCTATATATAGCTGCTTCTGCTCAGTCTTCAGTATTACAGCGCATGCACCGTAATGTGTAATATTGAAAGTGAATTGATTTTCTTCTTTTTTTTTTTCAGAGGCTCGGATCATATCAGCGTTTAGCATTTACACTTTACATCCCCCCTTATTATAGCTTATAATCAGTGGCGCAAATCCGTATCGAGGAATGGGGGATGGTTGAAATAATTTGCCAAAGTGATATTGTTTGACAAACACAAGGCACGTTTTGTCATTCAAAAAACACGGATAGGCATATACCCCTCCCATATCATTCACATTCAATCTAACACCCATCCACACCCCCATACACACACACACACACACACACACACACGCGCGCGCGCGCGCGCACACACACACACACACCCCTCTAATCAACGTCTACAAACATCTAATTTTCTTCAAATGATGCGTCATTCTAGAAGAGTGAAGAAGAGTCTTGAACATGATGTATAAAATGTATAAAATCAGATGAAATATCTTTTATTTCAGATTTTGTTGCTTTAAAAATGTCTGTACATTCTCAGGGAAAAATCAAATACAATTATTATAATGACCATGATAATTCTATTTTCCAGACAGAAGTTGAGACCGTGGAGAGTGAGAGATAAACAGAGAGAGAGAGAGAGAGAGAGAGAGAGAGGGGGGGGGGGGGGTGGAGAGGGGAGAAGCAGTCTCACCCCAACCTGATGAAAAGTGGTAAAGTTATTTTAGATATATTTTATAACAATGATATGTTTGAGATGAGGATGAAAAAAACAATAATAATTTTACGAATAACATTATCAATAACAATTTAATATGCCAAAATAATAGAAATATAACTATGAAAATGATGATGATGATGACAATAACAATTACTGTAATAAATGACAATAATCATCCTCCTCCTCATCATCATCATTGTCATCTTCATCAGGATAATAGAAGAAAAAGAAGAAGAAGAAGAAGAAGAAGAAGAAGAAGAAGAAGAAAGAAAGAAAAAGAAGAAAGAAAAAGAAGAATAATAAACAAAACAAAAGTGATAATACTGTAACCTGTTGATAATAATAAAAATGATGATTGCACTTTATTATAGAGATAATAATAAAAGAAAAATATAAAATAATGATGGTTATAATAATCAATACGATTATTATAATAATAATGATGATATAGTCATAACAAAGTTAAATAATAATAATTATTATAATGATAATAATAGTGATAATTAGATTCTAGTAATATATTTTTTCACTTCTTTCGTGAAAAGTGGGGGGGGGGGGGATGATCGTACAGGCCATCCCCCCTCCTCGAAAAGTGGGGGGATATATCCCCCCATCCCCCCCCCCCCCGGATTTACGCCAGTGCTTATAATATAAAATTCATTTTTGTTATCGAACTATCTCAGCAGATTCTAGGACAACTACCCCCTAGACAACTACCCCCCGGACAACTACCCCCCGGAAAACCACCCCCTGGACGACTACCCCCCTAGGACATCTACCCCCCAGGACAACTACCCCCCAGGACAACTACCCCCCAGGACAATTACCCCCCAGGACAACTACCCCCCCAGGACAATTACCCCCAGGACAACTACCCCCCAGGACAATTACCCCCAGGACAATTTTTCCGGGGGTAGCTGTCCAGGGGGTAATTGTTCGGGGGGTAGTTGTCCGGGGGGTAATTGTCCTGGGGGGTAGTTGTCCTGGGGGGTAATTGTCCTGGGGGGTAGTTGTCCTGGGGGGTAGTTGTCCTAGGGGGTAGTTGTCCTGGGGGGTAGTTGTCCTAGGGGGGTAGTCGTCCAGGGGGTGGTTTTCCGGGGGGTGGTTGTCCGGGGGGTAATTGTCCAGGGGGTAGTTGTCCGGATACGATCTCAGCATTCAATTCGTTTGTTTTGTTTTGTTTTCGTATAAGGGGTGTTCTGCGTATAATATACACTCTAAAAACTTAAGTGTTAAATCACCATTTAAAAGGGCCGAGGAGTGACAACTTTTTCAAAATGGTAGATAACTCTTTTAAACTGCTGGATTCAGCCTTTATAGTGTTGTATCCAACATGTTAAAAGTGTTAATCCACAATTTTGAAAACGTTGTCACTCCTCGGCCCTTTTAAATGGCGATTTAACACTTAGGTTTTTAGAGTGTATAACTTTATGGGGTAGGCCTGTTCGGAGGATTTGAACAGTCGCTCATGGTCCCATCGAATATTAAAATCCAACTTCTTCTTGTTTTTCCTCCGGTGGGTGTCAGAGATCGGCTCTACCACGCTACCGCGCTCTACCACTTATATTACTTCATAACTGGAATTCGATTTTCAGATACCTTTTCTTCTCAAAACGTTAACGCCTATAACGTTAATTAATAAACGCTTTCCAAGAGCGCGACCCGGCGCTAAGGGGCGCCAAGTGTTCACCAACTTATTCCGTCCAAATTTGCCTCATTTTGTGACAAAATTCAATCAAAACTCGTTTTTGTTACAAAATTAATGAATAGCTAATCATTTTGTAACAAAATGAATTTAATAGGGTAATTTTGTAACCAAAAAAAATTCTGTTACAAAATTAACATTACGGAATCATTTTGTCCGATTTCATTTTGTAACGAAAATCATTCTGTTACAAAATTAACATTACGGAATCATTTTGTCCGATTTCATTTTGTAACGAAAATCATTCTGTTACAAAATTAACATGACAAAATTTTCATTTTGTTACAAAAATCATTCTGTTACAAAATGAACATGTCCAATTACATTTTGTAACGAAAATTATTTTGTCCGTTCTCATTTTGTAACAAAAATAATTTTGTTACAAAATGAACATGACCAAATTATTTTGTTCATTTTTATTTTGTAACAAAAATCATTTTGTTACAAAAATTATTTTGTCCATTTTCATTTTGTAACAAAAATCATTTTGTTACAAAATTAATAATGACAGAATAATTTGGTGCATTCTCATTTTGTAACAAAAGCCATTCTGTTACAAAATTAACATCACAAACTAATTCTGTCCAATCTCATTTTGTAACAAAAATCATTTTGTTACAAAATTAACACGACCAAATTATTTTGTCAATTTTCATTTTGTAACAGAATGATTTTTGTTACAAAATGAGAATGGACACATAATTTTGTGATGTTAATTTCTTTGTTACAAATTACCTTTTCAAATTCATTTTGTTACAAAATGAATTGCTGTTCAATAATTTTGTAACAAAAACGAGTTTTGAGTGAATTTTGTTACAAAATGAGGCAAGTTTGAACAAAATAAGTCGGTGAACACTTGGCGCCCCTATGCACGCCAAGTGTTCACCAATCTATTCTGTGAACACTTGGCGCCCCTAAGAGCGCCAAGTGTTCACCAACCTATTCTGTACCAACACAGTTACAAATTACCTTTTCAAATTCATTTTGTTACAAAATGAATTGCTGTTCAATAATTTTGTAACAAAAACGAGTTTTGAGTGAAATTTGTTACAAAATGAGGCAAGTTTGAACAAAATAAGTCGGTGAACACTTGGCGCCCCTCTGCGCGCCAAGTGTTCACCAACCTATTCTGTACCCACACAATTTCATTCCGTACCACAGAGTTTTTATTTTGTCAAGTCATCGATGTACATATAGCTCAAAGAACGCTGACTGGCCGAATGATTCATACAAACGGCCGGTCCACGTGTTTGGAGAGAGAGAGAAAGAGAAACTGAAGAAAGGGAGAGAGAGAGAGAGAGAGAGAGAGAAGTGGAAAGAGAGATAAGTGGCTGAATGGTTCGCGGGCATATATACGGCCACGGCCGGTGCACACGACTTTGTGTGTTTAGAGCAAGAGAGAGAGTGAGAGAGAGAGAGAGAGAGAGAGAGAGCCACGACAGAGTGGTGTTGTTTGGTTTGTGGTTATGTGAAGGGCAGGGTCGGGGGGGGGGGGGGGGGGGCGGATGCGAGCTCGAGCACGTGTTCCCCGACCTTTACGCTAGCTAGAATTATTGTTCATGAGATCCCATTCTAAACAAAGCAAAGGACAACCTCAAAACTGCAAGTGTGTGCAAGTCCAAGTCCAAAAGCAAATGCGAGTGTACGTGTAATTTATTCATGAAAACAACAATCTATCGGCAAGGTACTTACATAATAAAACACAGCTAGCTGATGTTTGCTTGAAAGGATTACCAGATGTTGGCGGGGCAAGGGATTGGGTGAGATAAGAAACGGGCAAGGAGATTGAAAACAAACAAGACAGTGTGGGAACAGGATGATGAAGATGTAGACTGAATCTAGATGAGATGATCAGGACACCATAGTACATGTACAGCTAAAATGTCGTTCACACAAAGAAAAAAAGAGAAGATGACAGAGAGATTGAAAAAGAAAATAAGGAAATAAAGAAATTGAATATGACCAAAAAAATGAAATTAAAGAAGAACACAATAAAGACAGAAAGAGAAGAAAGATAAAAACAAAGAAAACGTGAGGAAAGTTAGAAAGAAAAATTGACAGAAACATAAAGACAAATAATAAAACAAGTCGGAAGATAAAATGAGAACATGACTGAATCCGGGAGTGGAAAAGAACCTCCCTGACTGAATGCTACAAAATAATGATGAAAAAAAAAAAAAAATATTGAGTTTTTAAATAATTTTTTAACTTCTTATTCCATCTTTTTTTAAAGAAAAGATAGAAAAAAGAAGAGAAGAAGGGAAAATAAAGAGAAACATATGAAAGGATAAAAGAAAAGATGAAAAATCAAAAGAATAAAATGTCACGGTATTCTAGCTCAGTTCATAATGTGCTTTAGTAGAGCAGACTGTCCGTTACAACTTGGCTTCAACACATAGCACAGCATTCTAGCTAGCGTAAAGGTCGGGAAACACGTGCTCGACCTCGCATCCGCCCCCCCCCCCCCCCCCCCCCCCCCCCCCTGCTCTTCACATAACCACAAACCAAACAACACCACTCTGTCGTGGCTCTCTCTCTCTCTCTCTCTCTCTAACTCTCTTGTGCACTTCATGTGCCCGCGAACCATTCAGCCATGTATCTCTCTTTCCACTTCTCTCTCTCTCTCCAAACACGTGGACCGGCCGTTTGTATGAATCATTCGGCCAGTCAGCGTTCTTTGAGCTATATGTACGTCGATGACTTGACAAAATAAAAACTCTGTGGTACGGAATGAAATTGTGTGGGTACAGAATAGGTTGGTGAACACTTGGCGCGAAGAGGGGCGCCAAGTGTTCACCGACTTATTTTGTTCAAACTTGCCTCATTTTGTAACAAATTTCACTCAAAACTCGTTTTTGTTACAAAATTATTGAACAGCAATTCATTTTGTAACAAAATGAATTTGAAAAGGTAATTTGTAACTGTGTGGGTACAGAATAGGTTGGTGAACACTTGGCGCTCTTAGGGGCGCCAAGTGTTCACAGAATAGATTGGTGAACACTTGGCGTGCATAGGGGCGCCAAGTGTTCACCGACTTATTTTGTTCAAACTTGCCTCATTTTGTAACAAAATTCACTCAAAACTCGTTTTTGTTACAAAATTATTGAACAGCAATTCATTTTGTAACAAAATGAATTTGAAAAGGTAATTTGTTACAAAGAAATTAACATGACAAAATTATGTGTCCATTCTCATTTTGTAACAAAAATCATTCTGTTACAAAATGAAAATTGACAAAATAATTTGGTCGTGTTAATTTTGTAACAAAATGATTTTTGTTACAAAATGAGATTGGACAGAATTAGTTTGTGATGTTAATTTTGTAACAGAATGACTTTTGTTACAAAATGAGAATGCACCAAATTATTCTGTCATTATTAATTTTGTAACAAAATGATTTTTGTTACAAAATGAAAATGGACAAAATAATTTTTGTAACAAAATGATTTTTGTTACAAAATAAAAATGAACAAAATAATTTGGTCATGTTCATTTTGTAACAGAATGATTTTTGTTACAAAATGAGAATGGACAAAATAATTTCGTATGTTAATTTTGTAACAAAATTATTTTTGTTACAAAATGAGAACGGACAAAATAATTTTCGTTACAAAATGTAATTGGACATGTTCATTTTGTAACAGAATGATTTTTGTAACAAAATGAAAATTTTGTCATGTTAATTTAATCGATGGGGAATTATGTCATGATAAGATGGCCATTGCTAATGAATTCAATTCTTATTTTACAAATGTGGCCGCCAAATTAGTAGACAAACTCCCTCCTTGTAAAAATCTTTTCAGCGCAGACAATGATTGTATTCGTGAGTTTTACGAAAGAAAAGGTGTACTTGAAAACAGCTTCGAGTTATCACCAATCAGTGAACAATTTGTTTTCAATGAGTTACATAAATTAAATATATCAAAAAGTACTGGGTTAGACATAATTCCAGCTAAATTTCTGAAAGATGGTGCGAAGGTTTTAACCTTTAAGTTACTTAATGAACCTATCTATCTTGACGAGCACTTTTCCTGAGGATATGAAAATAGCAAAAGTGACTCCACTTTATAAAAAGAAAGATAAAACTGATGTAACCAATTATAGACCTATTAGTGTTTTAAGCGTAGCATCAAAAATTCTGGAAAAATCGGTCTGTGTTCAAATTGAAAAATACTTCAAAGAAAATGATATAATTTATGAATTTCAATCTGGCTTTCGACATGACTATTCGACTGAAACATGTCTAATTCATTTAACTGATTATTTGAGGACAGAAACTTCCCAAGGGCGCTTTGTTGGTATGGTGCTCCTTGATCTGCAAAAAGCTTTTGATACAGTTAATCATGGCGTCTTGTTGAAAAAGTTAGAAATAATGGGTTTCAACAAGACAAGTTTAGAATGGTTCAGATCATACTTGTCTAATCGACACCAAGTAGTGGCCATTCATGATATTCGTTCCAAACTAATGCCGATAACATGCGGTGTTCCTCAGGGAAGCATTTTAGGCCCAATTCTATTTACAAGTTATATCAATGATATGTGTATTTGTATAAAAGACTGTAAACTATTATTGTACGCTGATGACAGCGTACTACTCTATTCAAATCCGAATCCAAAATTTCTTGAGGAGAAGCTCAGTGAACAGCTATCTACATGTGTCGATTGGATGACTGATAATAAGCTTTCTTTACACTTGGGCAAAACAGAAAGCATTTTGTTTTGTTCTAAAAGCAGTTCTAAAAAGTCATTTGAATTCAAAGTGACACACAATAATCAAGTAATTCAGAGAAAAGAATCTGTGAAGTATTTAGGCATTGAGTTGGCTAGCGCAATTTCATTTTCTTCTTTAGTAGAATCAGTTGTAAAAAAAGCAAATTCTCGTCTAAAATTTTTGTACAGATATCAAAATTGTTTGAATTTAAAAGCAAGACGTATACTCTGTTTTGCTCTTATTCAATGTTTGTTTGACTATGCTAACCCTGTATGGTATAGTAACATAAACAAGTTAGAACAAAAGAAGTTGAAAATTATACAGAACAAAATGGTGAGATTCATCAACTGTTCTGGTCCAAGAACTCATGTTGGCTACAGCGAACTTTCTAAAGCTGGTTTTCTTGAAGTTAACCAAAGATCAAAACAACTCGTATTGCATCACGTGCATAAAATATATCATACTATAGGTCAAATCATTATATTCGATCCAACTTCAATCTTGTTACTGACTTACATAATTATGATACAAGAAATAGCAGATTCAACTTTAACTTACCAGAAAGAGTAGGTAGCATTGAAAATTCGTTTTATTACATTGCCATCAAACATTGGAATACCCTTCCTAATTATATAAAGGAAATAGAAAACTTTGCTCTTTTTAAGAGGAAATTAAGGGAATACCTATCACTTGAGAGTCAGAGGAGAGAAGCAAATGACATGGTATATGATTGAAATTGCCAGAAGAAAGAACACTTTTCTTTTCTCTGCCAGGTTCATGCTGTCTAAGTTTGTATATACTTTTGTTTTTGTACGTTTTAGAGATTCAACATATTCTTTATTATTCTTTTTGCTCCTCCTCCTCCTCCTCCTCGTCATCTTCTTCTTCTTCTTCTTCTTCTTCTTCTTCTTCTTATTATTATTATTGTTGTTGTTATTATAATCATTATTACATGTTATAAATGTTGTTCATTTTTATTATTCTTAAAAAAAATTTCTTCTCAGTCTGTAAATAATACAAATTGAACTAATTAATTATGTATGTTGGGGACCCCACTGGAAATAAGCTCTCGAGCTTTCGTGGGTTATCCTGTTCAAGCTTACATAATTTTGATCTGATATTCTTTTATTGTTGTATGTTAGAGGCTTGGCAAATAAAATCAATCAATCAATCAATCAAAACAGAATGATTTTCGTTACAAAATGAAATCGGACAAAATGATTCCGTAATGTTAATTTTGTAACAGAATTTTTTTGGTTACAAAATTACCCTATTAAATTCATTTTGTTACAAAATGATTAGCTATTCATTAATTTTGTAACAAAAACGAGTTTTGATTGAATTTTGTCACAAAATGAGGCAAATTTGGACGGAATAAGTTGGTGAACACTTGGCGCCCCATACGGCGCGACCACGCCCACTTGCCACTTTACCCGTTTGAATTATTTCTTATATTGGTATTGCATTTGTGGGTATGGTGGTTGATCCAGTGTCCGAACACTTTTCAGAAAATCAACGATAGCAAATAAAATATGAAACGAATATGTGTCAAACTATACATATTGAATGCTCAAAGTCCTACAAAAAAAGAAGTTGATGGAATTTTAAAAAGACAACGTAGATTTAATACGATATTCCCATCCGAGTGAACCCCTTCCCAACGACGCGGCGTTTTGGTCCCTTGAAAAAGGTACCGTAATTCCGAACGTGTGAAACCTATGGGAAAAAGACACAACCTTGGTATCAATAGTGTGGTTTTCATACGCGTAATCCCACGCGTATGAAAACCCATTTTAGGCGCTTAACTTTACACGTTCGGTAATACAATCTGTTCGGAGTTACAATACTTGACTATATAGGTCTAGTAGTATTTCGTTAATAGTATGTACAGTAAACAATAGTCAATTGATTGAGTTATTGAAGAGCTTTGATAATTTAGTGGGGATAATTAACACGCTCATTCCCCCCCCCCCCCCCCCCCACCCCCCCTCGCCCCGCCACCATACACACACTACACACAACAATGGTAAACATGGACCCTTCGCTCGTACGATATCTGGGAGCGTGGCCGGGCCGCGCGGCTGGCCTGGGGATCGGATCGCATGTTCGGCCAAGGAACTCCTTGGTTCGGCTAGCTCTAGCTAGCGCTGGACTATACTGCATGCATGCAAGATCGCGAGTGCGGCGCGCTGGCTTGCATGCCCGGGCCCTTGTTGTTCGACGTAGTACGTTAGTACACACTTGTCCAGCAATCATGGCGAATGCAGGCGGCGATAAAGCGACAAGGCTCTATCATCCAAACCCCGAATTGCAGAAGAATGCACACGTGAAGTCGCTTGAAGAGTACAAGAAACTCTATGATCAATCGATCAACGATCCTCCAGTATTTTGGAGTAAAATTGCCGAGCAGTTTTACTTCAAAACCCCGCCGACCGAGGGCAAGGTGCTGGAGTATAACTTCAACGTGAACGACGGGCCAGTGTTTGTAAAGTGGTTCCAGGGCGCCACAACCAATGTCTGCTACAATGTTCTTGATCGTCATGTGGAAAATGGTCTTGGTGATCGCATTGCATTTTATTGGTAAGATGGGAAAATGATTAAGATAGTTTAAATCTGATTATTTAGCTTTCTCTCTGTAAGGCTAATTAACATTTCCTTTGATTGTGGGCATCAACGGAAAGGCAAGAAAAAATGGGGGAAAAAATTACGAAATACATGTAGATCTAGGACTAGAGGAGGGGAAACCTTGGGAATTCATAACAACAGAATTCAGAAAG
The DNA here is from genome assembly GCA_025618425.1 of Heliocidaris tuberculata. NCBI lineage: Eukaryota > Metazoa > Echinodermata > Echinoidea > Camarodonta > Echinometridae > Heliocidaris > Heliocidaris tuberculata. The sequence goes on from CM046841.1 coordinate 6,327,566, forward strand.
AAAAAAAATTATCGTGATCAAATACCCGAACTTACTAAACCTCTAGCTTTTAATTGTCAGAAATAATGTGATGTAGAAAAACTAGAATAGCTCATTCCCCTAGTCCTCTCATCGACTTTAGCTTATCATTAAATAAAAACCTGGGGCAGTATTCTGAAAACCATGAAAACTGTTATCTTGATACATGGAATGTATTTATCTTTGCCCAGTTTGCTCAAGAAAAAAACTCATTGAAAGTTAACATTTAACTCTTAAAAGGGCATAATCGTGATATAGTCCCCACATCACAAAGTGGGGATCATTAGAATCAGACCTACCAGAAAACAGCCTTTTCCTTGCGTTGACTGATGAAGCATGAATGAGCGCGCGCGCACACACACCCTTTCCGAACTCCCTATAATATGGTCGTGATACTGTCCCCACGCTATGGGGAATCGAGTTTGTTTTCCACGGCAGTGGGGATTATTCCAACAGTATAGCTATACTCGTGATACTGTCCCCACGCTATGGGAAATCGAGTTTGTTTTCCACGGCAGTGGGGATAACTCCAACAGTATAATATTGTAACGAAATAGACGCTGCTTCCTCCAGCTGCGGTTTCGGTCAGGATAGCCCGAGCTGAGGACGTGGTACGTTTGGCGGAAATATACCACCTTGTCGAACCTGCTTTCTCTGCAAACCGTCACTACTGCGCTGTTTCTGCCAGTTCACTTCTCAGAAGTACGCATTTATTGCACGACCATGTCCAAAAGTACGCAGTACCGCACGACCATGTCCAGAAGATTCAGTACCGCACGACCATGTCCAGAAGATTCAGTACCGCACGACCATGTCCAGAAGTACTCAGTACCGCACGACCATGTCCAGAGCTCGATCTCAGTTATCCACCAGCTCCCGGCGTTGAGATGCTAAGATAGCCAGTCTAAGCCAGGTAATTAACCGCTGGCGTAGCGATTAGGTAGCGATTGAACAAGTCTCTCTCGATATCTTCCAAATCTAATATTTGGGAAGACTGTGCAAAACCATCATATGAATCATTTGGCCTGCACACCAAGCCAGCCTGAAGTATCAACCACCGCACTATATCAGGCTCGGTGAGCGCTGACTTGGCATGCAGTGAATGACCCAGCCAAAATCATTTATTCAGAAAGTACACAATTATATATGCAATTACATGTTACAAGAAAAAGTGGTTAATTAAATACACATGTAATAATTAACTCATATTTTCCTAACTTTCCTTGCTTTAACCTAGACAAATGACCTACCAGATTATTAAATTGGCATACAATGATCAACAACATGGTAACAATCATATGAAGCAAATATAACAACAACAAAAGTTACAGGCTAAAATGTAACTAAAACCTTCTCTTTTCTCATAAACGTTATACTATCGATCTCACATTTCGATAAAAATGTTATTTCAATGCGGTAATCGACCAAAACGATCATTTCTACACTAAAAATTAAGCTTTTCTACGAAATTAAACCCAATTTCGTTACACAGCCTTCCTCCTTCGGCTAGCTCGGACCCCGAGCGAAAACTACTCAAGACAAAACTAAATAACAAGTTACTTTAGCAAACTATGACAGGAAACCACCTGCAGTTACCAGAATGATATTCCTCTGGCATGGTCCCCCTGGGACTAATATCAAATATTCATCACAATAAATCCGGAGTTCCTCAAACTTATCAGAACTACTCTTAGAAAACTGTTCTTGCTTATTATCTTCTAAAACTAACAAAAACCTGAATCAGTTTTACTTATTTGTACATTTTACTGGTACACTTTCTACCCCTTTTCTGTTAAAAGAGCAATAACACCAAACATAAATTTTGTAACACAACACAAAAAGGTTAAACTAAGTTATCTGTACAATGAACTATCAAACTTAGTACTACAGTTCATGACCACAGTCCATCATTTCTCTCCTTCAGTCTCTTGCGTCGACGTGCCAACCCAGACCATGCATGTCGCTCACGGTGCGATACGTCGAACTCTGAATTCTTAGACTGCTCTGGGGAACGACGAGTTGAATTGGACCTGCACTGTTGTACCAGATGCACGCTGCGTCTTTCCTTCCTTGTGCCTTTTCTGCGTCTTGACTTCTGCTTACCATGTTCGGGTCTGGCATCACTCTTTGGTTGCGATCTGGCTCTCTCAATTGAGTGTTGTTCTTGTGTTTCTATGTGCAGCACCTGTCCTGGCTCTGATGCTGGAGTTTCTTTGCATGGAACCGTGCCCCATGGAGTATGTAGCTCCAATTTCCGGCAATCAAGAACGGCGTGCGTTTGGATTAAGAAATCCAAGCCTAGAATGCCCTGATTCTTCACCTTTGCTACCGTGATGGGGGTGTTGAAAAGCCAGTTGCCGATCTGTACTTCCAGCATCGCCTTCCCTCTGACTGTTACTGGTGTGCCATCTGCTTGCTTCACAGTTGTCGAGACTGGCTGCAAAACCGGCTTCCTGTCTTCGGCGATCTGGTCGAAAACAGCTTCAGATATGAAGGTGGTTGTGGACCCCGTATCTATCAGCATGGTGAGAGGCTGACCATTCACCTTCCCATCTAGAAACAGCCCCTTTCTGCTTCCTCCACCTGATGCACCAAGTGGCCTGACCTGCTCACTGTCATCTGTATTTCTGCTCTGTTCGGCATTCTTTTGGGTTCTCCCATTCAACCCCTCTGGTATTGGTGACGGTGGCTGTGGACACGGACTACCATGTTGTGCAGTATACATGTACTGTTGATTGCCACCATTTAACACCTCTGGAACCAGTTCTGCCTGCGGAACTTCGTTTCCTCTCTGGTAGTTGTAGTCCAGTTGACTAATTTTCGCTTCAGCTTTGGCGATTACAGCTTCCAAGGCCTTCTCTAATTGCTGTAATTTGCTGACCTGTGTCACTGGTGTAAGTTCTACCTCCTCCAGAACTCGACTGTAATGAGGTGTTCGCCTGTTATCATGCCTCCTAATCTCCATCTTGAGAAATGCTTCAGTGTTTAGTGCTGCTTCTATTGCAGCATCCAGCGTGCGTGGTTGTGCACGAAACAATCCTTCCCGGATGTCTGGATTCACAATGGCATCAAGAAAATGACCACGAGCCAGCCTATCTTGTCCATTCTCGTCAAATTCAGGATATGCCAGCACTGAGAGGTCTCGTATCTTCTGGCCAAGCTCTGGCAAAGATTCCTTTGGTCCTCGACGATACTGGCGAAGTTCGGCCAGGTACACTTCAGCTTTCCCTGTAGGACCAAATCGTTTCTGCAATCGAGCAACCAAAGTCTCGTACGTCAAACGTACACCAGGCTGTTGAGAAAGCAGTTTAACAGCTGGCCCTCTCATGCAGGCTGAAAGATACCGCACTGCCTCTTCCTTCGTCCAGTCATTCACTCTGCTGCAAGCTTCGAAGTGAGTTATTAAATAGTCCAGAACTGACCCATGCCCGTCAAACTTATCTGGAAGTACATTTGGCTTTCTATCAACGACATCTGCTCTGTAACTGCCATCTTGTAGATGCAATGATGTAGGCACTTTTATTTGCTCCCTGAAGGTGGAAGCAAACTGCCCACTTCTTGGTTCTGCAGGTCCAGTAGTTCCGACGTCAGGTTGTGCGTAAATTGGGGAATCTGCCAATTGAGACCTGGTACTTGAGGACGGTACTGTTTGTTCCCTGGAAACAAAGTCTGTCCTTGGAGCGGATTTTACAGTTGGCGTGTTTGCTAGCGATGCCCGAAGTTTTCTCATCATCTGGTCTACCTCGGCCATACTTCTCTCTAAGTATGCCATGACAGCAGCTGGTGACGGTGGTTGTTCCATATCGGTGGATTTGTCCTGGTCGACAAATCCCACTCCTGACACCACGTGTAACGAAATAGACGCTGCTTCCTCCAGCTGCGGTTTCGGTCAGGATAGCCCGAGCTGAGGACGTGGTACGTTTGGCGGAAATATACCACCTTGTCGAACCTGCTTTCTCTGCAAACCGTCACTACTGCGCTGTTTCTGCCAGTTCACTTCTCAGAAGTACGCATTTATTGCACGACCATGTCCAAAAGTACGCAGTACCGCACGACCATGTCCAGAAGATTCAGTACCGCACGACCATGTCCAGAAGATTCAGTACCGCACGACCATGTCCAGAAGTACTCAGTACCGCACGACCATGTCCAGAGCTCGATCTCAGTTATCCACCAGCTCCCGGCGTTGAGATGCTAAGATAGCCAGTCTAAGCCAGGTAATTAACCGCTGGCGTAGCGATTAGGTAGCGATTGAACAAGTCTCTCTCGATATCTTCCAAATCTAATATTTGGGAAGACTGTGCAAAACCATCATATGAATCATTTGGCCTGCACACCAAGCCAGCCTGAAGTATCAACCACCGCACTATATCAGGCTCGGTGAGCGCTGACTTGGCATGCAGTGAATGACCCAGCCAAAATCATTTATTCAGAAAGTACACAATTATATATGCAATTACATGTTACAAGAAAAAGTGGTTAATTAAATACACATGTAATAATTAACTCATATTTTCCTAACTTTCCTTGCTTTAACCTAGACAAATGACCTACCAGATTATTAAATTGGCATACAATGATCAACAACATGGTAACAATCATATGAAGCAAATATAACAACAACAAAAGTTACAGGCTAAAATGTAACTAAAACCTTCTCTTTTCTCATAAACGTTATACTATCGATCTCACATTTCGATAAAAATGTTATTTCAATGCGGTAATCGACCAAAACGATCATTTCTACACTAAAAATTAAGCTTTTCTACGAAATTAAACCCAATTTCGTTACAATATACTCGTCCTATTGTCCCCTCGCAACGAGAAATCTGATTGGTTTGGAAACGCAGTGGGGACAGTTTCCCAAAGGTTGTTCATAAATTGACATGGCATGGAAGTTTGACTTCCACTTCCATGAAATAAAATTGTGCAATTCATTAATTATGCAAATTTATGCAAATTTATGCAAAATCAACGAAAAATGCTACTTCTCTATTTCACATCGGTTTTTGAATCTGATATTGTTTTATCTGACAAGGCTTGGTATGGGCTTCCAAAATTCTACACAGAATTTCGAAATTCATTAATTATGCAAATTTATGCTAATTTATTCAAAATCAACAAAAATGCATTAGAATCACAAAATATTAACTTATATAGTAATTTCTTACATTTATCTAGAAGGATCTATCAGAAATTACATATATTAACGCCATTCCACAGATATACACTTCCGGCGGGCCGGACATATTATGCATCTCGTAATTTATACTAATTCAGAGTATTCCCGCCCCCACACATTTTTGACCGGGGGGGGGGAGCTCTCCCAGCACATCATCATCGTCATCACCATTATCATCATGATCATCACCACTACCATATATTATCATGGTCACCATCGCCATCATTATCATCATTTTCTGCTTCTGCTTCTCCGATCTTATCTTACGTATAGGCCTACGGACAACTATCCCTTGCACAACTACTCCCCCCCCCCCCCCCCCCCCCCCCCCCCCCCGGATTCTGGGGGTAGTTGTTCAAGGGGGTGGGTGGGTGGGGGTAGTAGTTTGGGGGATCAAATGTCGGGGTATTGTCATTGGGGGATAAAACTTTATTCCGGGGGGGGGGGGGGGGGGGGGGGGGGGGGGGGGGATGAATGTCCTGTAGATCGTCATCGGGGGGGGGGGAATTAATTAAGTTAATATTTTGTGATTCTAATGCATTTTTGTTGATTTAGAATAAATTTGCATAAATTTGCATAATTAATGAATTTCGAAATTCTGTGTAGAATTTTGGAAGCCCTCACCAAGCCCCATCAGATAAAACAATTAGATTCAAAATCCGATGAGAAATAGAGAAGTAGCATTTTTCGTTGATTTTGCATAAATTTGCATAAATTTGCATAAATTTGCATAATTAATGAATTTCACAATTGTATTTCATAGAAGTGAAAGTCAAACTTCCATGCCATGTCAGTTTAACAACCTTTGGGAAACTGTCCCCACCGCGTTTCCAAACGAATCAGATTTCTCGTTGCGAGGGGACAGTATGACGAGTATATTAATTATACTGTTGGAGTTATCCCCACTGCCGTGGAAAACAAACTCGATTTCCCATAGCGTGGGGACAGTATCACGAGTATAACTATACTGTTGGAATAATCCCCACTGCCGTGAAAAACAAACTCGATTCCCCATAGCGTGGGGACAATATCACGACCATATTATAGGGAGTTCGGAAAGGGTGTGTGTGTGTGTGTGTGTGCGCGCGCTCATTCATGCTTCATCAGTCAACGCAAGGAAAAGGCTGTTTTCTGGTAGGTCTGATTCTAATGATCCCCACTTTGTGATGTGGGGACTATATCACGATTATGCCCTTAAAAGATCACTTTTGACAATTGCTCAAAAGTCTGGTGGCATGGAAGGGGTTAAGCACCCAAAACTAACCTGGCACTGGGGAGGGGTGGGGGGGATTAGTGGCTGGCACACTAGGGATTAGCACTGTGGCACTGGGGTTGGTACATGGGGGTAGATTAAGGGTTAATGTGCGATTCCAACTAGGGTTGGATTGCCCTTTCATGTTGCATGTTAAACCTCTATGCAGAAAATATGAATTATTAACCACATCAGACTTCTGAGCAATGCAATTTTTACATTTTCTTGCCCGGCTTTGACAAGCCAACAGAATTATGGGCCGAAAAATTGTTTATTGCCCATTTTCGAAAGGAAATGGGATTTTGCGTGTTAAATAGCGGGCAATAAAATGTATTCGTCTGCGTAAGCAAAAAGCGAGACATAGGCGCCGCTTTTCCGACGGCGGCGACGGCGTCAACAATTTTGGAAATGCTCTCATTTCAAAAGTATATGTCCGATTTCCATGAAACTTGAACATAAGTGTTGTAGAGTATCACAGATAATGTGGAACAAATTTCAGGTCAAAAGTCAAGGTGAAAGGTCAATTAAGGTCAACTGAGTTAAATTGTGTTCCAAAAACTTAACCTGAGGTTAAGTTTTTGAATTCTTACTTTGTTTCAAAATTATTTGTTCAAATTCTTTGAAACTTGGCATCATTCTTGGTAGGGATTGTCTTCATGTCACCCTCTTCCAAATGAATACCCAAATCTTACATTTTCATCACATTAAAGGTCACCTACTGACAGTTTAACTTGGTTAAGTTTTGGGTAAATTTCAGTTTTGTCTCTACATACAGTACATGTACATGTATGTACATGTACATGTAGTATGTGCATGTATTGTACACAGTGGTTTAGCCAGCGAGGCGTCTGGGTGTCTTTTGGACGCCCATTTCTTCTGGAAGACGCCCAGCAAAATTTGCAAGACGCCTTGATCAAAATCATTTGATGTACGCCCTTTTAATAGTTAAAGATAAATTTGCATAAGACGCGTTTTAAAAATCATTTGATGGACGCCCTTTCAGTTTTTGTAAAGATGTTTTGTATTCACGATAATTTATATCCTCGGCTTCTCAGCAGAAGTCGAAGTCGTAAACACTCCCGCAAACAAGTATCGTACGTGCGTATGGGTCTAGGCTTTAGCTACTTAGTCTTTGCGCGACACCTTTTGTGAAAATTTTCTTTCCGAAACGCATTATCACTGTTACAATGCGAGGTCTAAATATTATCATCATCCGTGTAATGAGACTATCACTAGATCTACGACCGGATACACTACACAGAGAAATTGTTCCTTACCACATTAAGTCCATAGTCACCTCAAAAAATCAATCTGTAAAGCCAAAGCCTGCCTCAAAAATGTGGAATTAGTGCCATTTTTTAAAATCACGCGGCGCTTAAGTCGGGTTGTGAGGAACAGAGTCACCGAAAACCTAAAACTCAAGAAATCGGTGGATTTATGACGAGGTTTTTTACTTATCGCGCGCCAGACCGATGCTCATCGAGTGAAATGGTATCCGCGAAAAACAAATTGGAAAAGAAAGATCGCCCAGAACTGTACGCATTCAGTGTATATGTACGTACATACATATACGCAGTGGGGATTTAGGGGGGGCAATCCCGGCCCGTGCCCCCCCCCCCCCCCTTTTGAGGGAAAACAATGCATTGTGCCCCCCCCCCCCCTTTTCGACCAGGAAACCTTTTTCTTTTTTTTTTCTTTTTTTTTTGCTTGTCAGAGAATTATGGAGGGGAACTGGACCCCATAACCTCCCCCCCCCCCCCCCCCCCCCCCCCCTGAGCGACTTTTGGAGGGCTGGCAAAAAAAAAATTTTGGGTCGATATTGGTGCAGTGTTAACCTGGTGGAAAAGTAATACTTACATTAATACATGTATAATGAAAACTTACATTCATGTAGGGAAAACAAATCATCAGAATGTGTAACTTCAACATGTTTTTACCTTAAACACTGAGGGAATAATTCCAGCAAGCTAGGAGTAAACAAGCAAGGAAACAGTGTCTTTTTAGATAGAAATAATGAAAAATTTCCAGCCGAAAGGGGGCGCTGCCCCCTGGACCCCCTGAACGGCTTGCTGCGCTCGCCCAATTTTTTGGACACCCTGCTTATTATAATGATATGGACTGGCAACTTTCGGGGGATACAGCTTTAATTGCCCTCACTAGAATCGTATTGCCTCGTCTCAGGCTATACGATTCTAGTTCAGGCAATAAATGTTGTATCCCCTTCAAGGCCAGTCCATATTAAATTATTATTACCTATACAAGGCATTTTAGCTGCAAAATAAAAAACAGTATTTTGCACGTTACTCCGAATCCGTTACCGGAGGGAGAAATTTTTTCCATATTGCCCTCTTGTGGGTTTTCCCCATAGATCACTGTAATAAAAATTAGGGCAACATTTTGCCATATTATTTATATCAAAGTGCATAGGCGCAGTATTACGCGCGGTAACAATTTACGTCACAATCGCTTGGTCCAGATTACATACATGTACTTGTATGAATAACCTGAAATCAGAAGGACTAGTACTGACAGGCAAATGGACTTGTTTTGTAATTTGCTACAAACTAGGCATATGGCTGGTTCTAGTACCTTCGGTGAATATTGAAAATATTGCTCTTAAACCTTTCAGGACAGGAATTATTTAAGGCTAAATTGATCACATTTTGTTCTTCAAATTGGCAACAATATTTTTCTTTTAACCCTTTCAGGAAAGGAATTATTTCAGGGCTAAATTGATCACATTTTTTTCTTCAAATTGGCAACAATAATATTTTTCTTTTAGTCCTACAAGATTGTAATAAGGGGTAATGTCTTTGAAAACAATATACATGGTTAAAGAATTGGCAAAAAGTTGAAAAAGTTGCCAATTTTGATAAAAAACAATGATTTTGAACCTCTCAATGTGTTGCCAATTTAAGGATTTTAAATCTTATTCTCCTTTTTAAAATTCCTGGGATCAAATGCAATATTGTCATGTATCAAAAATGGACACAGTGTGTGCAGAAATTTTTGCTCTTTCTACTCATGTATCTGGTATATTTTTCAGGGCTCTGAATCAAAAGTTATTGAGCCCAACCACAAAATGTGGTCAATTGTCTCGAAAGGGTTAATGCTACATGGTTCAAATACATGTAAGGTGTAATGGCTTTGAAAACCATACACATGGTTAGGAATTTTGTCAAAAGGTTGAAAAAATTGCCAATTTTCATAAAAACAATGATTTTGAACCTCTCAATATGTTGCCAATTTAAGGATTTTAAAGCTTGATCTCATTTTTGAAATTCCTGGCATCAAATGCCATATGGTCATGCAACAAAAATGGACCCTGGCCGCAAGGACTTCGCGCTCGTGCTGTGCGCTTCACGCACATGTTTACATGTTTAAATTTTCAATTGTGGAAAACCCGGTCATAGTGTGTGCAGAAATTTTTGCTCTTTCTTCACATGCATCTGGTATATTTTGTAGAGAACTTTCTGAATCAAAAGTTATTGAGCCAAACCACACAATGTGGTCAGTTGTCTCGAAAGGGTTTTAAAAGAACCATATTGCCCTCTTCGACTTGGGGCGATATGATTCTGTTGCGGGCGAGATATTCTCATATCCCCCTCAAGGCCATCCAATATTATATATTTTACCTATACAGGGCATTTTAGCTGCAAAATAAAAAGCCGTATTTTGCGCGCTACTCCGAATCCGTCACCGGAGCGGGCAATATTTGCCATGCCCTCTTCCGGGTTTTCCCTATAGACCACTGTACTAAAAAAGAGGGCAACATTTTGCCATATTCCACCCTTAGCGTGTCAGTGCGCTTATCAAAGTGTATACGCACAGTATTGAGTACGCGTAATAATGTGTACAAAAGGCTTAAACAATGGATACGCGCTGTAACAATTTACGTCACAATTGGTTGGCCAAGATTACATAGCTGTACGAATAACCTGAAATCAGAGGGTCTGACAGGCAAACAGACGTGTCTGTCATTGCTACAAAATATGCATATGCATGATATAGGTAATAATAATAATATTAACTGGCTCTACTTTCGGGGAATATCGAAAATGTTGCCCTTAAAAGAACCATATTGCCCTCGTCTTCGACTCTGGGCAATATGATTCTGTTGGGGGCAACATATTCGATATCCCCCTCAAGGCCAGTCAATATTATATAATTATTCACGGGGACTTCTAGTGTGTTCAAGTCTGGGTCCTGTTTCATAAAACTTGTTATTAATGACAAATTACGATAGTTGTTATAAGCTACTCAAGTCATTGAATTTGATTGGCTAAGAACAAATTTGTCATAGATCTGTAACAGTTGTTATTTTTAACAAGTTTTATGAAACAGGGCCCTAGTTCTGAAAACGGACAACTTTGAAATTTAAAGCAGAATTTTGGGGTCTTGATTGATTGATAACTTGACTATACAGCTCTTCAACCATTCCTATCAGGGAGTTGGTCTGCAAATGGTACTAGTAAGGGGAAAAAAGAAAAAGAAATTGAGAAGTTAGACACGTGACTTGAAAGTAGCCTGATCTTTAGTGAAGTGTTACATGTAGATTCCCCTGGTACCAGGATATGAACATGCTATCAGGATGTTTTAAATTTTTAACACCGGAAAGTGATGGCACTTTCTGCTGGTTAGGGCTGCGTATGTGCAATGTTTATGTATAATATTAGTGATTTCTCTTTTGGAGGGAGTTTACTTGTGAGAATGAACACATTCACATCATGGGTAAAGTACAAGGAGAAATTTTTATGACTTTTTGTCAATAAAAAATGAAAGTATCCAAAGATTATTGCATTGTTGTGGTATAACCATGAAATCTCTGGTTTGAAGCCAAGCTGATGCAGCAGTGTCTTTGGTATTGATTACCAACTGAAATATCCAAGTCCCTTGGATAGGATGCAAAGCCATAGCCCATACATGTAGGTCTCCTTTCAGTGAGAGTCAGTTAAAATAAAAATAATAACATCATCATAAAGAAGAAGAAGATGGATCCATTCACTTGTACTTTTGCATGATTGGATCATTTTGAAACTGTCTAGCTGAAGGTTAATAATGCTGCAGGTTTACTCATGTTGAGTTCTGGTGATGCGATTACGTCATAAAAGAAACTGGATGCAATCGGGAAAGGTTGATTTTTCAGGTATTTCTAGTCATATTTCAAATGTGACGGCATTTGAAGAGCAGTCCTTTTCAGGGGACATTTCTTCTATGATATTCTTCCAAACCGACATAAAAATAAGAAGAAAGCTCGCAACTATTTTTTTCACCTTTGCCAGAACTCAGCCTTTTCTTTAAAGACCCCAACCGAAGCCAAAAACGGAATAGACAAATTATATATATCTACAGAAAGCTGTTTATTCTCTGAATATAACAATGCAAGCTTCATGAACTTTCATTGCCTGCGGGAGGAGTAAGAGCATCTCAAATCTTTGGATTGGAGGGCTTGGAAAATGGGCAGCCGTCGAGTATAATCACAGGCCTGCGGGGGGTCGAAATTTATGACGTCATTTCGTGTAGACATCACGAACATATGATCCAAGTCTGCATGCGAAAGATACGTGGTGTGTTTTTTTTCTTGATTTGGAAGTCATGATTATTGTTTGTAAATGCATTACAATGGAAGATATGGTGTTTCAAAGTATTCAACTGCATCTTACATTGTTACAGAAATGAAAACCGAAGTTACAGCTATTATTTTGTAACCAAAACACACATTATAGGCGTCTTGAGTGTTTGGCGAAGCGCAGACTCAGCTGAGCTGAGCTGCACGAATGTCTCGATAAGACAGCTTGCTCCACGTCTCGCTCGGGCAGGGTCTGGCGTAACTGCGTATGGAGCTGTGCCTCTTGACTGCTCTGCGGACGAGTTCCATTTATTTTTCTCGATCACTCGAGCTCTAATTTCTAGTTCTAAGGTAGACCGAAAATTCTGTCTCTCGTTCGTTAGCTCTTCACTTAGAGACAGAAACGGTCGTATCACTCTGCTGTGCAAACCGAATACACATTGACTTACACACTAACAGTTTGAATACGGCTGCAAGATTTTCAAACGGAGAATACCTTGGACCCTGAATTATCTGAAAAAGGAGCTTTAAACGGATTATTCGGTCAAATTGGTAAGTTGAGCCAATTCCTTAAATAGTAGAGCCTAGGCCTAACCAATTCAACAATAATATGTAGATCTAGATATATGAGGAAAAATCAAATTATTGCGATTTTTCCAGCTACTCGTCGGCGCGTATAGTCGGTTTGCACAGCAGAGTGATACGACCGTTTCTGTCTCTAACTTTCTAAGTGAAGAGCTAACGAACGAGAGACAGAATTTTCGGTCTAGTTCTAAGGCAGCGGTTTACCTTGGTAAAATTTGGTTACAACACATTCCTAGTTTTCTTTAAAGACACTGACTATTTATTAATGATTTGGAAACTCATAATAATGGAATTCTACCATGTTTATAACTGCCCACAAAAGTAACTGGCTATTGTAAAGCTATTCACTGTCCATTGTTTACGCGCCGCTACATGCGCCAGCCACAGAGATGTCTACACGAGATGACGTCATAAGTGCATCGGCCGAGCGAACCCTTGTTGTTACGTAACCGGGAGGGGGCGGACAGTGATGTGTTCTTTCTGCTTTTTGTGGATTATTGAAAGGAAAAATGATGTTTACCCACATGTATTTGTATTCTACGTCTACTTAGCTTTCCATCGATCTGTGGTTGTATTTGCTTCGGTTGGGGTCTTTAAAGGGAAATCCAACCTTAATAGCAAGTTGCTTTGAAAGAAAGAGGAAAAATCAGAGAAGCAGATTGGTGAAAGTTTGAACGAAATCGGACAAGCAATAAGAAAGTTATGAATTTTTGAAAGTTGTAATCACTATGCATATGGGAATTTCAAATTGGCCGAATAGGTAATGTCACTGTGATGTAGCTGTGGACAACTCCCCCATTCGCTCTAACACACACTTTTTTTCAAAATGGATTACTCACTGACAGTAGGATCTTTTCGCTCATGAGGACCTACGTATAACAATATGCTATCTCCAATATATTTTGAGTACTGCCCCGAGGGTAAAAGCGCCTCGAAGAAAACCACAAATTAATGATATTTTTGTATACGACAAATGGAAGAGTTGTCCACAAAAATGTCACAATTGACTCACCGAATTGCCAATTTGAGATTCGCATAGACGTAGTGATCTCATTTTTCAAACATCCATAACTTTCTTAATCCTTGTCCGATTTCTTTCAAACTTTCACCATCTTGTTTTTCTTATTTTTCTGCTTTCACACAAATCATCTTAGTACCAAGGTTGGATTGCCCTTTAAAGCTGTCTAGATACATACAGTACATGTAAAACCACCAAATCTCTGACCTTGACCAACAAAGGATTATGTGATTAGTGTCTTACATTGTAGCTTTAAAGTGTACCAACCATCTGAAAAAGGGATTTGTATACTGCTAGGAAAGATCTTTATCTGAAATTGAGTAGTCTACTTACGAGTTGCTTTTATGCTTATAGAGAGTATAATTAAACTGTCTCTTTATAGAAGTGATATTCAAAGCCCATAGTAGAATGACATGGAACCTCTAACATGTAGAGTAAAATATTTGTTCGTGATTGGTACCCTTTAATATTAGATGACCATCATTCCAACAATGCAACCACTTTGCAACTTGTCTAGAGCAAGTGGCTTCCTATTACAACAGAATTAGTCAGACTCAGCAAGAGTGATGCATACCAACGTGAGAATTTATCCTAACTGCATGATGTACATGTAAATCATTCATAGTCAGTATTTCTTTCAGAAATTCCATTATCAGGATTTTATGACAAAATTATGACAAGCATTTCCACCAACCCTGCTCTCTACGTTTGCACAAATATTAAAGAGAATGATATCTGATAGTATACATGTAGTTTGGACATTTTACACTACATGTAAAAAGAGTATGTAAGAGCAGTGTATGTACCTGTTTTCAGTGGTAATTAGTTGTTTCATAAATGTACCAGTGAAATCATCTAGCAGCATGTAACCCGACAGCTCTAGAGCTGAAAAATCAATTTTGTGTGCAATTCTCATTTGTAATGATAATGCATACATGTAGGCAGCAGTACTTAAAATTTACATACATTGCTTATGGCAGGGGTCTTGCACAGACTGGTACAGTTTTATCCTTTAATCACACCTACATGTAAAATTGATTTTTGGTTTGAAGCCCAAAATAGGCCAGTGTAGTACATGTGCATGTAGGTATTTTTAAATTTTTTATTTGTGCCATATCTTTGTCAATATTTACTTTGTCTACATTTATGTTCCTTTTTATTCATCCGAGAGACTGAGACTATCACTCAAAGAGAGAACTACTCGAACTATATCGTGCGATATTCATTATCAGAAAACAAATTTAATGACTAATAATATGGAAAGAGTGCTATCATGCCACTTATTTCATGCTGAATACTAAATCACTCTTTGCACCCTTGGTGTGGGATCAGTAGCTGAAATTAACCCACATGGTACATACATGTACTATGTGTGTAGGAATTGTATGAAACCAGGATACAGACAATTTTGAAGTAATCTAGTCTGCTAGTTACTTGACCTGCTTTATATTTTCATTTTAAAAGATGTAGACTTGTGAATCCTTATGAAGCATATTATCTAAAAGGGATTTATTCAGAAAAGAACAACTAACAAACAAACATTGGATTGATGAACACTTGAGATTTGGAAAGCTCTGAAATACATGTAGCTCTAGTATTCTCAAAAAGAGCTCTGGTTAAAAAGAAAATCAAACTGTAGACATAAAAAATGCTGAAAGGAAACCCCATTTTTTGATTGTATAGCAAATCCAAAAAGGGCTTCCTAAAAGGAAAAGTTCATTTTTTCCAGATTCTTTTTTTTTAAAGATTTAATTACTACTCAATATATGCACATTTTACTGTGGCCTACATATATCAGAGCTAGACACTACCCTTTTTTCATATATGGTGTCCGGATTAAAATAATTGAAAGTTTGTTTACAATGTACATGAACTGTACGTGTATGTTCAGATTTTGAAATTTTAGGGGTGCGGACTTACATGTAGATTTTAGGTGCCCATGTGCCCCGCTTGTTAGTGTCAAGCCCATGCCTGCAATTTACATGTCACAGGCCATGCTAAAGGTACAAATGTGTACTTCCGTTTCCTTAAATACGTGTTGCTTAAACTGACTGAATAGCCCTTTTTCTTTCCTAATGGGTGCTTGTATAGTTGTACATGTAGTTTTAAAAATGCACCATACTCAAGTAGTAAAGATACATGTACCTTCTCTCAGTCAAAGGAATGTAATGCCTAGAATCAATCAAAAGGATAATAAAGTCTTGGGTTAAAGCTCAGAGTTACATGTAACTTGAAAGTATATGCATACTTTAACTCTCCAATGTAAGATAATTTCTATCTTCCATGTTCATTGTATGTATAATGTCATGGGCAGAATCTTCTTGTTTATGATTACACATGTGAGGTACTTGCATGTATTTTGGAATAGCAAATTGGTAACTTACAATGCAGGCATAATTCTCAACATCCACAGAATAGCCTGCCTAAAAACTGAAGGCCCTGAAAACAGTATACCTCCATACATGTATATGTACATGTACATATATTTTTTGGGAAAATTTCACTTTACACAGATGCACTGCAGACTATAATTACTCATGATTGATTATGTTTCGTGCATGCTTTACACTCATGTGCAGATTATGTTGAGTTGTTGACTTATGATTGAATGTCTTTTGTTTATAGTGCATTCTTTACACGATAGATAGGTTCAGACTATGACCCTGTTCTCATTACGAGATTGGACCATTGATCGCTCTGTCGTGGGGTGACCCATAGTGACACCGGGGAGGTCTGGTACCCGCCACGTACACAACTGCAATTGTTAGCACAATCTATATCATAGCACACTCTGCAAAAGAGAGGGCAATCTAGTATCTATATCTCTGATGGAGCACCCCCTAGAGGTGCTCCAGTGGTCTGCTGTTTCAGATCGCCGTGGACCTCTGTGGAGTGCACCGAAATGATGTCGCGCCATGTGCTAACCTTAGAGACATGGTGCAATCTAGAGCGAGCTACAATGTAGATCGCACTGTCTCTTCAAATGAGAATGGGGTCTATGTTGACTTATGCTTGAATTTGTTTTACCCATGGATGTTTTACCCACATGTAGATGTAGACTATGATATCTCATGTTTGTTTTGTTCATTGCAGGGAAGGCAATGATCCAGACGACAGTTCAAAGGTCACCTATGGTCAGCTCCTCAAAGATGTCTGCAAGTTTGCTAATGTCCTGAAGGAACATGGTGAGATGACATCAAAGCACACCAGGGCCCTGTTTCATAAAACTTGTTATCAATAACAAGTTATGATAATTGTTATAAGCTACTGAAATCATTGAATTTGGTTGGCTGAGAGCAAATTTGTCATGAATTTGTGTTAGTTGTTATGAATAGCAAATTTTATGAAACAGGGCCCAGGATTATGTTTCATGGAACTTCATCTCTGCTAAAACTAGTTATAACTAGCACAGACCGGCCCCATTGCATAAAACTTACCATCAGTGGTAACTCTGCTATCAATGGTAACTACCATGGTAACATCACTCAACACCCAATCAAAATCAAGGTTTCCATGGGAGTTACCATTGATTGCAAAGTTACCGTTAATGGTAAGTTTCATGCAACGGGGCCCAGCTAAAGATGCTCTGACATACATGTGTGCTCCAGGAACAATTGCTTCAGGCTTTATTTTGTCACAGATGTATGTACAGTAGGGTTAGGGTTTTATAAGCATAGGCCACACCTGTCCGTTAACAATACCAGGATTTTCATTAAAGGGCCCCTGCAACCCAAACGCAACCCAAATGTAAGTTTATTGCAGCTGTTGATATGCAGGGATGCATACAACTAATATGCTGTTGTTCAAACATCTAGATATGTTTCATAGATTTTTTTAATGGTTTTTTTTTTGGAAATATTTTTTCCAACCTCCTAAGCTCCACCCTTTAAAAAAAAAGCTCCAGATCTCATTAGTGCACTGACATCATCTGTCAATCTTCAGTCAGCTACACTAACATTCTACAATAGACAATGTAACTTCTCCCAGCTCAGCACATGCTCACAATAGTATTGTATGCTTTCAAACAATACCTCCTCATTGCCATTCTTTTCCTGGTGATGCTACAGCATGTCTGACATACAGGGTGTACATGTAGCAACTCTTATTAAAGTAGGCATTGTATGGTCTATTAGAACAGATGGTCATCTCTGGCAAAGGTACATATACCACTGTCTCTCCATAGCTCACTAATGATTGACAGATGATGTCATTGCAGGAAAGAGATTTGGAGCATTTTTTTTAGGGTGGAGCTTAGCATGTTTGAGAAAATGACTTTAAAAAAAAATATTTAAAAATCTATGAAACATATTTAGATGTTTGCATAACGTAATATGAGTTGTATGCATCCCTACATATCAACAGAAATCAACTTGCATTTGGGTTGCAGGGGACCTATAAAGATATACCCTAGAGCTGCCCTACTATATACACAACCATACTCACATGTACACAGTATATAGTAGGGTGTACCTTTAATTGAAAATCTCATTATCATTATCGGTCAAATGTGATCCAGGCTTTAGGGTTGTAATTTGGGTTTAGGTTTAATAGATTTAGGGTTAGGGTTAGGTACTGTTATACAATGATGAAGTTAAAAGGAAACTCAACCCTAATATTTTAGTTGATTTGAATAATTTTAGGAGAATTTTGAGAGGAACAGATTAGTGAAAGTTTGAGAAAAATCTGATGAGAAATAAGAAAGCTATGAATTTTAGAAGTTGAAATCAATCAAACACAAATTGGCAACTCCATGATGTCTCTTGCGAGCTCCTCTCCCATTTGCTGTGTACAAAAAATTTCATAAATTTTCTTTTTTCGTTGTTGATGATGATGAAGGAAATGCATTTGTTTTATACAGGTTGTATGTAAACACATGTGCATTGCAATGATCTAGGTTGCATGCCTGGAAAATGGGTGAGGAGCTCGCAAGGTACATGTACATAACAGAGTTGCCAATTTGTCTTTGATTGATTACTACTTCAAATATCCATAACTTTATTATCTTATCGGATTTTGCTCAAACTTTTATTGGTCTGTTTAATTTTTCTGCTTCTTTTAAAACCAACTTGATATGGGGGTGGATTCCTTTAAGACTTTGGTTAGTGAAGGAAATGACTGGAGTAATTGTCACTGGAGCACCTGTGTTACAACCTCTGCTAAAACTTGTTATATTTATTGACACCTGCATTTGCTCGATAATCAAATGCAACTTGTTATTGATAACAAGCAGCAGTTGTGGAACAGGCTCCAGATGCTATCATACAGAGATCCTACATTTGCTTAAATGTCCTGAAACAACATAATAAGTTGACACAACACGTTTCATAGAACTTGTGAAAAATAATGCCTACCTCGATATCTAGTAACAAATTCCGTACATGTATATCCTAGCAATGCCATGATTTCAGTATCTCTTTTGCTAGTTTTATGAAGCAGGACCAAGATGTGATCATCTCTGCTTTCACACAGAGGTAAAATTCTGTAAAGCTGATTAGTTTAAAGAGCTTTAAAGGGTACCTGAGGCCTGAAAAAATAATTTGTGTATAGTTAGCTTACACAAAAACAACCCCAGAAAACTTAACACGACATTCAACGGTGACAGCATACAGGAGATATTGATTTTTGAAAATAAAATACCCCCAAAAATTAATATAAATAAGACTTGAGCAAAGACTAATCGATCGATCACGATAGCTCACTTAACGATATATCGATTCAGGAACGTCTTCACTTTCAATTTTGGATTCGATAAATGTATTTTGCGACTTAGTTCTAATTTATTTGTTGTTTCATTCGGTCTATAGATTCTTTGTAATTTATGCGCCAAACCAATTTTCTATTCGATTTAAACGTTTTGTGTTGAATACTTGATTCATCTGTTGTTTTCTTTTGGGTTGTAGATTCTCCATAAATTACGCGCCAACTGAATTTTCAGTTCGATAAAAACAGTTTGCGTTGTATACTTCATCCATTTAATGTCTTGTTTGGGTTGTATATTATATGATTATCCATTAGTTACGCGCCAAATCAATTTCCAATTCGATTTAAAAAAAAAACAAAACCAAAAAAAAACAAAAACATTTTGCGTTGTATACTTCATTGATTTCATATTTTATTTGGGTTGTAGGCCTATATTATCCCTAAGTTAAGCGCCAAATCAATTTTTGATTCGATAAATGTATTTTGCGTCTTAGTTCTAATTTGTTTGTTGTTTCATTTGGTCTGTAGATTCTTTGTAATTTATTCGCCAAACCAATGTTATATTCGGCATAAAGGGCGTGATTCGGGGGGGGGGGGGGGGGTGCGATCAATAATCGCCAGGACATGAACTCCATGCTCTTAAGCACACCTTATATGAAAGCTGCAACTGAAAAGTTTGGAGATACCTTGCAGGAAGAAAGGAAAATGTCAAACAAAAGATTTGTTTGTTGTAGCGTGGCTTTAAATACTTCCTGGTTTTATTACTGCATCATTAGAAAGCAAAGAGAAAAAAACAACTTAGCTTTCAAAGGGAGAGCAAAGACCAGAAGGCATTGTGTCAAGTATCACTTTCAAGGTGGGTGAAAGAAAAGACATTCAATAATAGCCATTTAAAACGCTGCGGGTATAATTATGCGAAATTTCCATGAAATTGTAGTTCCTTGTTCTAATTGTAAGAAATACACAGTTATATTTTAATCTATTTTTTTTCAATTAGATATCACGTAAAGTTCATGTAAATACCAATTTAATTACATTTGAACAACTGAAAGTGATTTTTTTTTTCTTATAGTTAGAACATGGACCTACAGTTTCCTGGTTGAATGAAACACATGTAGAACTTTCATGGAAAAATGGCTTGGATTGCGTAATAATTATGGCAATTTTCCATGAATTTATGCTAATTATGCATATGCAAATTACCCAAAGTTGCTTTTCGGCAACAACTTAGCTGAAACTGTTCGAAGACCACAATCACGGATCTATATAAAAAATAAAAAAATAAAAACAAAACTGAAACGAAAAGAACTTTTCTAGGTTTTTAAAATGTAAAATCGACTATATACCAGCATAAAAAATCATAACAAATAGCACGGTAAAGACGGAATAAGTCGACGCGAGAAGCCTTTTCAGTGGCTTGAAACTACTTACTTACCTACCCATTAAAGCGTTAGAAATCATGACTTATATGAATTAAAACTTATGTTTTCATGAGAAGAGACCCTTAAGGAACGTAGGAACTAGTTTTTATTCAAATTGATAAACGGTTACTACGGACTTTTAAAAAAAATCTAGTTGGCATTAAAGATGAAAAACTGGTGCATGAAGACAAAATGGAAGTCAAACTTCGGAAGCGTCTTTCTGGAAGAAATACTTTTCCAGAGCCCTACTATTCTCGAGTTTCAAAAGCCATTCTCTCCACTAATACTCTCTCTCTAGAGTTGACCTTTATATCAAATTAACGCTTATGAAATGAAGAATAATAATCATCAATAAAGTTAAATTTGAAAAAATGAGCCTTCTGTCTCATTTTGACGTGACGGGTCACATATTATCCATTAGTTACGCGCCAAATCAATTTCCAATTGATAAAAAAACATTTTGCGTTGTATACTTCATTCATTTCATATTTTATTTGGATTGTATATTATTCCTAAGTTAAGCGCCAAATCAATTTTGGATTCGATATATGTATTTTACGTCTTAGTTCTAATTTATTTGTTGTTTCATTTGGTCAGTAGATTCTTTGTAATTTATGCGCCAAACCAATTTTATATTCGACATAATCGTTTTTTGTTGAATACTTGATTCATTTGTTGTTTTATTTGGGTTGTAGATTCTCCATAAATTATACGCGCCAAATCAATTTCCAGTCGATAAAAAAATCGATTTGCGTTGTACACTTCATTCATTTCATATTTTATTTGGGCTGTATATTATCTCTAAGTTAAGCGCCAAATCAATTTTTGATTCTTTAAAAACATTCTCCGTTGTATGACTTCATTCATTTGTTGTTCTATTCGGGTTGCAGATTATCCATAAGTTACGCACCAAATCGATTTCCAATTCGATAAAAACATTTTGCGTTGTATCCTTCATTCATTTGTTGTTTCATTGGGTTTGAATATTATCCGTAAGTTCCAGCCCAAATCAATTTTCGAACGTTTGTCATCCCCGGCGCTGCACATAGCAGACGACAAAGCGATAATGCGATCGCGATAATTCCATTATCGCGTCTTGGCGTTCGCCGAACGTGCACGCAATAAAAAAACGCACTCGCAAAGAAAACTGCTCGCGCGGAACTCAACTCCAGTTGAGTTCCGCGCGTCGATCGTTTACGCTGTCCTTTATTTTCTTCAAACTCCTTAACCGCTAACCTGTAGAATGCCGGGTAAAGTTATTTGGGGTTAATTTTATGCATTCTAACTGTATACAAATTATTTTTTTTGGCCTCAGAGACCCTTTAAACTAATTAGCTTTACATACAATGTCATTCACACAACAAAAATTTCATTGCGATCATTCGAGATTCACTGCTGATTAAATGCGCAGTAGGGCCATTGCGCATAATAAAAGCAGGTCATGTCAATCAAAGCGTGCGCCTGGTTTTAGCTCTGCCCAGTTAGAGACGTATATCCGTTCATACACCAAATCTCTTTCCTCCTCCAGATATGAACTTTGTATCTGTACGCTGCTCTGACCCGTCTTTAGATTGCGAGTTTGTATCTGTATGAACATTGTATAGTTCGATGTTCACACGGAAAATTTCCTTTAAAGCTGATTAGTTAATTAGCTTTAAACTAATCAGCTTTCCATACGATGAATTTTACGCTCGTGTGAAAACGCTGCATGTGGTATAATATAGTTCTATTGTATCCTCACTAGGCTTCTTCATACAGTATGTAAAGCCAGGTGAGGATAAAATACAACATTGCACAGAGATCATGTTTTTCTACAGTCATTCACATACATGTAAAATGTAATTTATCTAAAGTTATGGATGGAGATGGGCCATTTGTTTGTTCAAATGTTAATTTTTTCTGTGTTTACTTCCAAGTTTTAATTTCAAAGACATGTGCAGTATTCATTTAGTTAGAATTATATTGTTCAAGATTAATAGAAAATTTTAGTTGGACAAAAAATTTCAATATTGTTCATTTTTCCGTGATAGGTGTAAAGAAAGGAGATCGTGTAGCAATCTACATGCCGATGATCACTGAGCTGGTAGTAGCTATGTTGGCCTGTGCACGTATAGGAGCTATGCATTCCATTGTGGTAAGTATGCTACATGTTTGTGAATCTGGAGCTTTATTGCATAAACCTTGCCAATGGAAGCAAGTTTATTTCACATAGTATTTTGGTAGTGTTTCCTGTAAATGTTTCTTGCGCTACTGATCTTTGCAACAGGAAACCATCAAACATTTTTGATCTCCAGAATTCAGGACAATAATCTCTAGTGGTGTGAGGGAATCACTTCAATTTGCCTCCTCATATGGGCACAAATTTTTCTTTTTCCATTACAATGTTTAAGATAGAATAGAATCTACATAAATCTGTTTGAATGAAAAATAACAAATACAACAGAATATTGTCAATTTGTACATATATGGGACAATGAATGTCACTGCACTTTGACAGTGTACTGAAGATTACAATGCTCATTTTCATTTAAAATATTTTTTGATGAATGGTATTATATACTACGACATAAATGGACTTGAATTTGTCAGTAATGTTGAAATTTAGGCTCATGTAATTTGTGTAGTTCATAGCATTCTAAATCAAAGGACAATGCAAAAATTATTGAAAGGTGACACTGTATCTATTTGAGTTAATAACAGTTTTCTTTTTTCACAGTTTGGAGGGTTTTCATCTGATTCTCTAGCTGGGCGAATGTTGGATGCTAAATCCTCTATTCTCATCACAGCTGGTAAGTTGGATAGAACATTATTATATTATTTTCTGCATATACACTTCCGTATCAAGAAGGCCTTAAAGCTACTGCAAATATTAGGAACTGACTATGAAAGAAAGAATATGATTAGATGTTAGATGCAATTTTAGTTCAATGAACTAAAACTGCATCTGATTGAGGTCCCAAGTTGTCATATGAATGGCAATATCAAAATAACAGGCAGTTGTTGGCCTTCTAGTCGAAGGAAAGGGCCTATTGGCTGCTAATCATAGTGATGTCATTATCATTAGATTATTATGACTGAATCTATTCTTTATCCCTCTATCATCAGATGGTGTATACAGAGGTACCAAGTTGCTCAATCTCAAGCAGATATCAGATGAAGCAGTCAATCTTTGCAAGAAGCAGTAAGTGTACTACTATAGTGATTTTTTAAATAACTTTATTTCAAATATTCTGCAGCTTTTGCTGTAGGCACATAACCCTAAACATTTGCCTACTTTACAGGTTCTTTGTGGAAAAGAGGATGGGGGTAGCTTTATTATTTGGTGTGAGCTTTTATATTTCATGATACATTTATGATTTAAGTAGCGCTAAGTGTCAGTTTATTTTTTCTGTACAAATTAATGTAATTCTCTATCGAATTAAATTTAAAAAATGAATGTATGTTTTAAATGAAATCGCGAAATTGATTTTATAATTACGTGTACATGAGGGTCTTTTTTTTTTCATTTAGTGATAGAATTATGGTAATTTGTATGGGATGAAGAGGTTTACACTTGGTGCTCCATAAATCATTGGACTAAATCTACCCACCTAAACCTGGACTAAAGTTACTGAGCCTGATCGGTTAAGAGTGAGCATTGGGGTGAAAATTTAATTTTCAGTTTTTTATGATGAAATCACTTTCAGGTTTTTCATTAATATCTGAAGTTACTAAGATTCACGTTTGTTTAATTGATAAGGTCGGGAAAGTCATTGGATTGGCCCATTTTACAACAGGGGTGATGAACACTAATGTCACGGACGGACATTTTCTAGAAAGATTGATTAGGTCCTAGTTTAACGCTCTCTAAACTTTCTGAAGTTTTGTTAGCAAATAATTATAGATCAAACACCATTCCATTGAAAACAAAAAAATATTTGAAAATATTTGTACAGAAATGGTTGTGCCGCATGGTCATTCACATCTTGATGCAAATTTGTCCGTCCGTGACAGAAAAAATTTGTAAAAGTTTTTTTTTCCACTGGTGGGGCAAAAGTAAAAATGAAAACCATGCTGAGCTATCTCACTAGCTAGAGACCTATACCATGTATGAATAAAACCTTGATCAATTAGATATACATATACTAAAAACGAATTTGAAAATTGTCACGGCCGGACACTAATTTTGTCACGGACGGACAATGCAATATACTGAAATGGTAAATGCTGTCAGATTTCAAATTCAATGAATTGTTTTATTTCTTATTGGTTCATGGAACATATTTCATCCAAAATATCACGTACAGTGAAACCTGTCTATAAAGACCACTCAAGACAGACAAGAAAAGCTGTCTTTACGAGCAGGTGGTCTTTACCTACAGGTTCTTTTAATACATGATTTAATGAGAAACAGATTTGAAGGGAAACAAAAATTGTGGTCTTTATAGACAGGTAGTCTTTCTATACAGGTGGTCGCCAAAGCAGGTTGGACTGTATGGTATTGTAATCCCCCATATGACTGCAGAAATTACCCCCCACCCTGCCCCAATTTTTTTCTTTTTCAAGCTAATAAAATGATGTCATAAAAACCTAATGATTTTGCTATGGCTCTAATGGGAGCCAGCCTGCATTATCAGTTTGCAAAAGACATCCATTACAGGTGTCTACAGAAGATGAATACTTATTTTATTACTTATTCATTTTAAATGAATAAGTAATAAAATAAGTATTCATCATCTGTATATAGCTATAGCTATAGCTATTATTGTAGCTGATATTTTTGGTCATCAGCAACGTGTAAAAAGTTTTAGATTCAACATTAATACCGAAGCTTGATCAATATTCAAATTAAATTACAAGTTGTGCTTGAAAATTATAAACATTGGAGGTCAGATGTGGTACCAGATCGCAAGAGCCATGTTTGGACTCTATTTTGTAAGAATGCTTTGAATTAGTTGTAACGTTTGAGACAAATAGAGATTCTTTGTAGTTCAGGATCATACACGGCCAACAATTTAAAAAGAATTATATAATCACATAACAAGAAGAAACCTTTTTAGACACTACAGTGTATATGATTTTAAATGCTCATAATTGAATTGGTTGCATCAACCCTGAAACAGTTTTTTATGGGGAAGGGGGTCAGAAAGTTATAATATATGACTTACACTAGTCGTGTTGGGCAATCCCTCAACTAACAGGACATAATTAGGCTCTGTAGGCTTTGTACACTCAACTGTTGCCATTAGGGCCTTTGTCCAGAAGGCTATAGATTTTACTGAAAAAGTAAACTATGGTATGAGAAAGATCTATCCAATGATGTTT
Source organism: Heliocidaris tuberculata (assembly GCA_025618425.1). Lineage (NCBI taxonomy): Eukaryota > Metazoa > Echinodermata > Echinoidea > Camarodonta > Echinometridae > Heliocidaris > Heliocidaris tuberculata. The sequence continues at coordinate 6,353,615 of CM046841.1, forward strand.
GATTTTGGTCCACCTACATGACTGTAATGTAAAGGGTTATATTTTGAAAGCTTACATCACATTCTTCTCAACATGTTCATTTTGGTCTGTAGCATATATTGTACATGTAAAGTTGCATTGTACACTACATGAGTACATGCACTTGTACATTGTGTATACACTACAATACAGGCATCCATTTTTGACATAGATTCCACTTAAAAACTAAGGTTTTCAAGCTAAGTTTTGCTTAATAGTGGAATAAAATCAATTTCAAACAAAAAGTAGAAAGCAAGAAGTACGTATGTGCAATTTTAGATAGGAACACATGCAGTTTTTAAGTTAATGTCCGTCCGTGACGCTCAAAATGTCCGTCCGTGACGCCCAAATGTCCGTCCGTGACAAAAAGTTTTCAGACCTCTAGCAAAAGTTACAGCTGGCTTTAAAATTCTATGTATGTGACAGGGAAGTCAATTTACTTGACTAACATTTGCAGTCAAAAAAATTTGTCAGTGACAGTTTGTTTAGATAGAAATGACAAAAGATTACTGATAAGTCAAGAAACCCATTTCTATCCTGTCCGTCCGTGACATTGAATATTTAATGGATTCTATTTTTAGTAGGTAACCATGGCAACCAAATTTTATCATCATTTAGCACCTTCAGTGGTACCCTTCACAATGAAACATAAAATAGCTCAACTCATCTCATAACTTATTTTTTACAGGCCTTCAAACTTTCAAAATTTGTCAAATGTCCGTCCGTGACTAACCGATCAGGCTCTGTTCCGCTTTCACATATACCAGCCACTATGAATGGTTTTGCATCTTAAATTTTTCATTCTCTCTTTACTGTCTTTGCAGGGACTTCACTGTAGAGAAGGTGTTTGTAGTACGTCATCTTGGATCACCCGACGCTGCTAACAACGGTGACAGGTCATCACCGGTAGCCAAGCGTCCATGCTACTCACTCACGGTTAATTATTCTTCTGTTTTTATAAGCTACTGTAAAACCAGAAAATATTGCATGCTTTAAACTTTCACCAATTTCATGTATTCCACGCAGCAAGATGATCAAAGTAGAACAATGAATATCTATCATTTGCTAAAGTTTTATTGTGCAGTGCAAGAAAAACTGGCTTGGCAAAATATAAACAAACTAACAAATCCCTATTTCTGTCCCTATGTTTTGTCTTCCAGACTGAGTTTCATAAAGGTCGTGATGTATGGTGGCATGATGCAATGGAAGGAGTAAGTGATCTGTGTGAACCAGTCTGGTTAGATGCTGAGGATCCTCTCTTCATGCTGTACACAAGGTGAGTTCACACTAGATGGTAATCTCCCCTTCCAGGTGAGCCTGTCCATATATGTAGGTTACTTCCTGTTTCATTCAATAAGGCTTTCATATACCCTAATAATCATAACATACGGCCTAATACTAAAATATCTTACAGTGTACCAATCACCTAGAACAATACTTTGTGTAGAGGTAGAAAGTATAAAATCAACCTCAAATAATTTTACCTGGCATTCTATAGGTCAACAGTTAAGGAGTATAAAGGAAATAAAGGATAACATGAAAATGCGCAGGTGGAACCCAACTCTGACTTCAGTTCTGCGTGAGCCCTATTCTTTGCGAGCGTGTACAGGTGCATCGACTTACAAGTCACTTTTATGTATATTGAGAGTGTACTTCAACTTACAATATCTCTTTATAGAAGTTATATTTGAATCCCATATTTTGAATATGGTATAGTGACATGGAACCTCTAACTTACAGAGCAAAATATTTTTTGGTGATTGGTATCCTATTTAAGCATTTTACAGTCTCTACCCATCTTATTCACAACGTTTAGTTATATTGTATGTGAAATATAATACATACAGAAAAACAGAATACTTCTCTAATTACATGTCATCAGATGAAACGATATATCCTTTTGTTTATCTGTTTATTCAGTGGTTCAACAGGTACACCTAAAGGAGTGGTACACTCTCAGATGGGCTACCTACTCTACGCTGCTACAACATTCAAGTATTCATTTGACTATCATAAGGAAGATATCTACTGGTGTACAGCTGATATTGGATGGATCACAGGCCATTCCTATGTATGTTATGGTCCCATGGCCAATGCAGCTACAAGTGTTATGGTATGATATCTCCTTGTTCATCCGTAACATGGCACAATAAGAGCCGTTAAATGTGCAAATAAAGGGCATCAATGGCAAACTCACGGCGCACAAAAAATTATCCTTTAAGATGTGGCAGTGCGTGTCCAGGTGGGGGGGGGGGGGTGGATTCCACTCCCCACCCCCGGCCCGAAGAATCCATAATTTCCACTGGTGCCTCGAAAAGAGTGTATGAAATATTTGATTTATATCCTACAAGAGTAAGCCTAGATAGATACAAAATAAAAACTAAATGTAGAATCAGAATAGACCTACATACAATGAGCTCATGAGAGGCTCGTCACGCACAAACAAAAAAGTGACTTCGAAATATCGGTACAGCGAAAAATATACGGATGTCTGACGTCACGCGATATCCATTTTTTCTTCATGGTGAAAGTATTTTATGTCACGTGAGACATTCCTGGCCAATCCTTGCAGGAGAATTTTATGATGTAGGATATAATGTCTTATATTTCATTCATAGCTTTATAAAAATCATTATTGCAAATTTGTTTACACTAACACTAAAAAACTACATAAGACATTGTCATATGTCATTAATTAGAATAGTAGTATGGTGAGAATTTTGAGTGCAACATGGAGAGATTTCTTTTGGTTATCATTGAGAGTTATGCCTCTTTTTAGATTTTAGGAAATACATTTCTGTTACTACATGTACATGTAGTTTGAATCTTTCAGAATTTTGGCTTATTTTAGACACTTGTTATTCGAAATCACCAGGTGTAACTTTGTGATTCCTGGAATGTACTTAGACTGTAAAAATGTATTAACCCTTTCGAGACAATTGACCACATTTTGTGGTTGGCCCAATAACTTTTGATTTAGAGCCTTAAAAAATATACCAGATGCATGAGTAGAAAGAGCAAAAAATTCTGCTCACACTGTGTCCATTGTTGTTCCATGATCATATTGCGTTTGATGCCAGGAATTTTAAAAAGGAGAATAAGATTGAACATCCTTAAATTGGCAACACATTGAGAGATTCGAAATCATTGTTTTTTGTCCAAATTGGCAACTTTTTCAACTTTTCGACAAAGTTCCTAACCATGTATATTATTTTCAAGACATTACATCTTATTAGAACCACGTAGCACTAAAAGAAAAATATTATTGTTGCCAATTTGCAGAACAAAATGTGATCAATTGAGCTCTTAAATAATTCCTGTCGTGAAAGGGTTAAATTTTATAGAACAGAGAAATGAAAAACAGTGTTGCAGTCAACCTTCAGACTGGGCAAAAATTGTAAAAGAGGTAAATTATAGCTAGAGAATGATCCTATTCTATGATCTTTATCAAGTTTCTTTAATATATTTTGATTGATTATCATTTTTTTCAAATTTTTAAAATCTTATGTATTGTAGTTTGAAGGAGCACCTTTGTACCCAGATGAGTCGAGATGTTGGCAGATTGTAGATAAATACAACGTGACAATCCTCTACACCGCACCTACACTCATACGAACCCTCATGAAATATGGAGAAGCACCTGTAAAAAAGTAAGTGACTGTGTAAGCCAAGGCATCAGACATGAAATGATTCCATTCTACATGTACAATTTGCTATTTTTTTGATGACTGATTCTCTTTGTATATGTCTAGGAATCACTTAATACCTGGGAATAACTATTTCACTGTTCAGAAGAGAATGTGTTGTAGAAATATGGATTTATGTTGACATTAGAAATACCTGTAGTTTTTCTGTGTTGATGTTTATGTGCCATGCTTGTATCCAATATCATGACTGCCTTTGAATAAAGATGTGATAACCTACTTTGTGTGCCTGTCTCTGTCTACCTTTCAGGTACAGCCGTAAATCACTGCGGGTCCTAGCCACTGTGGGTGAACCTATCAACCCTGAGGCCTGGCTGTTCTACTACAATGTTATAGGAGATGGAAGGTGTGCTATATCAGATACATTCTGGCAAACAGAGACGGTGAGTAAGGAGAAGAGGTGGATGGAATTGGTGGTGGGGTAGTGGTGGTTGCTGCGGAGGAGGAGGTAATGATGATTATGATGTGATGATGATGAGGTTAAGGATGATGATAATTATGATGGTGATGAGTGGTAATGATGATTATGATAAAGTTAGTGGTGGTGATGATGATGACGATGTGATGAAGATGATGATGATGATGATGTGATGATGATTATGATGAGGATGATAATAATAATGAGGATGATGATGATAATGATGATGATGAGGAGGATAAAGGTGGTGGTGGCGATGATGAAGATGATGATGACGATAATGTTGATTGTAATGTTGATGGTGATGTTACGGATGCTGATTATAATGATCACAATAGAAATAGTCATGGTGCTAATGACACACTAGTGATTATTACAGCGGTGAAGATGATCATGGTGAGGTTGGTGATGAGGATAGAAATGATGATGATAATGGTAATGTTAATACTGATATCAATGAATTTGACTTGGGGCCCAGCTTTTCTAAGATCAGACAGTCCTCACACAATCCAGCAGGTTGAAACAGCCATTTGACCTGTATTTGTATTTGTTGTAATCTTGAAATACTTGTGCAAGTTTGTAACTAATAATTTTGTTTATTTCTGACTCTGTTCATAGGGAGGTCACACCCTGACCCCTCTCCCTGGTGCAACTCCAATGAAACCAGGCTCAGCAGTAAGTCTCTTTAACTTCTTACATCTCTATGTGTTTTTTAAGAGGAGGAGGGATTATTGGATAGGGTGGATGCAGGACTTGTGTATCATGCCATGGTGTATCATCAAGAAGAGAATGTAAAGGTTTAGAATTTATAGTATAACAATCATTATACTTCTGTAAAGTGCCCTTTCTAATGCAATATTGCTCAAGGCACTGCAATATTTGTTTCAAGAAATATAATGCAGCAGTTATCAGCCATCTTGATGATATACATCAGTGGAAATCAAATTATAACCTGGATGTAGAAGGCTGGATTATTTAAGGGGATAGACATGTATACTTCGTAGGAAGGGCAGGCTTGAACTCAAACTTGGTTTTTGAAGTTCGTTACAACTGGACCACTTTTAATGATGCTTTTAGTTTTGTCTTCTGATTTTACAAGTTTTCTTTTGCCTTATTGTACTTTTGATTTAAGCAGTGGGCAATAATTTTTGGTGGTACAGTAGTCAGACAAAGAGGAAGTCTTTTGAGAGACTCTCTGTAATTGATGATTATTTTTAACCATTGATATTTTTGACAAATCTTTACAGAATCGTCCTTTCCATTTTCTTCCTGACAGACATTCCCATTCTTCGGTATTGCTCCTGCCATTGTGAATGAGAAAGGAGAAGAACTAGAAGGAGTATGTGAGGGGTTTCTGGTAAGGAACTATGCTCTAACACTTGGCAGTATGAGTGCCAAATATGGGTAGCATTTCAGCATAATTTCTTCATTTCAGAACAGGTGACATCTTTTAATTACCCGTATTCAAGTTTTCTTACAGATGATGAATTAGATCTGGGAGCTAAAAACTATATTGGAAATTTGGAATGAATCAAAAGAAATCTGTCCCAGTTATTTTGATGTTCCATTTGTGAATTTCAAGGAAATTTAAAACTCTCTGAAAGGAATCCCAAACAGGACTCAAGGTCATGTCTGTTTGCACCAAAGCACACCCACTGCTATCTCACACAGGTTCGTACAAATCTGTGCACATATAGCCGTCCATTAGTTTAGCACAAGTCTTTTGAACATTTATGACTAAAATGACTGAAATCATATGTAAAGTGTGCTTTGGGTTTATAAAAAATGTGTATTGTTGGTGGGGTGATAAAACCTCTTTGCTCATTTTCGGACGATTTTTTTTTTCTTCATAATTTTGTAGCTAAGGACTAATTTGATGTTCTGATAAAACTCTGTAGTGCATATAATGAAAAAATAATGCCACAAGCGATCTGTGAAAGGATGGTCATCCATTCTATTACTGTGTTTTTTAATCGTGGAAGTTTTTTTTGCTCTCCTGAAAGTCTAACCTTTTTGAGTTGCGAGGTTTTATCACCCCACTGAAGATATAATCTTTTAGAGCTTTATGTTGTAATTCTTCCAATAATTTAATATTGTTATCATGATCTCGTTGATATATGTAAAACAAGTACATGAATCTCACTCCTAATACTCCATGCACACTAGGTATTCAAGCAGCCTTGGCCTGGGGTAATGCGGACTGTATATGGAGATCATGAGCGATATGAGAAAACATACTTCAGACATTTCCCTGGATACTATAAGACGGGTGATGGTATGTGGTCCTTTCAAGCAATTTTTGTTTATTTACATACCGGTAGGCCTAATAAGGGAAAGAGTTAGTAGAATAAGCTATTGGGTGAGTAGACCCATGCCCTGTTTCTAGATGATTTCATTATGTTTTGGAGCCTACTTGAAGTGTCTGGAACTCTTTTTCGGAGAACATTATTTGAAACGTTATAAATTATCACTTCTTTCACCCTGGACAGTATTGCCTTTCCAACGTTACATACTGACTATTATTTTATATCTTTGTATTTTCCAATAAAATTTACTTTGTATAATTTAATCTCTTTAGTGAGGAGCATTCTCTAAAATATATTTCCTTTCCAACCGTCAGGCTGCAAGCGAGATGAGGATGGTTACTTCTGGATCACTGGTCGTATTGATGACATGTTTAATGTCTCAGGTCATCTACTAAGCACTGCTGAGATTGAATCATCTCTCATTGAGCATAGTAAGATAGCTGAAGCTGCTGCTGTAGCGTATCCACACCCAACCAAGGGAGAGGCTTGTTACTGCTTTGTTACACTCGTTGAAGTAAGTCAGAGAAATAGTAGATTTGAATACCAACAAGTCAGACCCCTTTTCGTGCAAGGTCACACACATGCTAACTTGGACCTCTGAAAGAAAACGATGTATTCTCATTTATAATAATTACCCTCCATCAGTTGAGGGTAAGATTGTTATTTAAAAATAAAAAATGAGAGACTTCTGCTACAAGATAAATACTGAAAAATTAGGTTTAAATTGATTATTTTTCAGGATTTTGGTCACACACATGACTGAGAATGGCCCTTTACAACAAAGTTCCACTGCAGATAGAAATTTGAAACAAAAATTGGCTCATATTTGTTACATTTAGTGGTTAAATGTACATGCACTTCAATTCAGTTATGAAATAAGTTACATGTATTTCCTTAAACTTAACTTAATTATGTGAAGGTATATCATGATGAATAAATCAGACATTCATGCCAAGCTCAAAATTTAAAGAATAAGCTTAAATCTATATAACTTTTCAGTGAAGCCTTAATGATCTATTTTACTTTGTCATTTGACCCATTGACAGGGTGCAGAATTCAATGATGAGCTTATACTAGAACTTAAGAAACAAGGTAAGATCAGTGTTAGCTTCTTCTTTAGAAAGAGGGATTCCATGGTGCCAATAGCATTAAACGCACATTAATTATAATGCTTAACCTTGAACTTTTGAATTATTTGTCCTACTTGTATTTCTGTTTCTCTGAATGCATTTGTGACTTTGACTCAGAATTCAACGTTTGATACATCGTTATCGGTGCCGGAGGCATTATGTTTTCAGGTTGTCTGTCTGTCAGTCCCGCTTTCTTGTTAACGCGATATCTCAAGAACCATTTAAGGTATGAACTTCAAACGTGATACGAGTATGTATCACCATATGAAGAGGATCTGACTAGATTTTGGGGTACGTAGGTCACAGGTCATAGAGGTCAATTCTGAAATTGAAGGCTTTAGTTTTGGAAAATGGCGTTGAAGAGACATATTGAAGCTTTTCGTCTTGCATCAGAGTATACCGCAAGAATGAACAGAAAGCCGAAATCGGAACAATATTACCGGAAACTAAAGGAACAAAGCGCGCGAAATATAACGGGTTTTGATTGGCTGCCTGAAAATAACAATTCTGTAGTACCAAACGTCTTTTCGGTTTTAGTTTTGTTAACGTGATATCTCAAGAACCGTTTGAGGTATGAACTTAGTATGTATCACCATAAAAAGACAATCTGATTAGATTGGGGGTACATAGGTCAAAGGTCAAAGGTCTCAGCGGTTAATTTAGAAATTGAAGGTTTTAGACTCTTTTACACGTTATCTCAAGAACTATTTGAGGTATGAACTTCAAGCTTGGTGCTGGTATGCATCACCATAGTGAGACAAACTGGTTAGATTTTTGGTTAAGTAGGTCAAAGGTTGCAGTTCACAGAGGTCATTTACCATGAAATTTCAGGTTTTTAGCATTGTTAATAAAATATCTCTTGAACAATTTAAGCCATTTACTTCAAACTTGGTACTAATATGCATCACCATAATGAGACAAACTGAATAGATTTTTGTTTATGTAGGTCAAAGGTCACAGGTCATAGAGGTCAATATATGTGAAATAAATGTTTTTTTAAAGTTTTGTTATCACCATATCTCAACTATTACAGCTGTGAATTTCAATCTTGGTACTAGTATGCATCACCATAGTGAGACGAAGTGATTAGATTTTAAGTTTAGTAGGTCAAAGGTCATAAAGGTCAATATGCATGAAATTAAAGATTTGTTAGTCTTGTTATCACCATATCTCAACTATTTCGTTTGCATGACTAGTAGGAGATAAAGTGATCAAACTTTTGGGTTGTTAGGTCAAAGGTAAAAGAAAAGGTTAATTAACATGTAATTGTAGGCTTTTTATTCTTGTTATCACAATATTTCAAGAACAGTTTGAGCCATGAACTTAACTGAATTTAGGCGGAGGCATATAGGAGACGCAGTCGCATTCATCTTGTTTTATACATTATGTTTTTACATTGCAAACTAATTTCTGGGTTTCATATGTCTCAACTTCAACAGTTGCATAAATGTGGCTGTACCTACACACTTATTTGCACTAATACATACTTATATAATAACACTTACATGTATTTGGAGCTCATAGTGTAAGCCAGATTTACTTGTTTAAAGGAGAGGAAATGACTTTAGCATATAGACTTCAGGCGAATATTTGAATGAATTAATTATTTATTCTTAAATTCCAATTTTGAAAAAGTCTGCTTATCTCATATGATATTAATATGTTTATGAAAGTCTCCCATTATTCTTGTAATCATCTTTTAATTTGACAGTGCGTACCAGGATAGGTCCATTTGCTGCTCCTGAGGTGATTCACAATGCCCCTGGCCTTCCTAAGACACGCTCTGGTAAGATCATGAGACGAGTCCTTCGCAAGATCGCTATCAACGATCATGAACTAGGAGACGTCTCGACCATGGCTGATTCCACGGTCGTTGACATCTTATTTGCAAACCGTCCTAATGAGCTTAAAGCCTAACTCATCCTTACAACTCGCAGAGGCTGAAATGGTCCTTTTTTGTGAATCATAGTTATCCAACTTCATCACTGTTTGTTTGTAATATCAACCCCACTCTATTTTTTTCTTAAAATAATCTCTTGGATTCAAGCAGGATTTTCTCTCTTGAGTAATGTACAACAATTAATTTTTAATTAATTTTTTTAGAGGAGAACAAGAAGAATTTAATGCAGAACATTCTTATGCTCCCAAGTATGGGATTCTGCTTGAAGTTTTGGAAATTTTTGCCGTCCAAAAGTTATAAAATGTTAGAACTGGCATAGGATTGTGTAAAAGCCGCATGATATAGACAGAAAGAGGTGTTAAATCAATTCTCAGAATAACATGAGATGATTAATGTCACTCCAATATCTCTACCTTCTAAAGGAAGGATTTTATTATTCAGATTTCAGAAATAGAAATTTGATGAAAAATTCAAACTTCATAAGATTGGTCAAACCAGAAGTCCCCTTCCCAGATAAGATATTAAAGTGCCTGCATTGCCTCTAAGAATCTCCTGTGACAAAATAATAATCATTTTGTGTAGAAATGAAAGAGAAGAGGCAATTTTGTGGGGGTTAAAAGAAAATTGCTGCACTTAAATTGAGTCTTAATTTTTACTCACTGATCTGTGCATTATATGATACAAAGTTTGTGACGTGAACTAAAAAGCCTATCTCATCTTATTTTGCTGCAGCAGTTTTCTTTTTTAGACAATACCCGGCCTATGTGTAGTCTTAGAATGGGGCTCTAAACTTGATGAAGTAAAAAATTCCAAAACATGACATTCTTAACCCTTTCAGGACAGGAATTATTAAAGGGCTAAATTGATCACATTTTGTTCTTCAAATTGGCAATAATAATATTTTTCTTTTAGTGCTACATGGTTCTAATAAGGTGTGATGTTTTTTAAAACAATATTCATGGTTTAAAATTTTGTTGAAAAGTTGAAAAATTGCCAATTTTGATGAAAAACAATGATTTTGAACCTCTGAATGTGTTGCCAATTTAAGGATTTTAAAGCTTATTCTTGTTTTAAAAATTCCTGGCATCAAACGCAATATGGTCATGAAACAAAAATACATTAGTGTGTGCAGAAATTTTTGCTCTTTCTACTCATGCATCTGGTATATTTTCTAGAGCTCTGAATCAAAAGTTATTGAGCCAAACCACAAAATGTGGTCAATTGTCTTGAAAGGGTTAAATGCTTTAATCAAATAGTAAACAAGAATTGAAGCAAAGATATATGTCCTTTATGTTATATACCTGAAATATGAAAAAGATTATTCAAACTGCCTATTGGTTATTGTTTTTAGAGACCTTGAGCTACCAAAGTTCAATATATTGTAGGTTATAATTGTGTTCTTTTCATGTATTTCATATGTATTCTGTCAAAGCAAATAACTTGTATCTCTGTAATTTACAAGCATTTCCAAGATTTTGTAGTAGTGTGATAAAATACTTACTGTCAACATCAAATGAAGCCAGGTACCATTTACATACCCTGCAGATATAGTGTCCTCCATTATTTCATTCATATTATAGAAATAACTTAATGATTTAAGTTAAACATTAATGTTTGTAATTTATAACTTTGCTTTAATTTATTTATCGTGATTTTGCTTTTTTACTCATCCCACCTTTATTTAACCCTTACTATTATTGATTATTGTACATGTTGAATCGCTGGCAGGTGTTTCTTTATTTTTACTTTTCTAAGCATGCACATTAATTGTGCAAACGAGTGCAGCTAGTATAGTATACACATTGTTGTGTATCAAAGAATGTTAAGTAATGATTGAATACATGGCTATTAACGTGAAATTATAATCCAGCTGATTGAAAATATTGCCAAAGGAATTGAGATATGGATCAAACAGTTGAAAGAGTCTTTCAGAAGTGAAGATTTATTCCCCTGAAACTCAAAAGGGTATTAATTCTATCTAAAATGATGAGTTAATGTCCTTCTTTCTCTCAGCAGATAGTTTCTCAGCTGCAAACAATTTATTTGAATAAAGTAATAGAATTTGTGTAAGTCCAGTGATTATGATTTAATAATCATGGGGTAAAACAAAAATAGAAAGATATGTGAATTAATTATTAGTACCATGAATTCCATAATGGTAACATATAATTTAGAACTGTAGAAGTATATTTTGAGTTTGTGGGATGAATTATTCAGTCATTCATTTTGTTACAAAAAGTGAGTAGTTTTGTTCATTGAATTGAAATAGTATCGCATCAAGAGATCTGTGTATAAAATTTGAGTTTACCTGTTGGTTTTAAAGTTGTCATTGGTTGAACTGAGTTAGACAATCAATTTTTTGTGAAAACATACCATTCCATATGAGCAGAAACTGATGGTTTATTAGCATTTTATAGAACTTTGTCTTATTATCAAACATACTATACACTATTGACAGTTAGCAAACTAAATGCTTTTGATTATAATATTTGAAGAATGTGCTTTCCTTGAGGTAGAAGAGAGTAGCCAGATACTGTGCACCAAACATTCATATATGTACATCACATAAACCAATTGTTTTGAGACCAATCATTTTTCTTTAGAAATGTATCGTTTTGGAAGAATATTAAATGTAGATAAAATGTGCCTTTTCAAACAAACTGGGGGGGGGGGCTGCTAAGCATACATGTAAATCATCACTGGACATTTCTTTATTTTACTATATTTTTTTAGTAATTATTCTGTATTCATGAATTTAATCAAGTATTTATAGGGTAAGTCTGATTGTTCTGCTGGCAATAGCTCAGAAGGCTGTACAAACCGTAAACCAGTTCCAACCTAAAAGTTCAAACCCAGGGAGGGACTGTAATAGAAAAATTGTGAAATTTTCCCAGGGGACAGGTTGTCATAAGATGCGATTGGTTGTATGATTAATTAAGAAAATTGTATTTCTTTTTATTCATGGTTTAGTACAATAGTCTGTGAGACCACATAAGTCCACATGCTATCTGGGTTTTACCTACATTAGATTGTAAATAAATGCATGAATTAGTGAAGATGACAGGTCTACCATTAATAGTTATAAAAGTAAATAACTTTGAAAGGGATTGGGGGGGGGGCGATTGTAAGAAATTTGACTTCAATGATGATGAGATTGGTGTAGTTTTTCATGTTAGAAGCATGTACCTCATTGAATACATATGATTGAAAAGGTAATACAGTGTTTGTACAAGTAGAAGGGTAAAAAATCTTCAATTTTTGTAGTTTTCAAATGGACCTTGTTAGGGTAGTTCTAAGATAACCCCTAAAACATTTGCTTTGGAATGCCTGTATTATCAAGAAATCACCTGTTGATTGTCAGTTTCTTAAGATTTATCAATCGTTGATAAATAAGTTGTGGACATGACTTTGATATGAATATCGTAGAGATATAATTGTTTTTTTAAGTGTGATTTTCATGTGCATTCAAGCATGAATAAGAGCCAACAAAGCACACATTTTCTTTGCTTCCACAGAATTGTATAGGAGCAAAGATTGTGTTACCACATCTGAATACTCAATTTCTCAGGCATCAAATGAAGGATTTTAGTCTCCGATGGACATATGTTTTTTTAATGTGCAAATGAATCTGGATGAACTAATCTATGCACATCGTGTCAATTAGGGTATGGTATGATTGTTTTGTGATTTGAATATGTAAATAATGGATTATTATGGTGTACCTTAATTTTTGTCACTCATTAAGTGTCCATATACATGTATGTAGAAACATTTGGGATATATTTCTGTAATTGCAATAAAATCAATTAACTCATAGAAACATGACATGTTTACTTTATGTATTTGATAATAGAATTGAGATCTAAGAATCATTTTAATGTCCTCTTTGCCACTATGACTCACAATGCTTTAGGTTCTTCGTTTTGCGTTCCAACATCTGCTCCTGCGACAATTGCTCCAGTCTAACCTTGCCATGTTAATCCTAACCCTAACCCTAACCCTAATCCTAATCTTCACATTGTCCTGAACAAAAGACCAAATCATGACCTTGACCTTAACCTTTGACCTTTAAAGATATGGACGGCAGAGCAAATATCGCCGGAGCAAATATTGCAGGAGCAAATGTCGGGTCACCTTGTTTTGTTGTTGATCATAGTTTGGGTATCTGGTACTTGTATCTTCCAGGAAGAAAGCCTTAGCAATTCCTGGGTGAGATTTGCCAATAGACATTCTTAGAAAAATAATCTTCCCATTTTATCATACAGATTCACTCAACATCTATACATCTGACCTGCCACCTAAAATCTCCTACAAAGTCATGAAATATTTCCTGAAACTGAAAGATTTCAATCTTGATACTTTGTTTGTTCCAGGCAAACCCACTGAAATATTTACAACCTGTACTAAGAGTGATCATTTCCATTTATTCACAGATTTTCCCATTTTTCCCCTCATGCTCTACTGTCAGACCTGTGAGTGATTAAGCCACTTGATCACACATATCTACAGTCATATGTCATGAAGTCTTGTATAGGCCTACTTATGCAGTCATGCTGGTATACTCCCCCATGTACTCGTACATGTATCGGTACTCGGAAACTTCACTCCACATTGCTCTTGCACACATCCTTAAATATGAGACTTCAGTTATTTCCCTTTGAAGATACAGTTGAGTTCTGGTCATGAAATTGAATTGTGAAAAAAAAACTGTCTCAAAGCAATTGGGAAAGGTTGATTATATAGCACATATTAAGAATTGGTGTATGCTGTAAGGTTTTGGAATCACCAATATAAGAAATTGACTCAATCCTGCTGAGAGTCACATGCACTGCAAACAGAAATGTGTATATGGGACTACACACAAATGTTTGGCCCAAATATTTCAGCTGTTTCTTGTCATATTTTGAATGTGAGGGCATTTGAAGAGCAATCCTTTTCAAGGGACATATCTACTACGATAATCTTCCAAACTAACATAATAAGAATGAGAAAGCTCACAAATTATTTTTTACCTTTCCCAGAACTCGACCTTCCCTTTAACCTTTAAAAGGGCTGGGGGGGGGGGGGGATCCATGAGGATATGTTGGGGGATATTTCAGGACTTTATCACCTACAATCTTATGCATCTTTTGATACCAAATTTGTAGAACTTTGACCAACGGGTACCGAGCAGAATTGTCAATATGTAAATAATCAATTAGCAATAATTAAAAAACCGTTTGAGATATAGATATGAAACTTTACAGGGTTATTCTTTATAATATACTCTGTGTGCCAAGTTGCAGAAATTTTGGTCACTCCTTGGCCGAGATCCCAGGGGAGGGGATGGATTCCCCCCCCCCCCCCCAATACCTCATAATCAACTGATCAAATTGCAAATTTGAGATTCGCATAGATCTAGTGATCTCATCTTTCAAACATTCATAACTTTCTCATTTGTCTGATTTCTTTCAAACTTTCACAATATTGTTTCTCTTAGTTTTCTTTCACACTTACCAATTTATTACAAAGGTTGAATAGCCCTTTAAAACTTGAAGGGAATGTTTGTATACACTCCACTTTTAGTCCTACATGTCACAATCAAATAGACTACAATCAGTCATTGCTAAACAAATTCAGATTCAGCACAGTGTGTTCACTATGTATGACAACAAAAATAATGCAAAAGATTTTTAAAAATATGCCTTTATAAATGTACAAACTTTATTGTCCCTATGTCCTTGGAATAGGCTCTGTATTAGTTTGTATTTTTTTGCTATTTACATTGTACAACTTACATCCAGCATGTCCCTTTCCCACATGTATAACATTTCTTTCATCTTGAAGACATATCCGATGTACATGTATGTATGTGAAAATAAACTAGAAATAGTACATGTATGTATGTGAAAATAAACCAGGAATATTCTATCATACTTTCTCTTATGAGGGATAAGGCAAAGTTGAAGAGAAATTGATGAGTATCCTAATGCATTGTATGACCATTCTTAAACCTTTTACAAGACCTTCACAATACTCCCATCTTTTACATCAAAGCTCAATTCATTAGTCAATCCTGTAAGTCCTTTAAATTCTGCCTTTTATAGTGAAATAATCACTCAAGGCTCGTTCACATATGTTGTTTTTTTTGTGTATACTAAATGAATGGCAAGCAGGGATGAAAAAAGTAGCTGCGCGCAACAACGGTCTTACGCGTACATGTACTCACTTGTCACTCTTACAAAATACAATAAGATGAAGCTTAGTACATTTATTGCTTTAAAAACTTCAGCATTAATAAAACCACCATTTTACTGTGGCATATTTGAACGAGGCTAATAATACAAGCCGGGGGGGGGATGTCGCATCATCCGCGTACACGAAAATGGATAAAAAAGGTACTTTTTCAGCATTAGGCAGGTAGTAACCCGAGTTACACATTTAGAATATCAAAAACAACAAAAATCAAGAAAAAGGGTATCAAATTCAGAGGTGAAATGAAAATCAGGGATGAAAATATAGTTCGGTAATGTGTTCCAAATTAGGTTAAATTTCTTTTACGGTTCCTTTTTGGGTAAAAAAAGGTCTCTGATGATGATGTAATCCTCAAATATAATACCACACAAGATATAAAATCGCAGTTAAGGGTATAAAAGTCAGAGATGTTAGACGGGTTTCCCTGTTTAGGGTATCAAAACTATTCCTGCTGCAATCCCCGTTTAGGGTGCTTTTCAGAAAGTGATTTACGCGGATGATGTATAGGTCTCAATGAGACAAGCCCCCCCCCCCCCAGGTTAATAAGGTATACCAGTTGTTAAAGCCCCTTTTGAAGCCTGAAACAGAGAGGTGACAGGGCCTGAAATCAGGAAAAAGCCTTTAAAAAAACTGGCATCCCTCATTACTGCAGCTCATCATATAGGTTAGGATCACAAGACAACAAAGTTTGTAAGTTGGGTGTTTACAGACATGTCTCAATCAGATCTTATTCTTTACACCTGGAAAAGACTACTTCTCTTGAAACCTTGTTCATGTGTAAGTAGATCAGAAAGCCTACAACTTACAATTCACATCTTTCTCCACGATCTATTCATTATCATTAGAACATGCTAGTCTGATTTTACCACAAGTAATTCATCACAAAATCTACTGTAGATTGTACTAAAAGACATATAAAAAAAAACCCCTCCTATTTCTTGTCATGATTTTAAAGGAAATCAACCAAATCTGATTACAAATATCAGTTCTGTAATTCCATGTTTATTGATAATTGGCGTGATTTCTACTTTTTCAAATAGAATTCTTTTCATTATATCAGAGTACACAAAGCAAATACAAAAACTTTCTTTAAACTGTTTTTGAAACATTACACAAATGTCAACGCATAGAACAAATGGGTAAGTAAAATGTTTTCTTATGATGAATACGGCACTAAATAAAGTTTGCTACAAATTAATACACATGTATATGAGAAAAATTAAAAAGATCTCATTTCATGAACTTTCAATGAACAAAGTACTAAAAGAAAAGAAGTCCCATTTAAACAGGTCAAAATCATTCCTGTAGCCAACGTAACATAGAAAATATTTTGAGAATACTCAAAGACAGGACTGAAAATATAAACATGGTCAATTTACAAACATGAAAGTGAAGTCTTTGAGGTTGTCTTAACCTCTATACAAAGATGAAATATTTTTTTATCTTTTGTTATCAAAGTCCAAAATGAAGAGGATAATGCTGGGACCATTATGTGGGATATCAGGTGTGACATATTAAAGGATACATGATGGGAATATTCAATATTATCAGTGTATTTTGTGTGTTGTTTGAAGAATGACATGAATTGAATGAGGAGGGAAAGGTGAAGGAATTGTATATATTTTTTTGTTGTTATCTGTATGAATGGAAATAAACTTGAAACTTGAAAAATTCAAGGTGCAGATGGGTCAAGGGGTTCTTTGATCAGACATTGAGATATAAGATGCTGTATTAGGTTTTTCTATAAAAAAAATCAAAATAACAATAGCTAGTTTAACTATGTTATGAAAAGAACACAAGCCCACACAATATGAAGTGTAGACTCATCGGAATGTTTTGTGTCCATACAAAATTTCATTTCAAGACAAGTGCTTAGAATTCTGAGAGCACAGTATTACAAGTATTTCAGGAGGAAGTTGATGTATGCTTGAGGCGAGAGATGAAGAAGAGCATCCTTGCTCAAAACTGCATCACAGGTATTTGACCAATACCATAAAACAAACTTTTGGAGATACAATCATGTGCCCCAGCACTGCCTAGAAAGAAAGTTTGTTGGGTAGTACTGGTTGAATACTAGCAAAGCTGTAGTGAGGAGGAAGTGCATTATGGTTATCTCAATTTGCCCAAGGGGTGATTTGATACAGAGGAAGCTAATAATAAATAACTTTGAGACCCAAAAGAGCCTTTCTGCTGCCGATGTAAAGTTTTGAGTAAATCTAGAGATGCAAGAAAGGGAGGGGTGAATGTGCATGTATATAAACCAATAACTGTTTCAGGAGAGACTGTTTTAGTACTTAGAGGAATATGGATTTGGGAGTGATGATAATGGAGCAAGAGTGGATTAAAATCTCTTACAGATCATATCTAAATGAGTGTGGGTAGGAGCACATACTGGATATCACTGGCAGGGCTTTGAGAGGGTCAGGGATGGGGAGGGGTAAGAGAATGAAAGGGAGGGGGATTCAGCTCTCAGTTGATTTGAAGTGATCGTCATCAATGGTAGAATAGATGTGGCCCTCACTGCTCAGGAATTCAACAGCTTTCCTGAAAAAGAGAAAACAAACACAAATATTGTTAGGGTATTGCTTTGCCAGAGAAAACAAATGTGAAATTCAACATTCATTGTAAATAACAATAGTGATATGAAAAATGTTGTGGACTTATGATAAGCATCAGCGAACTCCTACAAATATATGCAATGCTAATAGAGCGTACGAAAAAAAGTCACAAATAAACTTGTACTCTACAGCAGCAGAGTACTGTATAAGCTGTTTTTTTCGCGTACAGATATTTTCGCGATTTTGGACTAGGTAGGGAAATTCGCGAGGGTTTAATTTCGCGATTTTTGTGATGTTTTTGTTACTATAAACAGCCATATATTGAAGTGGAAATTTTCGCGAGGACTGACTCGCGAAAATCGCGAAAATAAAACCACCGCGAAAATAACCACTTATACAGTATATTTCAATGGGGGGGGGGGGGGGGGGGGGGTGCATATGAAGTTACTATAAGGGGGAATGTGTACCAATAAATGACATGTGGAACACATTGAGATAAAAAATTCTATTGGTCCCTTCTCTCTTGATAGATGCAATTATTATCTTGAGAAACAATAATTACTAGTTTAGACTAGTTATTCCTCAATAAATATTCGCTTAATCTGGGCATTTCTTCATTTGGGAAAATTGCTGAGGGGACATGTCATTCAAAGGCTTTCTTGTAAAATATTTTAGAGCAAATTTTATTGTACATTTAATCAACAAAGAAAGTAGGCGGACTCAACTTTAACTTGTCAAAAAATCTTGATTTTGTTTCACAAATATACACAAATATGTGAGCACTGTTAAAGTTTAGTGGTCACTTATTTGCACATTTCAAACAGATAATTCATTGCATGTCTTTACCTGATAGCATCTCTTGAAATTCCTTTGAGCTGCATGGAGAGATAGTCCATACTGATGCCTTCTTCATCATGGCAACTTGTAATCAACTGATGAACCTGGGTAGGCAAAGAAGTATCATCAAGGGTAGGCTTCGATTCTCATTCAAGATGATATATACATGTATACAAAGGTACTACGAGACATATAAACAGTAGCTTTGGGAACTACTTGTAATTTTTCTTTTTGGAACAGTGCATGAATAATAGTTCAAAGCGAATCTCAAGTTCTAGTAATGAAATTGCATTTCAAAGAGAAACAAACTTAAAGTTTTCCGTTTACTAGTTTAGGGAACCCCCTCTTACAAGCTTACGCTTCTTTAGGGTATCCCAACCATTTTTTAATTCATGTCTTGATACGTATTGATATATGTATGTTATCAGTGGCAAATGTACTTTTAAATGTACTTTTACATGTTTGAAAAAAGTGGTTAAATAAATGAAATTAAAGTAAATCTGAGTTGTTAATCAAGCAGCAGATGGGTGGATTGAACAAATGAAATATAAACCAACTAACAAATACTTGCTGGAATCATCATCACTATTACCATCATCACCATCATCATCACCATCACCACCATCATCACCATCATCACCATCATCACCAACATCATCATCATCATCACCATCATCACCAACATCATCATCATCACCACCATCACCATCATCATCATCATCAATATCATCACAATCATCACGATTCATAATCACCATCATTGTCATTCATCACCACCATCATCACCATCATCACCATTATCACAATCACCATCATCATCAATTATCATCATCATCATCATCATTACCATCATCAATCACCACCACCATCATCATCACCACCAGCATCACCACCATCACCAACATCATCATCATGATAACCTCATCACCATGATCATCACTGCCATCATCATCACCATCACCACCACCATCATCACCATCACCATCACCACCATCATCACTTCTATCATCACCATCATCACCACCATCATCATCGTTATCACAATCACCATCATCATCACAAGTATCATCACCATCATCATCATCATCATCACCATCATCATCATCATCATCATCATCACCATCACCACCATCATCACTAACATCATCATCATTATTACCACCATGATAACCTCAGTAACCATACTACCCACCTGTGTTTGTACATTGTTCAGTCCATTATTAGGCATCATCATACCTCCTCCTCCTCCACCCATCATTCCATCCATCATGCCGCCCTTCACTGGTGTTCGGTAATGGTTTTGATCCACCATGCTTCCTCCGCTAATGTTAGCATTTTGCTACATAAATACAAAATACACATTAATTTACCAAACAGGTGAAAAGCATCTGAGACATAATAGTCTTGAGGCCTCATGAGGAGGTTCGAAGTACTCAAGTAATTAATTGGATTTCTTGGTCAGGTATACTGCATTAAAGCATAATGAGATTCATAAGGTTCATCTTTTTTGTATGTACAGAGCAATGGAAATTTATGATATTTACATGGTAAAGTTACAGAAACATTAATATATTCATACAAAAGAGAACAATTCAATAAGCATATTTAGCTAAAAACAAAGGGATGTATGACATTTGCTCCGGCGACAATTGCTCCTGCGACAAATGCTCCTAAAAATACGACATTTGCTCCGCGACAATTGCTACGCGACAATTGCTCCCTCGCATAATTGCTCCGACGACATTTGCTCCCGCAATAATTGCTCCGACGATATTTGCTCCTGCGACTATTGCTCCTGCGACAATTACTCCGGCGACATTTGCTCCGATCGAGCGACAATTGCTCCGTCGATAAAAATGAATATATGCGACAATTGCTCCTGCGACAATTGCTCCACCGATATTTGCTCCAAAAATCGATTATTGCTCCGTCGATAAAAATGAATATGCAACAATTGCTCCGCGACAATAAACTCGGTAGATTGAAATGAATAAGCGACATTTGCTCCTCGACAATTGCTCCGCCGACATTTGCTCCGGTTACACAAGCTCCGGCGGAAAGTGCTCGATCCGCCAACATTTGCTCCATTCGAGCGACAATTTACAAAATACACTAGATGATTTATAATGTACACCTATACTTGCAGAATTATAGCAGATATAGTCGGACACCTCGCTGCAAAAATATTATGATATGCGGGCATCCGCTGCTGGAATAAGAAAGATTGCTGATCGAAAACGTCTTGTTTCTAGATTTTATAAGCGGGCAAAAAAATTTTTTTTTTTTGAATACTAAGAACCGGTTTAAGCGTATTGTTTCGATCCCTTCTCGTGATTTTAGTAATGTACATGTATATTTATCGGCATCTTCCGTTTTACACAGAGAGTATGATCAGGGTGTGATGTAACTATCACTTTATGAGTTAAAGAATTTGGCATAAATATTGGACAGAGAGACAAGATGCAAACCTATTCCTTTTCTTAAGAATATTTATATAACCGGCATTGGTTAAGATAGTGAAATTAAGTGAGCGAAGCGAGCGACGCTTTAAATCCAATTCAATTCAATTTATTCAGTTCAGCTTTATTCAATTCCATATATAAAACAGTATCATTAACATGCAATAAATATAATATAGTATAGTGTGCTCAGACATAATCATTAAAATTACATGCAATTATCAAAATATTAAAAGACTGACAATAAAAATAGGAATTTGGTTGCTGTATAAAAACCCTTGTGGGTTTGTCTTGACAGCCACTTTCAGGTTTTCCCTTCATTTTCATTCCTCTCGTTCCTTTCTCTTTTCCTCTCTTTTACATTATTATTTCTTCCTTAACCCTTTCAAGACATTTGACCACATTTTGTGG
Source organism: Heliocidaris tuberculata (assembly GCA_025618425.1). Taxonomy (NCBI): domain Eukaryota; kingdom Metazoa; phylum Echinodermata; class Echinoidea; order Camarodonta; family Echinometridae; genus Heliocidaris; species Heliocidaris tuberculata. Next base: position 6,375,590 of record CM046841.1, read on the forward strand.
TTTGGCTCAATAACTTTTGATTCAGAGCTCTAAAAAATATACCAAATGCTTGAGTAGAAAGAGCAAAATTTTCTGTGCACTCTATGTCCATTTTTGTTGCATGACCAGATTGCGTTTGATCCCAGGAATATAAAAAATGAGATTAAGCTTTAAAATCCTCAAATTGGCAACACATTGAGAAGTTCAAAATCACTGTTTTTAAACAAAATTGGCAATTTTAAAAACTTTTTGACAAAATTTGTGACCATGTGTATTGTTTTCAAAGACATTACAGCTTATTAGAACCATGTAGCGCTGAAAGAAAAATATTTTTGTTGCCAATTTAAAGAACAAAATGTGGTCAATTTAGCCCTTAAATAATTCCTGTCCTGAAAGGGTTAAAAAGTGGGGTATATTTGTACACGCCATCCCCCTTCTTTTACTCTACAAGCGATTATTTTTTAAAACGTCTTTATGGTCTAATTATCACACTTTTTACCCAAATATCACATTTTCTTGCCCTAAATATCATTAATTTGAAAGTCTCCCACAGCCCCCTGGGTCGTAGCCTATGTTTCTTTGTACCCTGTAATGATTTTCGCTTTAAAAATGACCGTAAGACAAGCATATTCAGACAGATGTCACAAAAAGTTACGTTTTATTTTAAGATAAAAATGAAAACAAGCAAGGAGACACAACTGAACTTTCAAAACAAACTATAAAACAGTTGTTCATAGGCTACAAGGTTAAATGCAAACTCTCCGCTCACTCACAAAAATTAGAAACTGGAGGGTTGATCAACCTGGAGAAGTCCACCCTAGCTACGCTATAAATGCAAAACAGTAAAGGACAGCAATACTTTGTAGCCCACGATGTAATTTCAGAAATATTTTTGGCCCACGGATAAAACTAATTAAGAACCCGGCCCCTACATGAGTATGAGCGAGCGAAGCCAGCAACCCGAAATTATCACTCGGGAAATGGGCATTGAACATGAAAGTGAGTGAGATTAAGAACATCATTTATTTGAAACAGGCATTTTGACGTGAATACTAGCAAAGCGAGCAAGCTTTAAAAAATAAACGTTTTATTTTTTTTTACCCCATTATTAACCACATTTAATGGGGGTGGGCTAACTTTCGGCCATAGCATTTTCATGGCGGGTAGCAACTGCCCCCCCCCCCCCCATCACAGGATCTTCGACGCACCTGCTTCATTTCTCTATCTATCTTCCTTTCTTTCTTTTTCTTTCTTGACTTCTTCCTTGCACTTTTCTTTCTTTCTTCCTTCTTTTTTTCTTCCACACAACCGAATGTATACCGACACGGGCATTGTAGTACCAACGGCAAGTTTTGAGGGGGAGGACACAGCCACAAGTCCCCTTCCCCCCCCCCCCCCCCCCAATACGTCACTGGACTCAACGTACATAGGCCTTTGGAGGTTTTTATTTTGATTGTTCTTTTTCTTTGTCATGGTGTATGTATTTGCTTTCCCTGTCATAAGCTTGACATTTGCTCTGATTCTTGTCTGTGTTTTGTTTTTTTAGTTTTGGTCTTAATAAGCCGACACCAGTTCAGCGCGGCAGGAGCCGGGGAGCTGGTTCCAGGCATAATTATGACCAGCTTAGAGAGAGAAAAAGAAACCTGTACAGTTTAGTCAACATTTGTTTGTTTTTGTTTGCAAGGCGTTTGCTATTTAGAAATAAATGTTCGCCATCATTCACTCAGTTGTGTTAAAAATGTCCAAGATAAAAAATGAGAGAGAGAGGGGAGGGGGGGGGGGGGGGAGAGTAACAAAATAACAAAACATATATATGAATGATTAAGTATATGCCAAATTAGAAAGGAAAGTGGTAGAAAAAAAAATCTTTAAAAGATTTATTGCCAAATCCCAAAACACCAACAACAGCTATTGTTCTGAATTCGTTGTGTTCGCTTTTGATGAGGACTTTATAAGGTTGTCGTTTGAGCAACAGACCGCTTCGGTAATGTATTCAAATTTTATGCATACCTTTCAAACAAAGGTTGTTCTTGACAACCTGAAAGCTTGCCCAAGGCTTGCCGGACATAGCAACAAGTAATATATGCAAACTGGATTCCAAGCATTGAGGCTCATTTATAAAAAGCAGTTTAATGGAATAGTTCGTCACTAGGTGCTCAGAGAAGAAATGTGAATAAATTTGAATACATTAAAGGGCCGGTCATTGTCGCATATATAACCATTTATCGACGGAGCAGATGTCGGCGGAGCAATTGTCGCATGAGCAATTTAAGTATTGTTGCGGAGCAATGATATTGTCGCATATATTCATTTTTATCGACGGAGCAGTTGTCGCGGAGCAATTGTAGCTCGATCAGAGCAAAAGTCGACGGAGCAATTGTCGCAGGAGCAATTGTCGCATATATTCATTTTTTAGCGATGGAGCAGTTGTCGCGGAGCAATTGTCGCCGGAGCACTTGTCGCAGGAGCAAATATCGCAGGAGCAAATGTCGCCGGAGCAATTATCGCAGGAGCATTGCCGTCAGAGCAATTATCGCAGGAGCAATTGTCGCGGAGCAACTGTCGTATTTTTAGGAGCATTTGTCGCAGGAGCAATTGTCGCCGGAGCAAATGTCGGTTCCCCAAAGACATCATGCATCTGTAATAATGTATATTATACCAAAAAATGCAAAGAAGATATCACTCAGGTATCATTAATAAAATGCATTGTCACTTGCATACAGCACATAAGAAATGTCATGAATATTGAAAGGAATACACATGGACAGAAAACCTTTACACTGCAATTATCTTCAAAAACCAAAAGCAGCTCTTAGTATCCCTGTCACACTGATGCAACCAACACCACATCATACTGAATGGCAGAGATTTTGTAGACTGTCGGTCAGTCTTGACTCAGTTTAGCAGTGTGATTACCATTTCACTGTCAAATCAAATAGTTTTAATATTTTCTGTAATAATATCTGTAATGCCACTGCAGCGTTGTCACTACGGTGGTCGGCGCCGGTTGGAACCTTCCACCACTCGAAATTTCCGACCGGCACTCAATGCAATATCACACCTGCCCGCCCGGCACTAATTTCCACACTGACAAAGAAAAAATACTACGATTTTGACCTACGAACATGCAATTGTGGTTTAAGCCAGTAATCTGACAGCACTCACAGCAGGTATATGTACAAAGTAAACCAAATACTAGTACTTACAATGCTTAATGCTGCAGCTACAGTACAGTGTGTACTATTAGATACATGATATTTTTACTGTTTAACTATAGCTTACAAGCCCTGAAAACCGACTAGTTTTTGTCCCCCTGAACCCCCGTGGCAAGGTGTCTAGCGATAAAATTTCCACCACTAAAAAGTCCCTGGTGACAACCCTGTGCCACTGTCTTTTCTTTCTGTTGGAAATGAAATAAATTTGAATTTGAATTTGAATTTGAATTTGAATTTGAATTTGAATTTGAATTTGAATTTGAATTTAAATTTGAATTTAAATTTGAATTTGAATTTGAATAGGGCACTTATGAAACAACTCAGAAAGGGGTCCCTTAGGGTTTCAGTGATTTAGTTCCTGGCAACTTTTCAATACACTTGGGGGTCAAATTATATTATTTTCCAACTTTCGGTGTTGTATTGTTTCATCTTCATTGTATTTCTATGTGTTGTGATTTGCCAAATAAAGTAAATAATAATGATAACAATAAATAACTCTAACATTACTTTTTTTCTCAATCTACTGGATTCAAATTCTTATCATCAGTGTAAATACTATTTGAACAATAAGTATCAATATAAACTAAAATAATATTGCATGTGAAAGGGTGAATACCCATTATATAACAAAAACCAAATAGCCTGATACTTACTGCTGCTGCCATTTTGCTGAGCAACATATGTGATTGTACGACCTCAGCCATGTGCATGGATATCTCATTGAGATCTTTGATAGGTGCGATTCTGAAAGGACCGATGCTACGTTTCCCACCAAACGCCCTCACATTACCTGAAACCTTGATGTATGTGTTCTCTTCATAAACTGTGGGCTGTTGATCCATACTTGAATCCTGTCAAAGATTAGGATTGTGGGCAATGAGTCAAGATTAATACTTCAAACAGAGTTGTTACTTCTGTTTATAATTCAAATAGTGTAGTTACTCTGTTACTCATTGGTACTCTGTATTTAATAGAGGACAGAGTAACAATAAGAAAAATACATTTGGAGAGGCATAGATGACTTCAACAAAATGGTTGACAGAAATAGAGGCTGTCAGGGGGATGGGGGGGGGGGGGATAGAGGCACTGAGAGAGTGATGGGTAGTTAAGAGGTATGAGTTGAGGGAGTGGGAGGGATGAGGAGTTTAACCCTTTCAGGACAGGAATTATTTAAGAGCTCAATTGATCACATTTTGTTCTGCAAATTGGCAACAATAATATTTTTCTTTTAGTGCTACGTAGTTCTAGTAAGATGTAATGTCTTGAAAATAATATACATGATTAGGAACATTGTCGAAAAGTTGAAAAAGTTGCCAATTTGGACAAAAAAACAATGATTTTGAACCTCTCAATGTGTTGCCAATTTAAGGATGTTCAAGCTTATTCTCCTTTTAAAAATTCCTGGCATCAAACGCAATATGATCATGCAACAAAAATGGACACAGTATGTGCAGAAATTTTTGCTCTTTCCACTCATGCATCTGGTATATTTTTTAAGGCTCTAAATCAAAAGTTATTGGGCCAAACCACAAAATGTGGTCAATTGTCTCCAAAGGGTTAATAAGGGAAGGGAGATAAGTACATGTATGAGAGGGGAATGGATGAGAGGGAGGGGAGAGAGTGGGAAGTAAGTTTGGATTTGGAGGGGAGTGAGAGGAAAATTGAGTGGGGTGGTGTTGAGAGGGAGGGAAGAGGAATTGGGAAAGAGAGGGGATGGATTTCGAGTAGGAAAAAGGGAGTTTTAGGGAGGAGGAAGGGGGTTTTAAGGGGGTTAGTGAGTGGAAGTTTGAGGGAAAAGGGAGAATTTTGAAGTTGTGAAGAGAGTTGGATGCAGACAGAACTGAAGGGAAAGGAGGATTTTGAGAGAGAGATAGAGGGGAATAGTTTGAAGAAGGCTAGAGGGAGAGGAGAATAATTTTGAGAGGGAGAGATAATAAAGAATATGACTTACATCTGAATCGATCCATTGCCTGATCTCCATGATAGGTCCTGACATATCATCTACTTCATATACAATATTTGTAGCAGACATCTCTGCCTTCCTGATCACTGCTACAATACACACCTACAGTCAAAAGAAGAACAATTGTCAAAGAACTCTACATTTTTATCTATGACACAAAGAGATATCTAAAACTGAACATATACAATTAAAATCTTTTAGTACAGGTATATGAGTATATTCAATAAATATTATTAAGAATCATATTCATGACTTTCAGAGCAGCACAAGTTTATTTGTTTTCCATTATTGTATTCAAATGCAAAGCTGCTGACTTTCACCATAATTTCAGTATCCTATTGACTGAAAAGAAATTTTTATAAATTTTGTTAAGGAAATCAGTTTTAAAGAAACAAACATGTACATGTGGACACTGAACAATGGACCTTCAGTTGTTGTTGTTTTTTGGGTCACATAAAACCCCCATGTTTCTTCTCAAATTTCAGTACAAAATTTATAAAATCAGTACTGCCTGACAGCTCTTTGAATGCAAGATTATTTCTTTCATTCACAGCACAAATATGAGAACAAATTCTAAAAATATCTCATCGTCTGCATTTCTGAATATGAGAAACCTCTGAACTGCAAATGCAATGCTTGTCATTGATAGGAAGTCTCATGGTTTCCTTCCTTTCTAAACCCACTAAGTCATGTTTTCTTTTCTCGTTACCTGATGGATTTCAACATCACCGATTTTGAAATCATTTTCATTCTGTGTTGCTTGCATGATCTGTGCAATGTTACATGGTATGATCTTCTGTGCTCTCTTTGCCTACAGTGAAGTAAAGAAAAAAAATAAGTTCAGAAAATTTCTGCAAGTGAGAAAATTAGCCTAGAACTTACAAAAATTATTTACAAAATAGCAGGTCTGTTTAAAAAGTAATTATCATCACTTTCAACATTAATAGTGATTTTCCTATTTTTCACTTTATTAACAAAACTTCTAATCAGATTTCCCTTTACTATGAAAATGATCATAACAATTTGCACTAGTAATGAAATTCTCACCAAGTGCAATACACAATACTAGAACAGAAAACAAGTTCTTCAACATTCGTGTGCATTCAATCAATAGAGAATAGATTGTGGTCAATGATATATAATTTGAACAAAAGTCTAGAAGTAATTTTCTCATAAAACATTGCAGTACGTACATGTAAATTGAAAATTGAAATTAGGATGAATGATTGCGATTTGAACAAACCTTTGACTGAGACGTTCCGACTCCTGGTGAGTTAAACCCTCCTCCTAATCCTGGTGAATTGAAGCCACCTCCTCCCATACCTTGGTCAGTACCAAACCCATCAAAACCTGAAAGACAGACACAAATAACAAATACAGTTAAGCCTGAAACAAAGTCTTACTGTACCTTCAGGGTAACCTCGCTAGTCATAAGGACCGTTATTCATAAGGACCGTTATTCATAAGGACCACTTAATCATAAGGACCGCTATCCATAACGTGTAACTAAATGAGTTAGCGGTTTTGTATGAATAGCGGTCCTTCTAAATAGCGAGCAAACCATAGACGAATTACCCCGCTATTCATAAGGACCTCCATTCTTCAGGACCAAGTATTCATAACTATTCATAAGGACCGCTATTCATAACATGTGTTAAATGAATAGCGGTTTTCTATGAATAGCGGTCCTTATGAATAGAGAGCGGACCCCGTACCTTCAACACTCAAAATTCCAAGCTTTACCTTGAAATTTGAATAGTGTAAAAGGTAGGCCGACACTTTTATAAGGTAGAGTACAGAGCAGTTGTAGTTAACATCTAATGAACAGCTAATAATCCTTTGACCTTATCAAGCATACACACACCTTCATACACACACTCTCATAGATAACATGTGCTACTTGAAGAACAATAGACTAATCCCAACATCGGATTAGAGCAGGGGTAAAAGGATCCTTTAGGATGCCACTAATTTGAAGACAATAGAACAGTGTAACATGTGGACACAACACTTTTCCAATCTGTGACAGGAAGGTCTTGACTGTGGAATGAAAGGTAGGGCAACACTCAATTTTTCACTCTCATGGGTCAAATTTACATGTTTGCATGTTTTGAAGGTGAAGTGTTGAGCTTTTCTTTTAGGATTAACTGTACTTCTTTATGTCAGTGCTATTCAAAACATACTGGAAACAGATTGAAATTGTTTGATATTTGACCCGATGGTCGACCTTCCTCCTGCACCTTGCCACAAACAAGTCTCCACATCCACTTCTCAATTCTCTTTGTGGCCATCACCATGGTCTACATGTTCCATACATGTACTGTTAGACGTCTATGCTCGTACATCCACCCTCTTGGTACTTGGTACTTATATTAGTACTGGATCCTCCCATTCTTAGTGGAATTTTAACTGGAGGTGGTGGTAGAGGGTGGACTTAAGGGGGAGATGACCTTTGGAGGGCTGCCTTAACCCTTTCAAGACAATTGACCACATTTTGTGGTTTGGCTCAATAACTTTTGATGCAGAGCTCTAAAAAATATACCAGATGCATGAGTAGAAAGAGCAAAAATTTCTACACACACTATGTCCATTTTTGTTGCATGATCATATTTCAATTGATTGCAGGGATTTTAAAAATGAGAATAAGCTTTAAAATCCTTAAATTGGCAACGTATTGAGAGGTTCAGAATCATTGTTTTCTTATCAAAATTGGCAATTTTTTCAATTTTCGACAAAATTGTGAACCATGGATATTATTTTCAGAGACATTACACCTTATGAGAACCATGTAGCACTAGAAGAAAAAATGTTATTGTTGCCAATTTGAAGAAGAAAATGTGATCAATTTAGCACTTAAATAATTCCTGTCCTGAAAGGGTTAAATTTAGTGGCATCTGGTTGTGTAACTATTGACGTACATGTACATGTACATGTATGCAGTGAATTCCAGGCTTTAATTGTATGTGGGAAAAAGAATACTTGTACACCTCTGACTTCGATGTACACATGTAGGTACAGTCAAACCTGCTTTAGCGACCACCTGTATAGAAAGACCACCTGTCTATAAAGACCACAATTTTCGTTTCCCTCGAACAATGTTTCTCATTGAAATGTGTATTAAAGGAACCTGTCCATAAAGACCACCTGCTCATAAAGACCGCTTTTCTTGTCTCCCTTGAGTGGTCTTTATAGACAGGTTTCACTGTATAACAAATTGAGTTGAATGTCCACGTCTGCTTCTAAGCACCTTAGGCTGGTTGTGGTTCTGATAGTTAGTATCAAGCTGACCAATGAGCATTTTATAAAAGCAGTTCAAGCTGTGCATTTCACTTCTATCTTGAAGAGGACTCCATTTAAGTGAATGCAGAAGTTGTAAGACTCGTTTCCCTGTCCGAAATACCTTTGACAAAGCGGGCTGCCTGTCTTTGAATGCGTTCAATGCAAGAGATATTTTTAGATGTAAAGGGATCCCATGCTGCAACTGCATAGTTCTCGAAGACTAAGTTGCAGAGTAATCAGATTAATCAGCAAAAATAATGCGGAAGAATGATGCAAGATGATCAATTCTCTTATTTCTATTGAATTCCTTTGATTTGATCTCAAATTGATCAAGTGGAGTTTCAGGCATATCAGGTTGTTGTTTTGGGGGGATTTGTATTGAAAATTTTCCCCCTTAAACTGTTTCCTTTGAAACTCTCACATAAATTCATGAATGTGTGATTGCTTAATTATCCTGCCTCAGTGTCGGTACTAGAGTGAGCTCTACTCATCACCACTCTGTGATCAGGTTTCAAGAGTTCTCATGCCAGCTACCCCAAGACCTCTAAATAGCACTAGAATTTCATGTTTTTTACAATTTTACATCTTGAAAATTTCAAAATTACCTCGGTAGATCTAGTAGATCTTATCTATTCTACAAACTTCAAACTTCTTTTTCTTCATCCATTCAGTTTGGGAGATCAGTGGTACCAACCATTAATTGGTTTAACTTGAAAAACCTGTAACATAGACCTCCATTTGTGCATCACTAGCCTGTCTAGATCCACTCACGGAACCCACTCACAGAACCATCACTATGTGGGGCTGTGTCAATTTTGGCACAGTCACGACCTCTAAGTTGAAGTGGCAAAAACGGCAATATAATCAGCAAAATTTTGAGAAAATGCTTTCTACATTTTAGGATGAAAGAATATATCTGATTTCATGCCAGATTCTTCAATAGGATTTTATCATCTTGATCAGGTGAAATTTTCAGGCTGTTTTTGGCCGGCGATCTGACTCCTCTCCAGCGCACATATGTGCCACTTATACATGTACAAAATCTGAAGATAAGTTTGTTCTCCATAACAGTTTTCACGGGTGAATAGGCTTCAATAGCTTTTGTGTGTATCAGCAAGCCTTTTTCCAGGCTAGATCATTAATACATGAGAGGAAAATAATAATTTAAAATTTCACTTTCAACTCTGAATCCCCAAATTTGTGGCACAGTAAGAGTTGAAGAGTCCATGAATCAGGTAATCTAGTAAATTTAAGAAAATTCAATCTTGCATGGAGCAATTTTGTTGTCTGTTTTTGACTGCTGCAACAGTGAACGTTGGACACAGTCCCACATAGGCAAGGGCCTATGAGTGCATACGTGCTAGAGATCACACACTTGCTATGGGAGGCAATTCCTCGCTGTACGAAGGTAGAGAGTGCGAGCTTATCTAGAATAACCTCGCATAAGTGTGAGTGCACGGAACCATCACTAAATGGGGCTGTGTCAATTTCGGCGGCAGTCACGACCTCTTACTTACATGTAAGTCTTAGTCAGCAGAGGTGCACGGCCGATATCGGAGACTCTCTCCCATTTGGGAGATTGTCTCTGTTATCAGAGACTCTCGTAAATATTTTTGGTAGCCGATGTGGGAGACAATCTACCATTTGGGAGATCGATTTTCTAAATGTTTACATTTGTGACAGAGGGATTACCTCGGCGCAAAATGAAAATGTGATAAGCAGATTCCTCATGAAATATTACCTCTTTTGACCGTCTACTTCAAAGATTCACCATCTACTTTTGTTTTCATAACATTTTTTGTTATGACCCACACACAGAACAAATGGGTTTCTGACCTCAGTCAGGCAAACATTTGGCTGGGATAAACTGCCTTGCTGTTGGTGTTGCTCCTTTTATCCTTTTGTAAGCTAAGTCTCCAATATGAGAGACAGTCTCCCAAATGGGAGAGAGTCTCCGATATCGGCCTTGCGCCTTTACTGTTAGTCTTAGTTTAAGAGGTAAAAACACAGCAAAATTTTGAGAAAATACTTCCTTCTACCATCTACATTTTAGGATGATACAATATCTAATTTCATGCCAGATTCTCCAATAGAATCTTCATCATCTTGATCAAATGAACTTTTCAGGCTGTTTTTGGCCGGCGATCTTGCTCCTTTCCAGCACACATACATGTAGAGATCACACACTTGCTAAGTTACATAATACATCATGTATGGGAAGCAATTCCTCGCGGTACAAAGGTACAGAGCACACCACGTAATACTATAGCGGTCATATTGACCACTACACGGGACGAATGCAAAAATACTAGTCATTTTCTATCGCATGTACTTAAGTTAAGGGGGGAAAATGAGATAAATATTTCAAATACTTTCTTTCAAATTCAGCTCTTTGAAATCTCACTCCTACCTTAAATGGCCATTAGGAAGAACTTCTGATATTTCCAGCGAAATCCAAAGTCAAAATCATGTCCAAAACCTAAGAAATCCCCGCCAATTTTTTTCGCGATCACATGTTGTTTTCATGCCTCCGATGTTTTAGACTAAAATCGACCAATAAAATTTTGTCCACAAAAAAACTCGGTATTGCACGCGCACATCAATCTCTACGATCGTGCACACGGAAAATCGGGACTTTTACATGTGCGCGATAAGGACCAAATTTTTTTGGGGGGGAGATGTCAGCGTCGGCGATCAGGAAATGTACACAATGACTTGCGATACCCCATTTCGCCAGAACTGACAGTAAATTACTGATTTCATTTTTGGAATGATCTTTTCCAACATCGGTGAGTTGAATTTATTGTATTTCATGGATATGTTGGTGTCGGTTTTTGTAAATTAAATGCCGATTTTGAGTGAATGTTGGTGACTTTTGTGCAGTGGTGTTTTGAAAGTGTTGAGGTGTATGCTGCCTAGAGTCTACACATGAAGTATAGTAAAGTCGCTATGAGTGGTACAGAGTGCGACTTTTATCCAAATAATAATAACCTCGCATAAGTGTGAGTGGTCTAGATCTAGAATCTAGATCTGATGCACAAGAATTTGGACTATCCCCCTTTACTATATGACTGCCGTCAAAAGAGCAGACTTGATATCAATAAAACACAAGGACTCATGATATTCAGATTATTAACGACTCAAATGGTACAAATATTGTTGACGAAAATGTAATATTAGTCAATATGTTTAATTCTTACTTTTGTAAGATACATGTAGGTCTCGATATTCAAGAAAATGTACATTCATGTAACTCAATTGACACAAATTTTGATAAATACTTGGTTGGAAATTTCATTAACTTCATGTTCTTTTCTAAAGTAACACAAGGAGACATTATTAATGTAGTTCATAAATTGGACCCTAAAAAGAGCCCAGGATATGATGAGACTGACCTTGAGATTATTAAATTACATGTAAGTATTTGTGCAATAGTCAATCCACTTTGTGATGTATTCAATTGCATCTCTTGCCCAAGGAAAATTTCCCAGCTCCCTTAAAATTGCAAAAGTGATACCTGTGTTTAAGTGTGGTGATAGAAGTAAACTTACGAATTATAGGTCTATATCTGTCTTAACTGTTTTTAGTAAAATATTTGACAGGCTTGTATATGATAGATTGATGTCTTATATTTCAAAAAATGATATTTTATGTAAAAAACAATTTGGTTTTAGACAAGGCTACAACACTAATTTAGCTCTTGTTGATTTTACTGATAAGCTTGTAAAAGCATTTGGGAATGAGCAAATCACAGTTGGGATATTTTTGGACCTATCCAAGGCATTCGACTCGATTGATCATTGTATTTTACTCAAGAAATTACAATTTTATGGAATTAGAGGCTCTGTATTACAGTGGTTTAGAAGGTAGGAAACAGTTTGTAAAGATTCATGACTTTAAATCTGAATATGATAATATCACGGTGGGCGTTCCACAAGGATCCATCCTCGGGCCTCTGTTATTATTTTTGTTGTACATCATTGATCTACAATTTGCAACTAATGATCTATCCATAATACTATTTGCAGACGATACCAATCTATTTTTAAGTGGGAAAGACTCAAGAGAAATAAATGACATATTGAAGGTCGAGTTAATTAATATACAGAATTGGTTTAATGCCAACAAACTCCAAATAAATTATGGAAAAACTTGTTATATGATTTTTAAATCAAGGAATAGATATATTGATGAAAGTGCAATAAATATTTCTTTAAATGGTACAGATATAAAAAGAGTTACAAGTACCAAGTTTTTAGGGGTGATCATTGATTCAGATCTTACTTGGAAGGGACATATTGACAATATTTCTTTTAAACTATCTCGAGCAATTGGCATATATTGAACCAGCTTAAAGGTATCGTACAGTAGTGGGAAAGGTGGCGCTTTGGATATTTAACTACTTTGTCAGCTGGAATGGAAATTACTACATATACTGTTGTGAAATGATTAATTTCGAACGTAGGTGACGTTTGTTTGAAGAAAAATGGTTTAGAAATGGCTAAAATATCCCCCAAAATAAACATCGAATTACAAGCGCGGTACCGCGTTGACAGTTCGCACACGTGTAAACAGTGTGTGCGAACCGCTGTGCGCCGTTGAGCCGGGAGCGTCGGGGTAGGTGGTCCTTAGCGAGGGTATAAGGTAACCGTTGATATTCGATCATTTGAATTATTTTACTGAAAATCACCGGAAATCATGAATAGAATATCGGATTATCTCACTCATGTATCTTTTTATGCAAGCCGAACAATATGAGACTGTTTTTGAGCAGTTTCATGCCAACTTTCATTTTGCTAACACTACTGTTTAAGACCTTTAAGAAAATTCTTCCTTTACGAATTTGTGTTACTTTGTATCATACAATGGTATCACCTCATTTAACTTATTGCATTGGCATATATGGGGTAACTGTGCTAACTACCTATTAAATTGAATTTTCTTATTGCAAAAAAGAGCTGTTAGTGTAATTACTGATTCTCACTATCTAGCCCACACAGACCCTCTATTCTATAAATTGAAAATTTTAAAAGTGTGTGATTTATTTATATCGTCTCCATGCCGTATGCTTTGTCTATTCTGCAGTTAAGGGTTTCTTGCCTTGTATGTTCAGTGATTACTTTGTGTTTAACTATGTTGTAAACAAATACTTCTGTAGAAATTCGATAGAAAGATATTGGAGAAACAATCCAATCAAGTTTGAACCATACCTAAGATGGGATGGAGTAGTAAAGAGGGACAAATAAGCTTAGCTTCCAGTCTCTATACCCAAGTATACCCAAGTAAGTAAGTAAATTCGATTTAAATATTCCACCTTGGATATATCGATTTTCCAGATCAACAGTGCGATACAGTGGATCTGTCATATGGAATTCTTTGTCTCAGGAATTGATACAATGTCCTACATTTTCTACATGTAGCTTTAAAAAGAAATACAGGATGTTTCTTTTAACCACTTATACTGTTCCTACTTATAGTAATACTTGTTCCCTTATAATTATATATACCCCCTCCCCTCACTCTTGTTTAATTTACAATCCCTTTTCTGTATATGTATACCATCTTTTAACATGATCTCTTCTTTTATGATAATTAGCATGCATAACAGTATAAGCAGTACAAACTACAAAAGGGATCAGCCTAGACAGGTCAATGGCCTTTTGCTGATCCCTCACATCCGCTGCATACCTAAGTCCATATCATATGCTGTTATCATGATCATTATTTTTCTTTTCTATGTAATTGTTGAATGTATATCTTGTGATGTTTTTTTATTTAAAGGTATTAGATAGCTTTGGGAAGCCCTCAAAAACTTTTCGTGAGATTTCTTTGATTTTACTTAATAAATAGCAGGGTACCAACATAACTAAGATGCTGTGAAGTTTTTTCCTCCTCAAGTGAAATATTTATCGAATTAGAGGTGAAAAGAATAAAAATCCCTGGCCCAAAAAAGAGGGGATGTAAACTCGAACAACGGCTACACACATTACTCACACGAGGATTGCTGTGTGTTATAGAGGATGCGGGCTAACTCGGCCTTGGCGGAAAATCGCCGCGGAGTGAGCCCAGAGAGTTAAAGTGATCGCAAACACTTGCGTTGAATTTCGCATTTAATTACACATTTCAAAACACTTAAATTCAAATTATTTGATATCAATGTGTAAAATGATTAGCAAAGAAGTAATGTTGACAATTTCAAGAAGTAAAATTATGCAAAACATGAAATTTAAGGCTAAAAAAGGGTACGGTGCGTAGCGTGGACTTCAACTCTTGAAACATAGTCACCGTGCAGTGTCGAGTTCGCCCTAGTCCTAGACGTGCCGAGTTAGCCCAACCCCGTTATAGAATACGCTACACATAGATCTAGTGCGAAGCACTGGGTTTATTGTGTGGGGAACCTTCGGGTGGATATGGTCTCAGCGTGAGGCAGTGAAAAGCCGTTACCAAGCGTTTCTTACAGATATTTACACTAAAATTTGTTCGAAATCGTGAATGGAATGTTAAATAATCTCGTACATGTGCCTTATGATAAAATTAAAAGGAGAATAGTATGTGACTAGATCTATGTTAGATAAGTTTCTTGCCAGTATGATTTTTGCTACCGAGACAGTCTATGAGCTTTAAAGCGATGTGAAATAAACTGAATCTCGAATCTTGAAACACAAAATAGACACATGCACATTCTTCCTAGCCAGACTCTTCAGAAAAAAGACACAAATCTGTACATCTGGGACTCCACATTCCACTCGGTGATCACACACATAACGCACAGAGACGCACAGTCAACGAACTGCAACAGAATAATTTGAAAATATCATTACCTCCTTGATTGTTGAACATATTCTTATAGTATCCAAATGAAATTTAAAAATAGATGTTGATTTTTACGTGTGCGAAAGGCAAAGTAAACAAGTCCTTTTGCAGCAATACAATCCTTCCACCGTCGACATTCGCGGGTTTAGAGATGGCGCGCCAGAATCACGAAATTGACCAATCATATCGCCTGTTCTAGACAGGCATGGACGCTGCCTAGGTACGGGTAATATGCACGCAGCATGTGTACAGGCGCATGGATCAGCTGCAACTACCCCGGGCATGCACTACCCCCTGGACAATTATTACCCCCTGGACAACTACCCCCCCCCAGGACAATTACTCCCAAGGACAATTACCCTCGGACAACTACCCCCAGAATTCTGGGGTAGTTGTCCAGGGGGTAGTTGTCTAGGGGGTAGTTGTCCTGGAGGGGGGGGGGGAGGTGTCGGGGTAATCGTCATAGGGGGTAATTTTTCCGGGGGGGGGGGTAGTTGTCCTGAAGGGGGAAGATAAACTTTTGTTCGGGGGGGGGGGGGGGTAGTATCGGGGTAATCGTCATTTTATGGGGGTAATTTTTCTGGAGGGGGGGGGGGTAGTTGTCCTGAAGGGGGAGGATAAACTTTTGTTCGGGGGGGGGGGTAGTATCGGGGTAATCGTCATTTTATGGGGGTAATTTTTCTGGAGGGTAGGCCTAATTGTCCTGGGGGTGGTTGTGCTGGAGGGGGGGGGGGTAAGTTGTTGTGGGGGGTAGTTGTCATGGGGGGGGGGGTACTTGTCCAAGGGGGTAGTTGTCCAGGGGGTAGTTGGTAGTTGGGGGGAGGGGGGGTAGTTGTCCGCCTGTTTTCCAGAGGGTATGTCTAGAATTCGTTGAATGAACCAATGTTAGCAGTCTAGTCTGCGAGCCTGTCCTGAAATATCCATTTTACATATGATATTTGACCATCCATGCCATTCACAGGAAGCCCCCGGGTTTGGCCCCAGAGCCCCCCCCCCCCCCAAAGGGCCCCAAAGTCGGGTCGATTTCAACCCATCTAACATGTATAACATATTCGCCAAAACTGATGACCCCCTGAAAGAAAAGATACATTGCCCCCCCCCCCTTCTTTTAGAAGGAAGGTGTATGACTATATATACACTACCAACTTACACAAAAACTGACCAAATTTCAGACGGCCCCTAAAAATTGAGGCAAATTTTTCCCCTTAAGGCGCATGCACCAAATTTTGTCATAAGGATGAGGTATAGGCACTAGCGTATCTAAGGTGGGGGGGGGGGGGGCAGACTGCCCCCTGACAACTTTTGACCCCCCCCCCCAAAAAAAAGGATCGGTTTCATGAAGAATTCTCTGTAAAAGGTCCTCTCTATCAGTGGCGGATTTAGGGGGGGGGAGGCAATCCCGACCTGTGCGCCCCCTCCCCCTTTGAAAGAAAAGAATACATTGTGCCCCCCCCCCTTTCTCTTAGAACTGATAACCTTGATGATAATTGTCAGGATTATGTAAACACACCCATTGTCCATCTCACCATTTGCACCTGTTTGACAAGACATAATGCTGAAATCTACCATTCATTGATGATTACACTAATACCTTAATTGCAAGCTCCCTCTTTAACTTTTAAAGTTATCAATAATGACACTGCAATAGAAAAAAATAAAGTTAAATCAAAAGCATAGGCTACGCGGTGGGGGCTTGGGGTTCAGCTCCCCAAAATTTTTAAAGTCCCCATATTCGGGCAACCACTTTCTCATATTCGGGCACCGTGTGATTTCTGCATTGTAGATCTTCGCTACATAGAGTGTCATGAAAGTTTTTTGCTCTCTCGATATGCTGTCTCGCAAAAAATGAAGAAACAGGAAAGTTAATATTTGGGCAAAAGGTGTCAATCACCTCGCAAAAATATGCCTGTACGCCTGTGATTACTTGCAAATTATGAATAGATGGGTGGAAGGAGCATCAGACGTCCTACCCATCCCACCCTTCTAGGACCTGCAAAAGGATTTTTTTTTGGGATCACCATTGGTTCAGATGTTTTGTGCCCCCCCCCCTCTTTATTCAAAAAGTCTGGCTACATCAATGCTTGAAAGGCCCTGAATATACCGACGTATAGTACCGACATATCAGGTTGATAGAAATTTCCAAATTTTCTTGAGGGGGGGGGGGGGGGTTGTGCACGCATACGAGGCGGGTGGACCGTGGTTTTTTTTTTTTTTTAATTCCTATTTCAGGGTCATACTTTTTACTGATATCTTTAACTATATAGGCTCTTTCTTTTCTATTTTTAACGGGAGGAGATGAAAAAAGATTGTGGCCTTTCTGAGAAATTTGATATTTATTTTCTTATCATGAAGTACCCCAACCAAGCCCTTTTATCCGCGAGGAAGCATACAAAGAAACTAAGTTTAATTAGCCTATCCCCGAAAATTGGCGATAAGACCGAATATAAGCGAGTCTTAGTTTCTCGTTCTCTCCTCCTTCCTTTTTTTTTTTTTTACCCTGCCTCAATTTTTTTGTTATTTTACATTATGTGCAGAATCTGATGAAACTATATCCCCCCCCCCCAAGAGAGAGAGAGAGAGAGAGAGAGAGAGAGAGAGAGAGAGAGAGAGAGAGAGAGAGAGAGAGAGAGAGAGGGATTTGTATAGTGCAGTTTCAACTTGTTTTTGCCTTCTTTAGTACATAACATTTTATTTAAAAGATTTGTTTGTTGAAATTTGACCCGACAGCATTAACGTGTGCGGAGAAATCAATCAAATAACATGGAACTCCTCCTCCGAGATCCCGGGGCGCCGGGGTACCAGTCAAATATGTTGCTGTATACCGGTGTTGTACTGTACATGCGCGACACCCCCCCCCCCCCCCCAAAAAAAAACAAACAAACAAACAAAACGGAGAAAAGTGTACCGATGTTTTTTTAGTTTGTTAGAAGGTATTTAGGGTACCTTTTCCCCCATCCTTAGCCTGGACTTTTTGCAACCTCGAAATGAAAACGAAAATTTGTGAAATAATGTTCTCCATCATGGTAACCTCTTGATATTACTTGAAGTTAATTTTGTTCAAACTTCTGTCCATTCTATTTCTTTCTACAGTGTGTTTAAAGGATAAAGGAAACCCAACTTTCTCCAGCAACATATCGCCATATTAACATAATTAGATTTATTGTATATATAATACATAATAAAAAATGAAATTTCATCCCTCTTTCATTATTATGATACAAATTTTGTGATGATATAACCTGTGTTCTTTGAACTCATGGGCGCAAATCCAGGGGAGACAGGGGGATATGTCCCCCCACCTTTTTGAAGATAGGCGAATGTCCCCCCCCCCCCCCCCCCACCTTTTTGAATAACCTTTTTTTTGGTGCTTGTCAGAGACTTTGGGAGGCGAATGTCTCCCCCCCCCCCCCCACCTTTTTGAATAACCTTTTTTTATTTTTTATTTCTTTTGCTTGTCAGAGAATTTTGGAGGCGAATGCCCCCCCCCCCCAAAAAAAAAAAAAAAAAAATCAAAATGGATTTGCGCCACTGATTGAACTAAAACAATGAACCAGCAATGCAAATCATGATTTACGCACGAGAGTTACTGATCTATATATATATGTTCATTGGAACATCGATCGCTCTCTCTCTCAACAACATGCATTTCGACCCTTCCCAGAACTCACTGTTAAAGGGAAATCCTACCTTAATAGCAAGTTGCTCTGAAAGAAAGAGAACAAATCAGAGAAGCAGATTGGTAAAAGTTTGAATGAAATCGGACAAGTAATAAGAAAGTTATGAATTTTTGAAAGTTGTAATCACTATGCATATGGGAATTTCAAATTGGCCGAATAGGTAATGCCACTGTGATGTAGCTGTGGACAACTCCCCCATTCGCTCTAACACACAAAATGACTAAAATGTCACTTTTTTCCAAAATGCATTACTCTGTAGGATCTTTTCATTCATGGGGACCTATAACAATATGCTATCTCCAATATATTTTGAGTACTGCCCCGAGGGTAAAAGCGCCTCGAAGAAAACCGCAAATTAGTGATATTTTTGTGTACGACAAATGGGAGAGTTGTCCACAGAAATGTCACAATTGAGTCACCAAATTGCCAATTTGAGATTCGCATAGATGTAGTGATCTCATTTTTCAAACATCCATAACTTTCTTAGTCCTTGTCCGATTTCTTTCAAACTTTCACCATCCTGTTTTTCTTATTTTTCTGCTTTCACACAAATCATCTTATTACCAAGGTTGGATTGCCCTTTAAGTTACATACCGGCAACCGCGTGGCCAGGATTTAATTTTAGGGGAGGGGGCGGTTTTGAGCACGCGAAACATGCTCCCCAGGGCTAGGGAGGTGGGTGCAGGGAGGGGGGAGTTTCCCTCGACCTCCGAAGCGCGAAAGCTCTGACGTTTGAGTAAATTTGAGAGAAAGATAACGGCTCGCAGCACCTTTTGAGGAGGAAAGTTAGTTCGACTTCGACGCCCTATATGCTTTTCAATAATTTGGACACAATACTGCACTGGTATGTTAGGGGCCGCGGAGCGTTTTTGAAAGTGGGAGTTTCCCCCGTCCGCGCGCAAAGCGCGAAAACTTTTGACGTTTTATAGCAAATTAGAGAGAAAGATAACGGCTCGTAGCAAACCCTTTTTAAGCGTTAAGAGCCGTTATCTTTCTCTCAAAATTTGCTAAACGTCAAATTTTTCGCGCTTCGCGCGGGAAGGGGGAAGCTCCCCCCACCCTCCCTGCACCCACCCCTGTTACAAACAGTGCATTATTGCATCCGAATAATTGAAAAGCAGTCAGGGCGCCGAACTAACTTTCCGCCTTAAGGCTTTTTTCTTTCACTTCCCCCCGCTTTTTTGCTCTCGCTTTTTTTTTTTTTTTTTTTTTTTTTTTTGGGGGGGGGGGCAACATAATAGTAAGTTTCGGATGGCATACTAATACTGTTTTTTTTTGGGGGGGGGGGGTTCAAATAAATTCTTAGATAATGTTTTAAAAAAACAGATATGGAAGTATGTATCTCTATCGGGGGGGGGGGGGGGGATATGTCTCTGAGGCCGATATGGCATCCGTGCGTCCATGACTTTCTGAAAAGCACCCCGAAAACGACGGGATTTAAGTCGAGAAGTTTTTGATACCCTATGCAGGGATACCCGCGAAAAATTTCTGATTTTTAGACCCTTACACCATAATTATTCGAAGATTGGTTCTTCTTGGCCCTTTTTCGGCCAAAAAGGAAGAGTTAATGACAAATATTTACTTTGGAACACATTACAGAAGGATGCTTTATTTGTGAAAAGAATAGAATAGAACCTCTATTGATTTGATTTGTTTTGATTTGATTTATTTTCCGTTTCGAAATAATTATACATGATACCTCTATAGTTTGCTTCATTAAAAGATATCCAGGCGATGATCCGGGGGAAGATTTTCAGATGCCGTTTATCATTTATAACTGTTATATTTACTTTATCCTATGCTTTTCGAGGATCTTTTCATCACTTTGGTGAATTTGATACCATTTTTCAGAAGTTTCCTGTTTTTGATATGGGCCCTTATCGAGATCCCCGGGTTACCCGTGCAGGGGCCGCGAACTGCGTTTTTGAAAATAGCCGGGGATTTAATTTCACTCATTAATGACATTTTTCGCACCCGTTTCATTAGTTTTCCAAGATTCATGCCAACGTGCCACTCAAAAAAGGGGGGATAGGGATCCTGCAGCCCCAGCAGTCGCGTCCATGTCCGGGAGGATAGATAGTGCCTGCTGACCTGACATGCCGAGAAATAGTGTTTTCATGCGGCTGCATACATTGCAGTTGTAAATATCAATAACAGTTATTTTTAGCTAGAAGGCCTACTTTTTTTTTAGAGGTTTAATTGAGGTAGGCCTTGTTTAGCTAGGGGAGCTCGCTGGGGAGCTCGTCGAGGAATTAATTAAAATAGGGCCGTAATTTTTCGAGAAGAAATGCGATTGAATTACCTCGAAAAGAGTATGATTTTGACCAATGGAACTTGTTTAGGGGGATTTTGGAAAACCTGTGGCCACGCGTTTGTGCAGCAATATATTTCATTTGAGATTGCCCCCCTCCCCCCCCCCCCCCCCCCCGCCCCCGGGCTCCTCTTCCGATTCGAGAAAGCCGGGTGTGCTGTGCATGGTGGATCGACGACGATATGATGGAGGATCAGCTAGTAGTAGTAGATCTTATATTTTGCTTGACCTAATATCGTTCGATGAGATATGTATCAGGAACTTAGGATATGTAAACAAACGGTTGCACAATGATACAATGGTTCAGCGAAATACGTGGTTTCCGCGAAAGCTTTCGACCATCCAATAAAACAGAAACGTCATAAATTATTCTGCATTCAAGTTTTTCTTTATTGTAACTCGTTGTATTTATAACAACGAACAACATTAAATTTCATGTTAGAAATGCAAAAATAATTACTATTTTCGATTAAATAATTAAAAAAATTATATTCTCAAGAAAAAAGTTAACAATATCCACAAATAATTTCTTGGGCAGAAAATTACCAGCTCTGGAATGAAGTAGGACAGCGCATTGGAACACACTCCCGCCTTTGGTACCACTAAACATTGTTGGAGACCCACTGCACTGACAATAGATAACACTGAGCGTTGTATCGCGTGGCCATTATTTAGAAACCGGCTTCTGTGTTTTCAATTCATGACGATCACTGTGGTGTGGCCAGCAACGAGTCGTAAGTAACGTTTGTACACTTTTTTTAAAAAATTAAATGACTTTTTTATGTTGTTAGATTCAAAGTTTGGTGATTGATATGGAAGAAATATTTGTTTATTATGCTGTAATTCTGCTTGATT
Source organism: Heliocidaris tuberculata (assembly GCA_025618425.1). Lineage (NCBI taxonomy): Eukaryota > Metazoa > Echinodermata > Echinoidea > Camarodonta > Echinometridae > Heliocidaris > Heliocidaris tuberculata. Next base: position 6,397,682 of record CM046841.1, read on the forward strand.
CATGAAATGGTGCTTTGTGAGTGAATGCTAATCAAATAAATGCAGTCTCCCTTGCGGCACTCTGTCTCTGTCTCTGGCCTTTGCTGTCGACTGTTGACAACAGTCGACAGCAAAGGCCAGAGTGCCGCAAGGGAGACTGCATTTGTGTTGAGACTTGAGTTGAGACAGAGTTGAGTGTTGTTGAATCTGACTTGACTCTGTGAATGTGAGTCCAAGACCAAGTAGAATCACATCAGTGCCAGGTCCAGGCAGTGAGTGAGAGTAGTTGAGCTGAGACTGAGTGAGTCTGAGTGGTACTGGTGGGGTTGAGCTAACTCCACTCACACTTATGCGAGGTTATTATTGGAGATAACCTCACACTCTGTACCTTCATACCATGAGCAATTGCCTCCCATAGTCATAGGCAAGTGTGTGATATCTTGCCCATATATGTGCAGGAGGGGAGCAAGATCACTGACCAAAAACAAGCCTGAAAATTTCACTTGATCCAGATGATAAATATCCTATCAAAGGATCAGGCATGAAATTAGATATTCTATCATTCTAAAAACTAGAAAAAAGTATTTTCTCAAAATTTTGCCGATTATATTGGTGTTTTTACTTCTTCAACTTAAATTTTTAGAGGTCGGGACAGGCCGAAATTGACACAGCCCAAATATAGCGATGGTCCCGTGAGTGGGCTAACTCGGCACTAGGGCGAACTCGGCACTACCGGAAAAGTGAGGCCGAGTTAGTCGGAGCGTTTAAAATTAAATTAATCATGAAACACCGATGTGTAAGGTTTTGTTGTGATTACTATGGTCTTTAGCGATCAGCGATCTAACTTCAGAATATGTAGAACCAAGATATTTAAAGAAATATGCCTAAACCCCTCAATAAAATGACTTTTTAGCAGCTGGAATTGGAAACAAAGTGTGTAGCTTTAGGTCCCCCAAAATACACATCACCAAATCACTGTCACTGCACTTATGCACTTGTCAATTGTATCCCGACCCCTGGGTACCCGGGGATGGCCGGGACTGGCAACCAAGCTGGCCGGGGATTTCAGCATTTTTCTCGCCCGGGTGGGTCGGGAATAGACCGGGGTTTGTCGGGGGAAATTCACTTATTTTGCCCAGGTGGGTTGGGAATATACCGGGGTGTTGTCGGGGGAATTCATTTATTTTGTCCGGGTGGGTCGGGAATATACCGGGGCTTGTCGGAGGAAATTCACTTATTTTGCCCGGGTGGGTGGGGAATATACCGTAGTTTGTTGGGGGAAATTCACCTATTTGGCCCGGGTGGGCCGAGAATATACCGGGGCTTGTCGGGGGAAATTCACTCTAGCTAAATGGCAGGGATTTGGGGCGGGAAGTTTGGCCGGGATTGAGCCGGATTTTGCTTGGGAGCTGACCGTGACTTGCCGTAGCATTTCCAGTACTGTGACAGTGTGACCATATTTCGCGTGACTATAGTTGGCGCACAGGGCAGTATCTCAAAAATAATTTAAAAAAAAAAATCGAAAATCTGATAGCGGCACTTGATAGAGGAACCTAAATTTACTTAGAAATGAAATTTTCTTTTAATTTGGGTGAGCAATAATGAAGATATTGACAAAAAATCGGCAAATTTTGCTACCTTTTAGGCCTACGTTTGTTTCCGAAATGAAGCTACCGACAGGGGTCTAGAAATCTTCATTTTGAGAGATGTCATCAAACTTGTGAATAGTAAAACGGGATACCACATGACTGTATAATAATTTGCCTAGCAAATGATGCAATTAACTTACCTTTCATGGATTGTTACATTGGATTAATTAGATGCAAACTTCAGTTCCATATAACCATGCGCGTTGCGATCCGACATCGAATTTTGAGATCACGATACATGTATATAGGCTATCTTCAAAATATTCTTTGTCGGTCAATTCTTTCTCGGACACATTTGAATAAATAACGTTTTGAATAAGTTCTGTAGAATATGAGAAATGTGCATCGAAATTTCTAATTTCCTGGCAATGATATTTTTAAAATGTGCCGCGAAATATGGCCATCCCATCATAACTGAAATAATGAGCCCGGGTCAACGGTAGCTACCACCCCGGCTACCACAGATTAATCATGGTATGATATAAACAACCATTTTAAAAGTTTTCAGATGCAAAAATCGTATTTCTGATATACAATTTTGCTCTGACTATTGTGTCATGGTGTTCCACGTCTCAAGTTCTCAACAGAATTTATAAAACAAAATATTGAAAATTCTGTCCAGTGAAAGTCTAGACGCAACATGTAAAACTCACCTTGGATTACTTTGGACAGAGTCATGTTTGATGGATCTGATCTGTGGAATAATTTGTTCTGTTGTTGTTTTTTGTTTGTTTTTTTACCAGCTGTTTTCATTAATTTTTCCTTTCCTTTTCTGTGATTCTCTTATGGACACGGGAGTCCCCCCCCCCCCCCCCCCCCCCATTTCAAACACTATTTGATAAGTGTATTTTTAAAAAAAAATTCTGTTTTGTCCATATGTTTTTTATACCATTTGTTTATTTTGATTTTAATATTTCCCGATGCCCTGTGGATTGGGAGAACAGCATATTATTGGACGGGCTACCCTGGCTAAATATTGATATAAAAAATGAATACATTTATGAACGATGAACGATGAACGCTGTGCCTCTGGCCAGGAGTAGAGGGAGCAGAGGCACATCTTTCATGTGCGTGTGTCTCAGAAACGGATTTTATTTAATCACTTCAGGAAATTTACATCAGTTTGCCTGGCCGGGAAGGGGGGGGGGGGGTTAATTGGCTGGCCCAAACTCTCGGCTTCAGCAGTACACCCCCGTCGGAACCAAATCTGAGTACTCCCCCTCCTGGCTGTTTTTGACAGTTACAATTTACGGAAAATAACAATATGATTGGGTGACTATATTTCGTTTCGCGCACATTTTAAAAATTGATAGGAAAGTGACATTCGATAAGCAATTTCTTATATTCTACAGTCATTTATTCAAAACAATATATACCAAATAGAAAGCGAAATTTTAGTCTTCAAATAAAAGTCCAAGAAGGAAACTGATTGACAAAGAATTTTAGAGATATCGCGATCTCAAGATTTGATGTTGGATCGCGCATGGAACTGAAAAAGGGTCATGTGAACAAGGATACCTAATTTCACGCACGTGAGATTGAATCTAATTAATCCAACATAACAATCCTCCAAATGCAAGTTAATTGCATCATTTGCAAGGCAAATTATCATGCAATAATATGGTAGGCCTACTGTACATGACGTTAGACCCTTGTCCGTAGCTTCATATTTTTCGGAAACCGTTCGCAAAAAGTAGGAAAATTTACCGATTTATCGTATTTTCTTGTTTTATACTCACCCATTTTGAAAGAAAATATCGTATCTGATTATTTTAGGTTCCTCTATCCATTGGTGCTATTGGATTTTCGAAATATTTTCTAGTTTTAGAGATATTTATTATTACCTTGTGCACAATATTTTGTCACACCACCATGCTATGTCTATGCCAGGAATTGTACAGCAATCTTAGTCTAAAATCGATCCGAGCTACGTGGCGGAATGACGATAAATTAAAATGCATGGTAGATAAAGTGCAGAATGCCTGATAACATTCGGTAAATGAAATATGATTATTGTCGGGTTCGCTTCGATACTGGCCTTTAAAAATCCAGGCACAAGTCCCGACCCTCGATAGCAGGATTGCTGGTGGTTGCAAAGCAATGCCCCGCTATCGAGGGTCGGGACTTGCCGGGGAATTTCTACGCAAATACTGCCCGGCCTGTCGGGGACTTCTATGCAAATACTGCCTGGCCTGTCGGGGACTTAGCCGGGGATTTCTGCACAAATATTGCCCGGCCTGTCGGGGACTTGGCCGGAGATTTCTACTTCAATTTTGCCCGGCCTGTCGGGGACTTGGCGGGGGATTTCCACGCAAATATTGCCCGACCTGTCGGAGACTTGGCCGGGACTTGGCCGGGTGATGTAACATCCGAAAACTGCAACTGCGATGCAAGTCCCGGCCATCCCCGGGTACCCAGGGGTCGGGACTACAATTGACAAGTGCATTAGACGAATCTCAGACTCAGTGCACAATTACTGCACAACCAGTATGAATCCGGGCTAACTCGGCACTAGGGCGAAGTCGGCCCTACGGGAAATGCGAGGCTGAGTTAGCCCGGAGAGGTTGAATCAATCATGAAATTTATCGGTACCCATCTGTAAGGTTTCGTTTTGATTACTAAATACTGACTAAGAATATTTTTTGACCATTCTTTTGAGAGAATTGTATGAAATACTTACTTTTAAGATAATCTTGCAATTTTCTTGAGCTAATATCATATCAAAGTGACATTTTAGGCAGTTTAATCACATTTCACAGCTCGCATTTGCAATCGCCATGATCGCCTTGCGTTACATTCACTGACTCAGTGACCGTGTTTGGTGCTCGGACTCGTATCTTGAAACATATTTTGATGAAGGAATTACTGCAAAATTCCGTAGATATGATCATGTCTGAAACATATTGAACTGACAACTCATTGATTCCATAAATTCATGATGGATAAATATTTTTTACAGACATAATGTGTGTCCGATCGACTCATCGCTCCGAATACCGTACCAAACACAGTGTATGCTACGGCGTACGCACGACGATTGCGAGCTGTGTCGTGTGATTAAACTCGGGATTAAACTGTCGAAAATGTCACTTTTAATATCAATTATCATGTTAACTCAAGAAAATTGCAAGATTATCTTCAAAGTGAGTATTTCATACAATTCTAATGAAAAAGAATGGTTAATAATTTATGTATTCTTAGCTAGTAGTACTAGTAAAGCCAATAACATTCATTTTTAAGATGATGTCGATGCCCGTGTCAAATTTTGTTCACAAAATGAAAGGGTCCTAAAGAATTAATTAATTACATGTAATGCAAATCTTGATTTTGAAGCTGACTGTAAATTTCACCCCAGATTTCCAAATACATGTAGTAATAATTACAAAAATAAAGGGAATTCACTCATTCTTTCTGGCAAACATAACTGATATTCTTGTTGTTTAGTCACAGCAGAAATTTGGCACATTGTATTGCGCGTATTTGCGGGGTGCGTAGCTTTAGGACCTGCGTAGCTTTAGGACCCATTGCCATTAGTGCTGGTATCGACACGCCTGATGTCGCCACTATGGCGACAAAAGTACTGGTTTTGGACTTTGCCGACATGTCGACACGCATGCTCCGATGGCGACATAAAATGGGTCTTTTTACATGTACCTCGCTGTGGCGTCGTGCGCGCGTACGTGATTTGTTTCACATATGCATTAGCAGCGCGCGCGCGCGACACGATCGCTGCGTATCTAGCTGCGACGACCGGTATACATTACTTACATGTACATGCCTAGATATGCGGCACTAGCTGACTCGCACCGCATGACTTTCATTAATGCTTGATATATTGGATCATACAAAACAAATTTTGGGGCAAATAGTTGACAGTGTGCATCTTTGAGAACTGTAAGTGAGTATGACTGCGAGTGTGAGCCCGTGAGGACATAGTGCATGTATTCCATGTAAAGCTCTTGTGAATTTGTGTCGGGTAACTCTAGTTTAATAGTGTACGGTCACTACGGGAGCGACCCGAGTTTAGACTTGTTTGACTCATGTCCAGATGTCGGCACATGTCGACATCGGCGTTAATTTTATTGCGACATGGCGACATAGATTTTCCATGCCGATACCAGCACTAATTGCCATACAAGATGCCTTTTTAAAAACTTTAACGTCTTGAGTTGCAAATTGCCATTCTGTTCATCGGGCTGATGTCACTCAGCTCCGAGCACAATAGTTTCCAACCACGCCGACTGGCGAACAAAGGGAATCGCAAAGGGGAAACTTTCTACACACTGTCATTGGGATTTTGTCGTAAAATTGCAATTTCTAAAAAACTGTTATTTAGTGTCCCTTTTTTCATTGAAGTGAGGGAAGAATAATCAGAGTTACATTATGGTGCTAATAACTGGTGAGATAGCAGCTGTCATCGGCTTTGAAGTGAGAAAAAGGAGAAAAGTTGGGTATCTCCGTAGACTTTGTGTATTTGTTTGCCCCTTTGCAGTGATTGCTACATGTATTACATGTATATGTCCCGGATGTCTGATGAACAGAATGCCTGTATTGCTGCAAGTCTAAGACTTTATGACTCCAGCAGGATTTGACTAAATTGGAAAAATTGGCATCCACGTGGATCATGAGATTCAGTGCTGATAAATGCCAGGTTATGAGTATTGACGCCAAAACCTCAGGGTCATGCTTTTACTCCATAAATAAGCATATTGTAGCCGAACAGTCAGTTTGTGTAGTCTGTAGATCATCCTCGTAGAACTATTTTAGGTTTACAGCATTAATTCAAACTCCAAAAGTGTTTCTCTGACTTTACAAAAAGTACACAATGACCATGCCTATCTCAGTACAATCTGCAATACCGCATGACCATGCCTACTTTCTCTCTCAGAAAGACTGCAGTACGCAGGACCATGTCAATCCCTCTCTCTCTCTCAAAACAATCTGCAGTATGTAGGACTATATCAATCTCTCTCTCTCAGAAAGACTGCAGTACGTAGGACTATGTCAATCTCTCTCTCTCTCTCTCAGAAAGATTGCAGTACGCAGGACCATGTCAATCTCTCTCTCTCAGAAAGACTGCAGTACGCAGGACCATGTCAATCTCTCTCTCTCAGAAAGATTGCAGTACGCAGGACCATGTCAATCTCTCTCTCTCTCTCTCAGAAAGACTGCAGTATGCAGGACCATGTCAATCTCTCTCTCTCAGAAAGACTGCAGTACGCAGGACCATGTTAATCTCTCTCTCTCTCTCAGAAAGATTGCAGTACGCAGGACCATGTCAATCTCTCTCTCTCAGAAAGATTGCAGTACGCAGGACCATGTCAGTCTCTCTCTCTCTCAGAAAGACTGCAGTACGCAGGACCATGTCGATCTCTCTCAGAAAGACTGCAGTATGCAGGACCATGTCAATCTCTCTCTCTCATGACCGTGCGACCATGTGTCAACTTCTCTCTGGCAGGAACGCACGACCATGTCACCTTATATTCCTTAAACTGGAAGACCACACGACCATGCATGGTTTTCTGAAATCAGGTGCGCAAAGACCATGCGTGGTTTTTATCACGCTCATTTGCTCATCAGTATTTCACACAACCATACAGCTTTTGTTTTAAGTTTTGAGGAACTTTACTCGTGCATTATTCCACCTTACATGTAGGTCTCCTGGCACAGCAGGTACAGTATATCAAATCAGCACAAAGTTTCCATCTAGAAATACCATAACGAGGTTAGCAAACCTCAGTGCTGCGGCAAGGCCTACTATAGCAAAGCTGATTTGTAAACCTGACCCAACAAATGTATCAGAAGCCTTATTCAGCCGGTCATTATATTGCTAATGTTAAAACAGCGGAAGAAATGTTTCAATAACTGAATCAATGAATCAAATATCCAATAACTTTAAAAACATTTTATGGCTATTTTCTATTCACAAATGATAAATAGAAACTTTCATTCTACTGGTCCCCATAACATTCTTATAGCCAAAACATTTAAAATTACCATGCAACAACTCGTTTTCTAATGAATCGATTCACAGAACCAAATACCGAATTACTATATGAGCTGTGCACTGTCAAATCCACCTCCCTAAATATTTAGAAGAATTAATTTTGATCTCTTTTCTATCCAGAAACCTATTCAAATCATCTACGAAATACTATTTCGTCACAATATACATGTAGGTCTACTTAAAAATACATCTCAACATGCGTACAGTCTTGGACTCACTGTGGCAGATGATCTGAAATGGTCTCACCACATCAACAAAGCTGTGTGGAAAGCAAACTTTGTTCTTTCTCTACTTCTAAGAAATCTAAGCTTTTGCCCAGATAGCTGCAAGAGGACAGCCTACATTGCCTTAGTCCGATCCATCATGGAATATGGTGCATGTGTGTGGGACCTCTACATGTACATTACAGTATCTCCAGAAAGATATTCAGTGTTTGGAGAAAACACAACGTATCTAGCAGTACCGTTCATCTGTGGAAATTGCACCTCTAGGGAACTAGGCTTAATCTCCAAGAAGAGAGACTGAACCTCAACCTGCCCACTCTTGTCTCAAGACGCCAGGTCCTGAACCTAACATCCTTCGTCAAAGTGGTCGAGGGCCGAGGGGTTGGTCCCTGCCCTACCCATTGATAAAACGTAACATTAAAGGGTACCAATCACCAAAAAATATTTTACTCTGTATGTTAGAGGTTCCATGTCATTCTGCTATATTCCAAATATGAGCTTTGAATATAATTTCTATAAAGAGATATTACAAGTTTAATTATACTCTCTATAAGTATAAAAGCAACTCGTGAGTAGACTACTCATTGCACCCCTATGCGCTCGCCAAGATAAGGGCTCGCGCGGAACCCAACTTGGAGGCTTGGTTCTGCGCGAGCACCTTCATGTTATCATTTATTTCCTTCATACTCCTAAACTGTTGACCTATAGAATTTCAGATAAAGTTCTTTGAGGTTAATTTTATACATCCTAGCAATATACAAATTCTTTTTTTCAGGTGGTTGGTACACTTTAAAGCCAAAAGATTTGTCAATTTTGATACCGATAATATTGTTGAAAGACATGTAACAAACAACTCCGAATGCTATTTAGTGCAGCATTGTAACAAAGAGCAATTAAGACATTCTTTTTTTGTTAATATGACACTGGCCTGGACAAAATCCCAGTGCCCCAAGTCATGCTAGAGCTCCATGCATGTGATCAGGCCGAAAACCACTGCATCAATATCAGAAACTGACACCGTAAATGATTGGAACTAGTGTTTCTCACAAACTGGCTGTTGATGACAACATCGTATGTGGAGGCACTTTTGAGCTCATGACACACGAAACATCCTGATCTAAAGCTGAAAAATTCTTGAAATACAGCTCATTATTTTGAACCACATTGCCTTACAGACACGCGTAAGAAATACGTGATTTCAAACTTTAGTAGTGGAAATGCCGATTCCATTTCTAAAGTGTGATATTGATGGATACCTTTTTTAACATTTCTGTTGCTTGAGACTTTGGTTTGTGTCTGTGCATGTGATATGCTATGACGGTGTGTCTTTTGAATTGATTTTGTAGTGCAAATGATGGACCGGCCACAAACCACGTTCTGGCCGATCACCACCTCCTCTACAGGATATTTTTTGAGAAACATTTCTCTCTCTGTTTAATTTTTCAAGGTATTCTTGCAGTCCATAAGACTGGATCTCTGATGTTCATGTTGTGGTCTTCCATTAAGGAAATCCATCTGTGAAGGGAAGCAGGAAAATCAGAGAAATGTAAGGATGAAAGTCTCAATGAAATCAGAGAAACAGGAAAAATTTATGAATACTTGAAATTTAAAAATCACTTTACATTGATATACATGTACATGTACATGGGACTTTCAAATTTGTGAATTAGTAGTTTTATTGAAAGAGTTATATTTATTCATACACTTGAAATGGCTAGATATCATTAGAATAAAAGAATATTGCTGGGCAGGATATTATTTTGCAGGAGGACATATTAGCAACATGCTATCCATTCTTGAGTTCAGACTGGTAAAAAAAGTGGCAAGGGAGATATGGAAATTTATTAATTTCAACTTCATTACAACTAACGAGAGATTTGGCCCCAATTGGACATTGCATTCGAATGGCCAATTTCTAAATTTGAGTTTTAATGTACATACTCAGCTGTAAAACATTCCTAACTTATCATGTACCTTCCAACCCCCCCCCCCCCTTTTCCTAAGAATTGACACACTAGACTCCCAAAATATTAAATCAAAATTTTGCGAACTTCCAAATTAGAATGTCCAATGTCCGTGGGAAGATAAAGGCACAGTTCAAACTCATTCAATTTTAATTCTATAAAAATGTATCATTAATTAACTGAAAGTCAACAGGAACAATAAAAGAGATGAAATAAGCGAAAAATGAGTAATAAAAGGAGCTGATAAATTACTGCTCTTGGCTGCCACAGAGTACCCTCTTTTGATGTTGTACATAAACGATGATGTCTTTAATAGTGAGTGCTTTATTACTTGTATTTGTATTTATTCTTTTTCTTAATGTACTTGATGCTCTCTCCTTCTCCCTAGCTTGTATTCCCTTCTCCTCCCTTTCTTTCTCTCTCTCCTCTCCTTTCTTTCTCTCTCTCCTCTCCTTTCTTTCTCTCTCTCCTCTCCTTTCTTTCTCTCTCTCCTCTCCTTTCTTTCTCTCTCTCCTCTCCTTTCTTTCTCTCTCTCCTCTCCTTTCTTTCTCTCTCTCCTCTCCTTTCTTTCTCTCTCTCCTCTCCTTTCTTTCTCTCTCTCCTCTCCTTTCTTTCTCTCTCTCTCTCTCTCTTTCTCTCTCTCCTCTCCTTTCTTTCTCTCTCTCCTCTCCTTTTTCCCTTCTTCTTGCACTATTTTTCTTTTCCCCCAAAACAACTCAACCACTTGGGAGTAACTTAATGTATTGTCACATGTCATAGCTATTGTATTTACTGTAATTGATTACTTTTATTTATATTTTTACTATGTGATCTTCATTTGTACATGTATACAGTTTTAATTTGTACCCAAGACAAATATTGGACTTTGGACCGTTTGTCCTTGTTTTTGATAGATTTTAGCTCAATAAAATCTGATATGTATTTGTAACATCTTTATTTTTTCTTTTTCCTTTATTTACATTACAGATAGTGATTCCTTCAAGACAAACACATCACAATGGCTGATAACAAGGATGGTGATGATGATAAGATCTATGGTGGGTGTGAAGGACCTGATGCCATGTATGTCAAGCTTGTATCATCAGACGGACATGAATTCATTGTGAAACGTGACCATGCACTCACATCAGGCACTATCAAAGCTATGCTCAGTGGACCAGGTAAGAGTTCACTGAAAAAAATACAACATCAAGAGCTGTAAACGATTTAGCTTTGAAAAACCCTAAAAGCTTTGTTAAAACGAAAAGAGCTCTGGTAAAAAAGACAATAAGATCAGGGTGGTCCATGAGGGGTTTGGATTTTGAAACTACAGGTTTTAAAATCAGCGACAGGTTAACATTTCATATAATCATTTTCAACCAAAATTATTCATAAAATTAGTTTGAAGACAAGTGTTTCAAAATATGGCTGAGATTGCACCAGAGAGCCTCTGAGAACCACAGAGCTTCCAGGGCCTTCAAGCGGGCTCTGGACCTGGACACAAGGGACTTGGTGTTTCACACACATCAGTTTATACTTCTTCCCAGAATTTGTGACTTTTATGTATGAATTGTGTTTGTGGACCACCCTGATAAGATAAATAATAATCACTGTGAGCAAGTCACACTTTAACAACATCAAGTCTACAAAGATTTCCTGTGAACAGAAAAGTACTTTTTGCATATATAGTTAAGAGTTGGAGATCTACTGGTCATTAGATTGAGGGCTTGACACATACATACATGGACCAGATGCACCCAGACACATTTGACATTCAACTTCCAGGAGAAAAAGTTGGGGTTGGGGGCTCTGCTATATTTTGAAATATTTTGTATTGTCATTCTGATACTTAAGCTAATAGATAACTGGTATGGTGAGCTTACTTTATCTTTCTCTTCTAAATCTGATTCAACGTAGATTACAATAACCTTCCCATTTAAAGTACTTTCTTTCATGCTATTGTCAAATGGTTGTCTTGGCTACCAGCCTGTCAACCTATAGTTTGTTTAGGTTGCCAATCATTGATCTTTAGTATCTTTTGAAATACATGTACAAGGGCCTGTTGAAAGAAAGAAGAGCCTGATCAATTAGAAAGAGTAGACATTTTGTCCGTCCGTGACATTGAATATTTTATGGATTATAATATTAGTAGGGGACCATGGCAACCAAATTTTATCACATTTTCACTCCTTCAGTGATGCCCTTCACAATGAAACATAAAATATCTCTATTCAATTGAATACTTATTTTCTACAGGCCTTCAAACTTTTGAACTTTGTCAAATGTCTGTCCGCGACTAACTGATCAGGCTCAGAATCATTATTTTGAGTTTGCACACATCCCATTGAAATGCTTGCTAATTTTTATTGCATATTTCAATGGGATGTTTGTGAACTTAGATTACAAAGAATTCTTGCAAAGGGCCCCCAAGATGAATGACTTTACTAATGATACTTTGGGATTTCTCAATTTACACCCTTATTTTATTTCTTACAGGACAATTTGCTGAGAATGAAACGAATGAAGTACACTTCAAAGAGATCCCGTGAGTATTTTGGTTTGGACCTTACTTCCATCATGAAAAACTAAATTAATATACTAACTCAATCTTCATTTGAGAGATATAAGTGTAGAACTAAATTGAACGGTATGTTTCATTTTTTTGTGTTAAAGGAATAATTTCTATTTGATTTACTTTTAATAAGTTATATATTTTTATTGTTCATAATACTTTCAGTGATCTATGTTGTTAATGAGGTTATAAATATCTAGATGAAAAAATATATGTGAGTGAAAGGTATGAAATTGTTTCATTGTGCAAAGATTTCTTGTTAAAGTCCATTTCTAATTCTTTCTTGCCAGTTTACAATGGCTTGGAAGATTCGCTTTTGGACAACATTAACTCCAGCACACAGAAAGATTGTATTCTACATATACATGATATGGAGAAAACGTTTTCTCTGTGTACATTTCTGATCTGCAATGACAAAAATTTGCATACCTTTTAGATTAAAGTTTGTCTGTTTATAGTGACGGTAATGAAATGTTAGTTGCTTTAACCCTTTTGAGACAAATGACCACATTTTGTGATTTTGCTCAATAACTTTTGATCCAGAGCTCTAAAGATTATACCAGGTGCATGAGTAGAAAGAGCAATTTTTTTTGCACACTCTGTGTCCATTTTGTTGCATTACCATATTGCGCTTGATGCCAGGAATTTTAAGAAGGAGATTAAGCATTAAAATCCTTAAAATTGGCAACATATTAAGAGGTTTAAAATCGTTTTTATCAAAGTTGGCAATTAAAAAAAAAAAATTTTTGACAAAGTTCCTAACCATGTATGTTGTTAGCAACCATGTAGCATTAAAAAAAAAATAGTATTGTTGCCAATTTGAAGAACAAAATGTGATCAATTTAGCCCTTAAATAATTCCTGTCCTGAAAGGGTTAAGACTGAAGACGATTACCCCAATCACACCAGACCACACAAAATGACATTGCCACTAAGTGGTTTGGAGCAGTCAGGTCAGTTTGGCACTGTGACTTACATGTAGGTATTAGACTGTCTACCTGCAATATACCCAGGTCATGTCCATACGAGCCTTTATTAAAGGCTTGTTGAAATATGCCGCGGTAAGCCACCTAAAAAAAATGCAGGGGTTTGTAAGAGTACATGTATTGTATTTCACATATGTGACCCGGCACCACAAAACCACCAAAAAGTCGCAACCCGTGATTTTATGTAAACAGCTGAAATGGAAATTTGGGTTGGAAAATTTTATTTTGGGATTTTTGGTTTTTCTGAAAGATCGTTCTTTTCTGTACCTTATATCAAAATCTGGAAGCTTAAAACACAGCATAAGACGAATTTTAAACAGTTTTTCTAGACCAGTTTTTTTCGCACAGCTTCGGTTTCTTCCTAATTCTTCGCCTTCCCGTATGATCTTTTTTTAATGGGTACCGCTCACCCACGTAAAATCACTGCAATCTCACGGGCCTTAAAAATTACATTTCCCTAATAATGTTTATACTGATAGAAAGAATAAACTCTCAGCAATCTCATCATACTGATATAACAGTTCACCAATAGTCGCGAAAGCAAATTACAGAGCAGTTTTAAGTTCCATTTCGATGACGAAACAGAGTCTGAAAAAGGACGAACGATCAAGTTTATTCATGTGAGCAAGGAAAGAGTATGTAAGTTCTATGTAAAACAAACTGCATAGGTTAATCAATGTGAACAATAAAAAGAGTAGGTCCTATTCAAGTCAATTATAGGCTAAATTACAAGTTCAGTGTATGATAACAGAAGGACTACACAGGTAACAAACCAGTATTATGTAAAAGGGAACAAAGAAAGACAACCGAAAGGAGTGAATAGGCATTGTCTAGTGCAGGTGTCAGGCCACCGAGGTGCTCTTAATCTCCCATTAGAACATTCTCATTTGCATCATAATAACTTTCGAACAACTAAAGTTCACAATTTGAAGTCTTGGCAATGGAATGAATAAACTATGTTTAACACTTCTACCAAATATCAACCTAATCCGACAATTCATTCATAGTGGGTGCTATGGCCTTTTGATTCACTCTCCATTGATTTTCTCTCTTGTTTTCTTACTCCGCGCGCTTGAATAGGCCTCAACTTTAGAGCTCATTTCCTCCCTATTTAATACCAGCAAACCTCTCTTACAAGCTCCTTTCATTCGCTGAATTAAAAGGGTTAGAAAGTTTCAATTATAATGAGTCATATATCATTTTAAAGCTGAGACTTTGTTCTATCCAAATATGATAAAATCAGAAAAATTATTTTTTGCGACTTTTTGGTGGTTTTGTGGTGCCGGGTCACATATATATTATAACACACAGGTCAGTGAGCACATGTAGAACCTTGGTTGGGTCATGCATCCTCACTTGCCATTCATTTAATACTCATTAAACTGCCACAATGTTGTTTTTTTTTTGGTGGCCGTATACCACGGCATATGTGAACGGCCCTTAAGACAAGTATACATATAGTTTATTGTGCTGTATCTACTGAATGTTGTTGATCTATACATATTAACCCTTTCGAGACAATTGACCACATTTTGTGGTTTTGCCCAATAACTTTTGATTTAGAGCCTTAAAAAATATACCAGGTGCATGAGTGGAAAGAGCAAAAATTTCTGCACATACTGTGTCCATTTTTGTTGCATGATCATATTGCGTTCGATGCCAGGAATTTTAAAAAGGAGAATAAGCTTGAACATCCTTAAATTAGCAACACATTGAGAGGTTCAAAATCATTGTTTTTTTTGTCCAAATTGGCAACTTTTTCAACTTTTCGACAAAGTTCCTAATCATGTATATTATTTTCAAGACATTACATCTTACTAGAACCACGTAGCACTAAAAGAAAAATATTATTGTTGCCAATTTGCAGAACAAAATGTGATCAATTTAGCCCTTAAATAATTCTTGTCCTGAAAGGGTTAACATGTACTTGTATCAACAGTGAAATCAAGTATGTCACTTGCAAAAGGATAAATCCTCCATCTTTCAGAATTACTTTAACATTTTTTTTTAATGTGTAGGATAGGCAAAGTTTTAAAATGTACCCTTAGTGTTTCTCCATTTCTGTTTCTTAGCTGATGGTACTGCTTTTTTTTTTACTTTTTGCAATCTGGAGGTCTTCCCGAACTGCAGGAAAACAGATTTTTTATTTTGTTTCAGGCTGTTTTGATAAAGAAAAAAAAATCCAGGGCTTTCAAAGAATGTTTGTTAAAGAGCTTAATGCTCTTGAGTATTTTTAGGGGAAGATGTACTGTTATCAAAGAATATATTTTGTTACAATGACATAACTTATGTTGCTGATTTCTGTTTTCTTTAGATCCCATGTGCTGTGCAAGGTCTGCATGTATTTCACATACAAGGTACGCTACACAAACAGCTCTACAGAAATCCCAGAATTCCCTATTCAGCCAGAGATTGCCCTTGAACTCCTCATGGCCGCCAACTTCCTGGACTGTTAGGTCAAAGGTCACACCATCCCCCAAGACAAGCAGACAAATTGAAGAAGTCAACTAAAACAACTTCTTTTCTTTGTGAGTTATGTGTCAGAAACTATAGGCCTACTTCACGGTATATAAATATTTTATAGAATGGCCATATAGAACCGATACTAACAAGTGATTAAGAGCTGAATTTTTATGATGGATAGTTTATGCGTGCATACATCTATTTTCCACCTAATATAAAACGTAAATATTGCATTGAGTCCATGACTCATGAATGCATGAAGAAAACATAATGTAGGCTAGCCATATTGCAGTCTTTGACATTAAAACTACTCAATATCGCTATGAAGAAGGAACGGTGTGTCTTTATTCTATTAGATATTAGATGCATAGTTTCTTCTGTTAAGATGGCAGGGATTTATTTACCCCTCATTTCTTAACAACAATCTATCTTTGGGTTTGACTCGCTCATGGAATTTCTGATTCCTTCTGACCTGTTCATGACCATGCATTTCTTATGCTAGCGATATTATATTGATGGAACAAGATGGCTCCATTTAAATCGGGGGTCTTTTTGGAGGGGGGGGGGGGGGCATGTTATTAATATCAGATAATTATTATTGAAAAGCCAAGTAAGTAAATGGTAGTACAGTACATGTGTGGCATAGTGTATTTTCATCATTCAAGGTCCTTTTGTTTGCCCTTCAAAGAGGGCTTCTTTAATACAAGTTAAAAAGTCTGAATTCTTCTACATGTAGTCCTATCATCTGTTTGCTAAACATGATGATATCATCTCACAGCTAGAAGGGCGTTAACTCACATACTTCTACATTCAGATAACGTTCTTTTGGTTCTGTGCAGACGATATGATTAGATTGGTATTGGGTAGACGGTAATGTTTGCTGTGGATAGTCTATGTATGTACACGGTAAAAACATGAAGCTTCTCATCGATGAATATACACAAAGCTGACTCTATGATAACTACATGTATTTTTGGTAGTCTTGAGTTCTGGTAGCATTCACTCTCACACAATCCAACCAAATTCCCCTAAATCTGTATCAACGATATCTATTTTAGTAGTAAAGAGGAATCATAGCAGAGTTGATAAGTCAGGAAATGATTCAACAAAGGAAACAGGAAAAATATCCTGTCAAATGAATTGAAGTTCAGTAACTGTATTTCCAAAGGGGATGGGAAGCTAGTTTTTTGTAATATTTCTACAGTTAGCTAGAAAATACAGATAATTACCACATCATGGTATAATAATTATATATCATCCACTAATAATTTGGTTTGAATTATTATGAATTATTCAAAATGTCTTTAGATGGTTTTCTGAAAAGGTTGTCTTACCAGAACCCAAGATTACCGTATAACAATCTTGATGTTGCAAAACACATCAAGATCCTTGCCTAACATATCTTTTAGCCTAATATTATTGATCTGTATCAAAGAATGTACGTATGGTGAATGATATACTTAATGTGCATTATATTGTATGAAAATAGGAGAAGCTGATAATTATGGCATTATATTCAACATGAAAATTATAACTTTGTCTCTTGTTAAAAACAAAAGTGCATTTAAACCTTCAGAATGCTACCTTAAGACTACATAGATTGTACATATAGCAAAGGGCTGGAGTATAGAAAATGAAACCTTTTCTACATGTATATTGGTTCACTGTATTTAGTTGGGCAAACAATATTTAAATTAAGTGTGTAAAGGTTTTAATGCTGAGATGAACTTTGACATTAGTGCGAGTTGCCAATGTGTGGCAGGAGAAAATTGGATTACTTAAATCAATACATGCACATTTCATTTTGTTAAAGACAATATAGAAAAGGAAAAGAAAAAAGCTATTGAAATGTGAGTGCGATGTTATTATTAATAGTTTCTTACTCACAGTGCTGTGTTTCTTGAAATATTATATTTCTTCTCATATTCTCTATTACAAGGTATTTATGAGCATTGCTAGATGAAATAACAGTATATTATATCTGATACAAACTATACTCATTTCATACAGAGCTTGTGCATTAGAAATACAATTGTTATGAGGCAGCGCAGCATGTATCACATAATGCATATTAACCCACGATTTCTGTACATGTCTTTACATGCAACGTATGGCTCAGACTCTTAAGGAATTCATACTTCATAGTCCCATATATTGTTTTTGAAATGGTAAAACTAAACTGTAGAAGACTTGAAAGATGTAGTATATATCCTTTCACTAAGATGGCTAGTTTTTCTAAATTGGAACTAGCATTAGAATGCCTATGTACCCTGAAAAAGTAGATAAGTAACTAGGCATCCACTACCAGTTTCTTCAGGTATCAAAATCAGTTTCTTCTCTGTGGAAAAATTAACCAGCATGTGATTATTACAAGTAGTCAGGAAAAGGATTGACTTATAATAGATTGATTTGCTGACTCCCACAGGTACCCACATTGCTTTTGAAGTTGAATGAGGTTCAGTTTTTACTTTTAAACCAAGTTCCCTGTAATGTACTGGCTTGTTTGTAATTGAATATATTAGAAATATTCTTGTCAACTAATGTGCTCAGCCTTAGCCTCCACATAGACATGTTGAAGAGAATAATATTCCTTGTAAAATGTATCACGAAGGGGGCAGGGAAGTACCAATTCTGCGTGGTAAGCATTGTACGGTACTCGTGCTATGATAGAATATTTATTGACGAGGCTAGAAATATCTATTGGCCTATAAACTTTCTACAAATTTCCTTTAATGTGTGTGTATTAATGCTCGTTATATCGACCTACATCATTTGAGATAAAATGCATCGGATCTCTACATTATGAGAATTAAGAAAGAGGAAAATTGGGCTTTAGAAGAATAAGAGACAGAAGCATTATTCTGTCTTCAGGAACTTTAGGATTGAAGGTGGGGGGGGGGGGGGGTGTTCCCTTGTAGTTGAACACCCTAGATACTCTGTGAATTCCCAAATTATATATAGACCCTCATAATGATGCCCCTTTGAAAGATGCATTATAAATGTTGCACAAGATTTGATCATCTTGTAAGAATTTGTTCTATTCTAGTGTAGTTCATGTAGTATGCTTGTAACTCTATTCAGCGTAGTCTGGTCACATGTTAGTTCCACCAACTGATATTAAAGGGAATCGGTAACTTTGTGGAGGCTTGATTTAATAAATTGTTGAATTTTGTTATCTGTCTTGTATGATGGTGTTCAGAAGGATAAATAAATAACCAGGCATAAAAAGGTTTTCAAATATTTGATGTTATTATGAAGATATCTATGACTGAATACTTACATTTACGAAACTGTACGGGGGTGCGCTTTACGGTAGTCTAACACTGCAGTCTGTGGGGGGAAATGAGTCTAGCATTTCTGGTCACTTGTATATGTTTACTTTTGTGAAGCACATGATGATTTTGAAGTTCATTTTTTTCCCCTGGGCTTCATTTTGACACCATATTACGTACACCGATAGCATGTAAGGCCAGGCAGATCAGATTTTATCAAGCCTCTACAAAGTTACCAATTCACTTTAAAAGTACCATGCAACATTTGACATGATAGGATGATGAATGATTGTGTGCTGGGCAGCAAGTTGACAAAGAAAACCAAGAAAATAAACACAAAGAAACTCCCAGCAAATATAACGTTACAAATACAATACCAAGTTTTTACATGCAGAATTTTCAGTGTGGCTTTTCAGTAATGAGAATAGAAAAAAAATCTCAAGAAATTTAAAACTAATTTACTACTGCAATTTAACCACGAGAGAAAGCTATCAATGATAATTTAAAAAGCTTGAACACTTATTGATGTACATGTACGTGCATGAGACTCATGGGGTCACAAAGGAGGAAGGAATGAACATAATAATTGAAATCAAAATGTCTGTAAATGATGATGTTCTTTACTGTACATAAAAAGATATATGAGCTTAAACAGTGAACAGTGGAAAGACAAAAATATCTCTAATTACAATGTATTTCTCAAGAAACAAATGAAACGGAAGTTTCTTACTTCATAGTGAGCCAATGTTTGAGGCTCTACATCACAGAGTAATGAGGAGAGGAGAAGAAGTATTAATTTTTTTTTTCTAGCGTAGCTTTTTTTTTTGCACTTGTGTATGTCTGTGTATTTGTATTTATACAATGTGAGTGCTGTAACCAATATATTTGTGTTTCACATTTCCACACACTTTTTTTGTCAAACTGGAAACTGAAGTTGTTTTAAAAAAAATAGAAAACAACTGTATACTCTTAAAGGTGTAATTACCTAGGAACAAATCATGCATGACTGTAGAGAGTGAGTTATAATAGCAAAATATAGTCAAGATTAAAGTTTTTCAAATACCCAGAAATTTAGAAAGAAAAAAAAGAAGTTTTGATGTAAGTACAAGTAGATCAGTACCCCCAGTGAGAGTTTAGCCTTTTCACAAACCATTTTAGAAGACTTGGATATGAAACTGAATGCACATGTGCATGTAGTTTATTCAACTTGGTGTTGCGTTATGATTTACATGTATATGAACTTGTGAAGTTGTTGTGTACTGTACATGTATACTATTCACAATGAATAAAGTTATAATGCATTTAGCAATCTTCCAGGAAGATGCTTTTAAAAGTTTATGCAAAAGTAATTTAATCCAATATAACAAACATGTCAATTGGCATGCTAGTAGATGGTACTGAATTCATTTTTTCATTTGTAACTGCTTATTTGTGAGTCAATGTAACTACCACTAAGGTCAATATTATATTCCAGTCATTCTGTTTTATACAAATGAATTGCAAATATTACTTTAACCTGTGTTTTTTTTTTTTTTCTGTTGTAACACATGTTTCATTTCATTGTGGTGATTGTGATATGGTTCTTTTAAGTTATTTTGTAATGCAATAATAAAAATTGTTTCTAGACTTTTTCCCTTTCAGTTGAGATTGTTATACTGTGTTTCAGTTGTGGTTCTGTAAATTTCTTCTGTATAAGATTTGAAGGTTGAGAGGAGACTAGACTGATGCAACAGTCCAGTTCATATGTATTCAAATGACATGGGTTTTTTTTTTCATGCCACAATTCATTAATGAAGTAGAACTACTGTAATTAATTCACCTGCAATATCTGATATCATCTTTATCCCATAGCAGTTCAGAGCTATCTTGTAGTCTAAATAAGTAATCTTTTCCTCAAATTGGCAACAATGAACCAATGTGAATGAAAATGACTAAATTCAACAAAAATGTTTACATGTACATGAAAATAGTGGATATTAATTTTACACCGCATTACCAATATAGAGACTTTAATGGTCATTTCTATTTAAATCATTCTTAATTCAGAACGACACGGTACTGAATCATTTTTATTTATATGGTTCATGTAAATGGAAAAGTTATGTTGGTTTAAGAGCCCAGAATTCTCTGTGATGCTTTCCAGGCATCAAAACCTCCTTTTTTAAATTGAAGATGTAATAGTGAACTGGGCACTCTTCATAAAAAAGTTGCATTTAAACGCAAAGTGATCTTCAATCAATCAGGATCGCATGTTTGGGACTTGCATTTAATTTTTTTTCTTCAAAAAGTTGTGTCTACGCAACTTTTTATGCAAGAGGGCCAAATACGCGATACCGATTGGTTGAAAACCAATTGTGTTTAATTTTTTGTCTTACAGGTGTGTATGTGTTTTATTATGTATCCCATGAAGTGAAACTTTCTGGCACTTCAAATGAAATACATCTCTAGGGAAATTCCGTGACCACTATTAAAATCCCTTGTGAAAAAGTACTACGCTATTAAAGTCTCTCATATCCCATTGTTTTATGAAGTCTGTTCATTGCAAAGGCCTGTAATCCTAAAAGCAGACAAAAGTTTATCAGGGCTAATAATCCAAATATAGTTCAGAGATGTATGGAACACCAACTGAACTGTCAAACCACATTATGAAATCATGATTTTGTTTTTTAAACAAAATAAATGAAATGATTTCAGCCATGAAGTGAAAGTGAGAAATTTGATTTCATGAAAACATGATTTTGTTCACTCATTAAGTTCCTGATTTACAGTAAAATTCAAGGTCAAGAAGATTGCCTTGTGACACTCCATGAATTAGGACTATTAAAGTGAAAGTCCACCCTGGTATCAAGTTGATTTGAATAAAAGTAAAAAATTGAGAGAAGTAGATTAGAGGAAGTTTGAGCAAAATCTGGTAAAAAAAGAAAGTTATGAATTTTTGAAGTTGTAATGAATCAAACACAAATTGACAATTCCATAGACTTATCTTGCAAGCCCCCCTCCCATTTGCTCAGTAGGCCTACAGCTAGAAAATTTAATAAATTTTCATTTTCTTAGTATTTGATGAAGGAATAGATTTTGTTTCATACAGTTTTTTTTTCTTGTAACACTGATTATAGAAGATGTACATGTATGTATGATTGGATATTTTCTTTTGAGAAAATTAATGATTCTTTGGGTACAGGGAAAATGGGAGGGGAGCTCACAAATTTGTTTGATTAATTACAACTCAAAATTTCATAACTTTCCTATTTCTTATCGTATTTTGCTCAAACCTTCACTGATCCTTTCATTTCTTTTTTTTAATTAAAACCAGCTTGTAATCAGGGTGGATTTCCCCTTTAATTCTCTACCCAATTTGATGAGGTTTAAACCTGGACTAAAGTTTGTATGCTTTTAAGAATACAGTCCACAGTGTTTTGCATCTAGGGCCTTTGTTATTACGGTTACATGTCGTTTTTCCGAAGGTTCATTACTCCGACGGTTTGTAATTCTGAAAATGAAATAGGGTTCATAATTCTGAAAATGAAAAAGGGTTTATATTTCCGAAGGTTCATAATTCCATATATAGGACTCTATTGCATTTTCGGAATTACAAACCTTCAGAATTATGAACCCTTTTCATTTTCGGAATTACGAACCTTCAGAATTATGAACCCTTTTTCATTTTCGGAATTATGAACCCTTTTCATATTCGGAATTACGAACCTTCGAATAACGAACCTTCGTAGTTACGCATCAAATGTTCAGAATTATGAACCCCCTGCTATGGGAAATTTTTATTTCGGAATTATGAACCTTAAGAAAAATGAACCTTCGGAAAAACGAGTACCCCGTTATTACAAGGTACATGGTATCCCTTTATCCCTGGACCCTAATTCTAACAATCTCTGTTTCTGTGTAGAAAAAAGCACATTGTAAGAAAATACTTTTTCACATGTGGATAGTTTTCTTTTTTAATGTCTTTCATGACCAGTCAAATAATACAAAAACAAAACTTGAAATATTCATTGGGGTCAGTGGCGGATTTAGGGGGGGGGGCACTTCTGACCCATGCCCCCCCCCCCCCTTTTTGAAAGAAAAGTGTACATTGTGCCCCTCTTTTTGAAATTGTGCCACTCCTTTTAAAACTGATAACCCTTTTTTCTGTTTTGCTTGTCAGAATATTCTGGAGGAAAACTGGACCAAATAAATCTGATAACCTTTTTTTTTTCTCGTCAGAAATTTTGTTTTTGTAGAGATTTGTGTGCCCCCCCCCCCTTTCACAAAATCCTGGATCCGCCCCTGATTGGGGTCATTCCATGGGGTTGCATTTATTTTTGTGACAGACCTGAACAGAGAAACTATGTCTCTCATCAACTTTCAGCACAAAAAGTAAAACCAAATTATTTACAAGTAATCTCCATTGTGTATTTAAAACTTTTGGCATGAAAGTACACTGGTTAAAAAAGAAGACATTTTTTCATTACAGCAAAAATATCATTACCATCATTATGAACTGAATCATGGATAATTCTGACAGGGCACAAATTATATTTCTTTCATTAAACAAAAAAAAACTTCAAAAGAAGATTTAACGTTCATTGTGTAACAGAAGATTCCATACCAGAGTTTCATGAAGTTTATTGTATCTTTAGGCCCCAACCCGATGGAATGACCCATTTGGCAAATTGGAATTCATCTCCTATTGCAGTCTTTCAAAACAAGACGATCTTAAACAACGTAATGTACAATATATGAAAAGTAAAACAACAGCATTATAGTTGATGAAATCACACAATACAGGTACATCTTTCACAATAAATGATAAAGTATATGTACATGTATATTGCCGAGTAACAGAATAACTTTGAACCAATTATAATCAGTTCCCCCAAAAAATTCTGAGGAAGATGTTTTCTCACCCTTAAAACGAAATCTTCCGACCAGCCTTTACATATTACGTTAAAGCAGATACAACCACCTACTTCTTCGACTTCATTTTTTTACATATTTTATTTCATTTATTTTTTTTCTTTGGGTGGGGGAAGGAGATTTTGTGACATTCACATTATCATTCAATTCTATTCTTGTATCAAAAAATAAAATTCAGACATAAATTTTGCATGGGAAAGCCTTTAAAAGCAAAATATGATATAAACAAAGCATTTACAAGAACACAAGATGTCAAACTGGCAACTTAAGGCAATATTTTGTTCATCAAACAGTGCACGATCTATGGTCTAGTGGAAAAGTTATATGGCTGTAGATCAAATGGTTTGCAGTTCCAGTCTAAGCTATGGCACTAATGTTCTTTGGCTAGACATTCTTCATCTACATAATTATGTCACTCTCAACCCAGATAGGGTAAAAAGTAACTTGGTGGGTGCTTTCAATGGCCAATGACAGCCTGTCTAAAGCTTTACATGTAGTACTTTGTAGGCACCTCATCCCTTTTAAATCTACATGTGTATCTATTATATCATGACTCTATCGAGGGTTTCAAAATTTGATATCACACACATATTAACATATTTCATACGGCACAAGATTTTAACGAAAAGCAAAAAAAACCCAAACAAACTCTATAGATGTGTACGCACATGTTTACATTTGCTTTGTCAGATGAAATTTAATTGTTAAAGAGAAGGTCCAGTTCTAGGAAAGGTGATAAAAAATTGGTGAGCTTTCTCATTGCTTTTATGTCAGTTTGGAAGAATATCACAGTAGAAATGTCCCAAGAAGGATTGATCTTCAAATGCCCTCATTCTAAAATATAATGAGAAATAGCTGAAATGTTCAGGCTGAACATTCATGCCACACGTGTGCAGTCCCACATACCCATTTCTGCATGCAGTGCCTGTGCTTTTCAGCAAGATTGGGTCAATTTCTTATCATTTTGATGATGATCCAAAATCTCTGTGTACACAAATTATTATGTAGACATGATCAACCTTTCCCAATTGCTTTGAGACAGTTTCTTTCACATTAACCAGAACTCACCTTTATCTGTGATCAAGTTCATCAGGATGGTTTAAATCCTTAGGAATTACTTCTATGACACATTTAAAGGTTTCTACCCGTCACACTTTTAGACGAGTCATAGAACTAAATCCTAAAGATGTAATTCAAGATTTATTGTTGTGAAAACTAACAAAAAGTCTTTAAAAAACCTGTCAAAATGCACAACTCAATAGAATCATTTATTTATATATATAATACACTTTCCTTTTTTTCTACCAAGTTGGTTGAAGGACATATTGCAAATAAAAGTGTCACAGTAATATAAGATGGCACTGTTCATCTCTATGCATTGATAATTCTTTCATAATAATAATCACCTCAACATCTAATCCTTTAAGATATGACTACATGAAATCATTAAATATTTCCTTATAATTACAAATGAAATAAAAAATACACCAGTGCAAAAAAGAACTCTCTCTATTGCTTTTTACTCTGCGATAGCAAATGAGAAAAAATAATCAGCTTCAAAGAATTTCTTTCTCATTACACTTATCCCGTAGAAAAACAAAACAAAAACAAAAGGACTGTGAAGACAATGTTTTTCTTCCTACTATCAATGTAAATGATAATTATTTTTTCGGGCTACTTCGTATACTCTGACAGAAAAATTGTATCATACTACTCAGTAGAGAAATATATTCATACCTAATTTATTTTAAAGTTGCCAAAAATAAACATTAATTGAAAATGATCTCTTGACATTATTGCCATATGAGAATAATTTCTTCAACTTGAATACATTTCTAACCTTCTCTCTTTTGAGTAAGACATCAAAGTTAATTTTCAACACTCTACTGAGTTGATAAAAAAGTAATACAAATAAATAATATGATTCTCTTTGGGGCTAATTTACATCATCTAGGGTTTCCTGGCAAGGGTTGTGTAGCGCCTTCTCTGGCCAGTTTGTCTGCTTCCTCATTTCCATACACATTCTTGTGACCTGGCACATATTCCTGTTAAAATATGATGTACAAAAAGAAGAAAACAAAAGATAAACATAGAAATTAAATGTAATTGTCACCAATTGAATTATATGCTTTATGAAAGAAAGTAGTACAGGAGAGCTCAAAATAAAACAGAAAAAATATAAAATAAAAAATTGAAATAGAACTCCAGAGCACAAAAATGTCATTTTACACCGGTGTCATGTTACAAAGCAAGAAAATCTTCAGTTTTTAATTGGAAAGGAATTCACATATTCTCTAAAACTTTTACAGTACATATCTACTTTGTGAAGAAGGTTTAACTACAGTCTGCACCTATAAGCGTAGCTTCTATGCTCTTAAGACTTTTCACACTTTGTAATAAGCTAAAGATGAAATTGAAGTATTTATTATGTTTTCATCTCACCAATTTGATACCCACTTCCTTGTTAAGTTCATACTTCTTTTGTGTCTTATTAAAATGAAAATGATTGTGTTTTTTTTTCTTACCCATTCGATATCCAGTTCTCTGTTGAGTTTATCTAGTTTAATTAGATCTTCTTTATTGATGACATCAGTCTTCTGAGCAGTCTTCCAACCGTTCCGTTTCCATCGGTGAATCCAGTCAGTTACACCTTTCATCGGAATACAAGAAGAATGTCAAGAAAAATTCAAACTTCAAGGAATAGAATGCTTTGAAAAAAAATGATCATCATATGTGAGACACAATAAAACAATAGTGGTTTAACAGATGAATAATTTGCATACCTCTTTTACAATTTACAATGCAAGTAACCCTGTTGTGTTAGCTAATGAAACTCTTTTCACACCTCCATAATGCCTTTGATGCATTTTTAAGGAAGTACAGATAATAAGATATTTATGTAGTAATCTTTGGTAAAGTATGTACCCTCTCGCAATCTCAGATCGGCTCAGAAAGATCTTTTATATTGTCCTGTTATTCAGACCAAGTTTTATGGTGAGCGATCATTTGCTCACGCTGCCCCTTCACTTTGGAATACTATTCCATCCCATTTGAAGGATTCATCCACAATATCTCAGTTTAAAACCGTCTTGAAAACGTATCTGTTCAAAAAGCATTTTGAATGAGCTATATTGTGCATTTTATAGCATCTGTCTCTATTCTTGTTCTTCCCTTTCTTAAAGCGCATAGAGACGCAATGGCAGTGATATGCGCTATAAAAGCATTGATGTAGTAATTACTATTGCATTTGCCACTCATTACTGAATCAATATTTCTTTTTTCACATATAACCAATGTGTGCGTGATGATGGCATGACTGAAAGAGGGACAGAGACAGAAAGGGATAAAAAAAAAAAAAAACAAGCAGAGAAAACAGGAGAGAGAGAGAGAAAGAAGTAAGCTGATGCATATTTTCTTCTCTTTGTTTAATATAGCTATATATACAGAAAAGGCAATAATTTAATATTTAACATTAGGGGAAGTCCACCCTGATATAAAGTTGGTTTTAAAAGAAGAGAAGAATTAAAGAAACAGATCAATGAAAGTTTGAACAAACTTTGACAAGAAATAAGAAAGTTATGAATTTTAGAAGTTGAAAGCAATAAAACACAAATTGGCAACTACGTGATGAATCTTGCGACCTCCTCTCCAATTAGCCCCGTACTAAAAAAAATCATAAATTTCCACTCTTGCTAAAGAAAATATTTAATCATACATGCAACCTAGACATAATCAGTGCACATATGTTTTTACACCAAACCTGTATGAAACGAATGCATTACTGCATCTACAACCAAGAAAATGAAAATTTATGAAATTTTCTATACAGACCAAATAGGAGAGGAGTTCGCAAGACACGTCACCGAGTTGCCAATTTGTGTTTGATTGATTACAACTTCAGAAAATCATAACTTTCAAAACTACTGAATACCAGGGTGGACTTCCCTTTAAGACAAGAAGGAAGAAGGTAGTTGAAAAAGAGAATGATACTTACAATTGATTGTATACTTGCTGTCAGTGTATAACGTCACTTTCCTCCTTTTATGATGTTCATTAACCTGTTCTAGAGCCCTCAAGGCAGCCTACATGGGAAAGAGAAGGTTAAACATGTTTTTACGATCGGAATACCAGTGTGAATCGGAACAAAATTTGAAGTTTTTGCAATCTACACTGTAGTTATTTTCACAATAATGAAGAGGACCATTTTCATTGTAAGGAAAATGAAAACGGTTTGTCTCATTCCTGGAGCTAAACGATCGTGTCAAAACACATTTCCTCTGTGTGTTACTATTTACCCACCATAGTGTTCCTATTCACCCAGTTTTTGTGGGATCAAATTGGCTGACATTATTACTCTGCTGATCTTGTGAGTGACCCATTTCAATTTTCACTCAGTTATTCCATAATTTATATTTGGCATGTAGAATAACAGGTATCCAAGTGAGGTTATCTTGTTGCACAGTTCTTGACATACACCTTTTCTGCAACCTTCAGGATCCATGTGTCAGCAAATATTTAATCCTACTTTCAATCTTAACTGATCTTCACTTCTGTTCTTCAAAAGTGGACAAAAAAGACAGAGAGAAGGTAGATGAGAAAGGCAAATTACAAAAAGTGGGACAGAGAGAAAAAGAGAGGGGAGGGAAAGAGGATGAGAAAGAGGAAAAAAGGAAGAGAGAGAGAAAGAGAACAAAAGAGAGATGGAGAACAAGTGAGAGATAAAGAAGGGATGGGGAGAGAAAGAGAGAGAGAGAGAGAGCAAGAGTGAGAGAGATAGAGAGAGAGAGAAAGAGTTAGCACAGTGTATACAAAAGATACTCAATATCCTGAGCCAAACTAAATAAATGACAATAGCAATAGGACAGACATGTAAACTAAAAAATGACAATAGCAATAGGAAAGACATGTAAATAGTACACGATATGTTTTTTTAAGGTAGCTTAGCGAAACGTCGTGGCGCGTAAGAACGCGGGAAAAACGCATATGACAAATCTGCTCAAAATCATAATGTTATTCTATAAAGGCAGACTCAAAGTATTACAATGTAGAATTAGTATTCAAATATTTGAACAATTTAAAGCAAAATAATATGAAAATTTTTATTCAGATATGTCTGATTCTAATTTTATAAGCACGTACAAAACTTGCAGTTTTCCTCTATGCGTCTTTCCCGCGTTCTTACGCGCCACGACGTTTCGCTAAGCTACCTAAAGCAATGAAGATTTCTCTTACTGTAAGCTCCGCTCTCTGATTGGTCTGTTTGCCTTCTAGTCTAGCACTGATATTAAGAGGATGATTATCACCCCAGTATACCCCTAATCCTGCTTTGGCTCCATGGTATCCATTATGAGTACATGCTCCATCAGTATACACAACCAGATTGCCTGATTAATCACATAAAAACAACCAACAATCAGAGGTATGAGAGCATCGGTGAGAAACAGTCTGAAATTATCTGACATGTCTGAAAAGATGTGCTAAAAAGTCTGAAATCAAATTAAAATCTGAACTCTCACATCCCTGAATAATATCAACAAATTTGAGCATCAAGAGCTGTCATTGGTTTTACCATACTGGTCACACATGGGACTATGGGCCAGGATGTAAATCATGCTGCTTCTCATCTGTTTAATATTCCAATGAAGGAGAAAGAACCTTAAAAATATTACGGTTAACATTTTGCTTTTCATAATATAAAACAAAAAGAAAAGAAATCTGATGACAAAATGAAAAATGAGGGGAGGAGGGAGTTGTTTACCAAAACCTTAATATGGGCTTTATGAGCCGAAAACACTTGTACCTCAACTAACACGTAATCATATTTAGGCTGAAGTGTTGACAATTTCATCCAGTAGATATAATTTACATCAGTGGACCCAATGCATTAAATAGCCACAAACTTTGATATTGTAATTTGATATCAAAATGAAAATATAATCTATCAAGAAACCACAAGACACTTTCATATCTTAGAAAGGAGAAAACCCTATCAAATCATTACTACATGTATTTGATGAATTTGTGAGAAAAGTCCCTCATCCTTGAAATAAAAGAAAGTTGGTTGCCTACCACTAGAGTCTCCTGAAGAGGATGGAGCTGAGGCAGCGCGTCTTTTCTTTGGAGGCAATGCATCCACAGAGTCTGTTGAATACAAACGCTTAAGTGGCACAGCAGAGTTAGACTGTTTGTAACTTGAAGCAGTTGAATAGACCCGTTTTGACTGAGAAGAGCTCATAGGTTTTGGTGCAGAGCTGCAATCTTGCGTTGCATTCACAAAGTCCCACGCTTCTGCTTCTGTCCCAAATTTCTTGTACCTAGCCCCAGAAAACCCTGTGACTTGAAGTTTACATTCATCCCTGTAATGCAAGGTAAAGACAGTGTTAAACACTAATAAATAAAGAAACAAATCTTGAATTCTTCTTTACAGGACTGTGTGCAGTCTGTGGTAGGGGAAAGAACGCCACCAAAGCTTGCTTCTGAGCGGAGTGAAGGGTGGTTACCTATTTCACGATAATGCCAGACTGTGCTAGGATCAAAATTAAACTCAAGTCGACGATTGGCTTGCCCAGTCTAGACACCTAACAAATTTACACTGTGTCTACACATATGGAATTCTCTTCCAACAGAAATAAAGAATTAACAATCATTAAACATTTTCAAAAGAAGATATATAGAAAACTCTTGTTTTGTTGTTGCACGGTTCTTTTTGTGTTCTATTTTGTATCAAAGTGTACTATATATACTGTGTCTAATTTCATTTACCATTCACCATTTATTGCAACCCACTTTTGCAATATAATTACGTGAAATATTCTAATCCATGTTACTATTGTTTCTATTGTTCTTTTTTTTAAAACTACTCTGTGAATGTAATGTTGTTGTTATTTTCATATTTGCTTGTATTTTTTATTGCAAAGTGAAATAAATTTGAATTGAATTGATTTTTTTTTTAAGGGCAATCCAACCTTTGTAATAATTTGATTAGCGTGAAAGCAGAAAAATCAGAAAAATTTGTAATCACTATACATATGGGAATTTGAAACTGGCGGTATCGGTACCGTCACTGTGATGTAGCAGCGGTCAACTTTCCCATTCGCTCCAACACGCAAAAATGAAATTGAGTAAGAGTGCATTCTTTAAGTTAGCACAGGCACATTTTTTTGTTGTTGGTGGGGGTCCCTCACCTAAATTACATCCTTCCCAATTTACCCAACAAGCAAAAAAAAAAAAAAAGGCACCCCCTCTGATAGTTTGAAAATTGTAATTAATATTCTTGCAAGGAGCATCTCATATGAGATGCCAGAATATTAACTACAATTTTGAAACTCTCAGAGGGGGTGGCACTTGGGGTACTGATGCTGGTAGAGTGATCATCCCCAATCAAATCCATATCCCCATCTATTCTATGATCTTATTTATTCTGTTTCACTTTTCATGTCATGGTCTTTGTAGATCTATTTAACATTATTATTAAACAAAGAAGGAAAAATGTTAATACAGAGCTTAAAGGGTACCAATCACAAAAAAATATTTTTGCTCTGTACGTTTAATAGAGGTTTCATGTCATTATACTATATTCAAAATATGGGCTTCAAATATTAATTCTATAAAGATATATTGCAATTTCAATTACACTCTCTATAAGCATAAAAGCGACTCATGAGTAGACTACTCGACGCACCCGTACGCACTCGCCAAGATAATGACTCGAGCCGAACCAAACTCGGAGTAAGTTCAGTTCCACGCGAGCATTTTCATGTTATCCTTTATTTCCTTCATACTCATTACCTGTTAACCTATAGAATACCAGACATTTGTTGATTTTATACTTTCTAGCCGTACACAAATTATTTTTTCAGGTGATTGGTACACTTTAAAATGTCTGAATCAGGTATATCTGAACATGTAAGAACTAAACTTCATTCCATAATAAAACACAGTCCTGGCGGGACTGTGCTCAGTTACACAGTCCCACTGCACGCTGACAATTAATTTTGAGGAGTGGAAAAAACAATGATAGTAAGTTCCGATTTGATTTATATTCAACAGAGCAAGAAAAATGTATGAATAAACTATTTTAGTTTAATGAACTATTTTAACTAATCTTCAGGGAAGGTTATGATGGTAAAGATGACACTAAACTTTGACTCGAAAAAAAAAATGCACTTTCACATGTCCGATTCTCAAAATTCGAAGTCGAGGCAAAAGGGAATATTCCAATCACGTAATCAGCCAAAGCAAGCCAAATTTGGCGAGAAAACGCCGTTTCTACACGCAATCAAAGACTACCCTGCAGACATGCACTGGGTGTGAAAGCACTGCTGGGATCGCGGAAACCAAGCAAGTGTGCGCGATAGTCATATACCTACAAGAATTTCTTTTCAACTGGGCACGCTGGGGGAAAGGGGGGGGGATGACCATTCACTATTCAGAACAAACCATCTCCCCCTAATCAACTTATCATGCTAATGAAAAGAAGGAATGCACGGATCTATGCCAATGGTGTGGACTGTGGTCGATTTTTCTTTCTCTTTTTCAATTTCATGATACTTTTTGAAAGAGAAATAGACATGATAGACTCTATCCAATTTACAAATTACTCAAGCAGGACCAACACACTCACACTTATAGTTATAGAGGATATTGGAGATAAAAATTAACAGTAACAACAGAGGTCAGAGCAGATTCTATGCGCATCTTGATAAGCATGTTGACAGATGTGCATGGAAATGCCATAGATCCATCATAGGCATCAATCAAAAAGTTGGGCCATCTCGTGAATATAAGCCACCGGTCATCGAGTGTGTACACACACACTGCTGTGTAAAGTCAATGGAGGATGTGAACCCTCATAGACATTTACACGCAATAAACTGCATGTACAAAGTGAATGCGGGGTGGCTTATTTCACGAGAATGCCCTTATTACTATGTTATGTACACTACATTACACATAGCTAGTTTTAACATCATATTTGTCTATAGATGGGACAATACATTACCATGTTGGAAAAACCCCAGTCTGTTTGCCTCTTCCAACGGCATAGAAAAAACGTCCCATGCTTCTTAAGTGAAGACACGTCAGTGAAAGCACTTTTCGGATCATTAATATTAATTAGACTTTTTAATTCATTGTAATTCAAAATATTTAGAACAACTAATTAAATAAGACTGACGGAGAACACTATTGACAACTTCTCAATTCGGCAACGCGCTGTTATATTTTTTCGAGGAAATACGAGAAACCATGTAATAAGTTTGTGCATGAATTCTAAAAGAATGAAGTAATTAGAATTTATGTTCTTATTCAAATGACTAATTTAAATTAATAAAGTTCAAAAATAGAATATGAAATGTCATTTATACATGAAATCAATGCATGAAAATCAATAAAATAAAGTAAACGCCTTGAAAGATTTGGCATTGCCGATTTGAAGAGTAAATTAGTACATGATCGTTATGAACTTTACATACGGTCTTTTTCCAAGTACCGTCATTGTAAGTTGTAGTGGAACTCGCAATGATAGTTATATTTTCTTATATATGAAATGTTATTAAAAAATAAGTGTCAAAATATGAATAAACGTATTTATATGTCCCTTAACCTCAATAATAGATAGAGAAAGAATCGAAAATATCTTGTTCTTGGAAGATGAATGCTGATGTTATCGGAGGTTCACTGTGTCCGTCATCTATATTTCCACCGTAGACACACGGGGCAGTGCCACTGTAGTCTGTACTACACTGCTTATTGCTTATGTACCGTAGATAATTACCGGTGCCAAGGCTAAGTTTCAGCCAGGAAGCCAGGTGGTGTCGAGTTGCGTACATGGTACATACATCATGGCAGTTATAAATCTACAATGACTGGATTTTCAACCGGCAATTTCTTACAAAATTACATAGACTCTAGATCTAGATCTAGAGTATGTGCTCCTGTGGGCGGCCGGTCCCCTGTGAGCAGCCGGCGGTGAATAAAAAATGAAAAAAAAAAAAAAAAATTTGATATCCCTTCAAAAATTACCCTGGACAGTCTCAGGTAGGTTCTATTGCACCAAAAAACATACTCAGCCAAAGCAGTAAGTATCCTGAATCTCGCTCAACATCATGAGAAATGTACGCCACCAGTCATCGACAAAAAAATTGCAGTTTCTTAACTTTTAAAGGTCATGTAAAGTTTTGGTAAGCCCTCAAAAACTGTTCGTCAGATTTCTTCAATGTTTGTTGATAAATAGCAAGATACTAGCAATACTAAGACACTGTGAAGATTTCGCCTCCTAAAGTTTAATATTAAACAAATAAGAGGCAAAAACTAATTTATGTGCCGGGACAGGCACGTAAAATCCCAACAAAGGCAGCATGTGCTATACGCTGTACACACACGTGTAAAACCAATGATGAGTGGCTACACGCAGTGCACACAAGCTGTCTCTATGCGAAGCCCCAAAATTGCTGTACGGCGAGCCGTCGGGGTGGAAGGGTCCTAGCATAATGGCAGTGATCAAGCATTCCTTACAGATATTTACACTGAAATTCACCAGAGATCATAGATGGAATACCAAATGGTCTCTTACAGACATCTTTTGATACAAGGAGAACAACATGAGACTATATTTAGCATTTTTCTTTCCAATTTCCTTTTTGCTACCAATACTGTACATGAGCTTTAAGTTAAGAGACTATGACATACTTAAACCAATACTTAAACTTTATTTGTTCAATTTGATGTGTAATTTGATGTTTATTTAAGAGAATGAAGTTGATGGTCCATGTTTTGCTTCAGAAATTTTTATTTACACTACCACAGGGAAAGCTGCATGGGGGTGGCCGCTCACCAGTGCCATTTTTCTGAGTGGGTCTGGTGAGCAGCCACCCTGTGTAAAACGTGTACAAAATGCAGGTTTTTGTAGGAAATAGTAGTCTAGTCTGCTTTCATTTTTTGGTCATGGCGTTTGATAGATCATCATGTTTGACAGATTTTGAGGGTTTCAACAGAATATTATTAATTTTTATAAAGTATTGGAATGTAATGTATGAAATGTGATATTAATTTTCTTTCACTTAGTCACAAATATGATGCTGAATGCCCGACATATCATGGGCGGCTGCTCACAGGGGTAGAGGCGGCCGCACACAGGACCCCTAGCACCGTTTTGAAAAATGGACACTACTGACCACGTTATTGGTCAATAATTTTAATTTTGCCTTCTATTTACTTTAGTAAGCAAGTAGACTATTTGGACTATGAATTGATTGTATTGAATTATGTGCGAGTCTTTGATTGATAAATCAGCAAATTCCCTTTAAGCGGCCGCACACCAGAGCCTTTACTCTAGTAAGTACTAGTATAAATGAAGTGTCTATTTTGAGATGGAGAGTTGTCATGTTGTTGCAAATTTCATAGTATGACTCACGGTCATAGTCATAGTACATCAAATTCAAAGCATGCCATGGGTGTCGATCCCGGGGGGGGGGGGGGGGGGGGGGGGGGAATGGGGGGTTTATATCTGGCATAACTGCAGAATACCCTGCACATTTGGATTACTACATCGTACATGTATGGTGGTGTGACCTAATTTCGCGCGTGTCCTAAGTTCGCGCACTGACACTAAATACGTTATAACAGGAGAAGGATACGCGATGCATATGTGGGACTGAGACACCGAAATCTTCGTACACCATAGACAATCCTAAAGTCAAAAATGCGACAAAAAAACGTAAGTAAGCTACTTATTTTCCATTTTTTATCTGAAAATGAGTTTATTAGAGGAAATAACCTCCAAAAATAATGATAAAATTACAATTTCTTACACAAAATCGAGACTCGGCTTCCACCGCTACTTAACGTGTAGTGCAATGACTCTTAATGGTTTCCGTAAAAAAATAAAAAATATAAATTTAAAAAGGGAAAGTTGGAGAGACATAGACAGAGAATGAATGATAGCTGATATGACAGAGAGAGAAAGAGAAAGAGAAACGGCATATAGAGGGCGAGATTGATATGAGAGAGATATGTTTAATTAACTTCTTGCATATCATCAACACGTAAACGATAGTATAATTTTAGTTTTTTTTCATGAAATTGAACAAGCATATTCTTTACTGTCAAATTTTCAATGAAAACAAATAATTATCTATTTCAAAGTTCCAATCTGAAGTTTTGTTTATGTTAGACATTATGACTCTCTTTCGAATGTTTACATATACAATTTCGACCACAAGAGGGCGGTAAATATGCTGCGCGAAATAAGGTCACACTTTTGGAGAGATGGCCGACTCGGTAAGCCTTGTGATTTTCTCGAAATAACATTGATTCCAATCAAACATTACTTTTTACCTCTATAAAATTTTATTCTGTGGTAAATTACGATTCCTTTGAGGTATGGAACATGATATGTAGTAATCTAAATGTCTCATACTCTACAATAAAAGGAAAATGTGCGCGAAATATGGTCACCCCATCATATATATATAGGGATCTAGATCCATATATATATATATATATATATATATATATAGACCCTCTATATCTTTATATATAATACGCTAAGGATTTGGGGTCTTTTTTTTAATTCGAATAGGCGCCTCCCCTGGCTCTTCAGATCCCCACCTTTTGGTACCCACGGGTGGGGAATAGTCCCCAGATGGTTGGGAGGCACTTTTTAAGTGCTGAAGTGCCGTCCATATTTCATAAATTCATTTTTAAACATTGAATTTCCGGAGGGAGTAATATTTCTGTCGATGGAACAGCTCACTGTCTTAGCACGGAAAAAGTACCTTCTGTTATGCCCCCAACCCATACCCATTACCCGTGAAAGGGTAAAAAACTTCATTGGTGTATTGCCAAAGAACAACGTGACGTATTCTCCATGGCCATAGCCGCATAGCCTTCAGTGTATACAGCACACGTGTTATTTGTTCGCACATGTACATGTACTGCTCCATAGACCATTTGTAGCTTCATGGTTACATAACAGTTTAGTGCGTGTGTAACTCTATGGTTTCACGGCGGGGGGGGGGGGGGGGGAAGGAGGAGGTGGGGTGGTGGGTGGGGTGGGTGGGGACATGTCTCATTGAAGCCGGTACATGTACATGAAAACGGATAAAAAGGGTACCTTTTCAACGATAAGGGCATAACCCGGATTACGCGTTTAAGGGTATAAAAAAAAAAGCAAAAATCAAGAAAAAGGGTATAGCGAATTCAGAGATGATAGATCCGCGGAAGGGGGGGGGGGGAGTTCGGTAGTGTGTTCCAAAGTAGGTTAAATTTCTTTTACGGTTCCCTTTTGGCTAAAAAGAGGACTATGATGATGATGATGTAATGTTCAAAGGCTCAAATAGGAAGTAAAATACCTTAAGCAAGATATAAAATTGCCGTTAATAATGGTATAAAAATCAGAGATAGACGGGTTTCCCTGTTTAGAGTATCAAAATCTGCTCCTACTACAATCTGCTTTTTAATTCAGCAAGTGATTTAAGCGGATGATGTACAGGTCTCAATGAGACATCTGGGGGGGGGAGGGGGGAGGGGAGGGGGCGGTCGTCACGATCAATTCGGATCAATTCTGGTGCCCGTAAACTTTTCTGCCTTTTATTTGTGAAAATTCGGTTCCTTTGGAAGTTTGATTTATGTAAGCATTCCATTACTTTATACATTGAACTTTCAAGGTTTTGTTTGTTTGTTTGTTGGTGTTTTTTTTTTTTTTTTTGGGGGGGGGGGCTGTTTCTTAGTTGAACTTAATTCTTTCTGTGATACAATTGTTTTGTTTGTTTGTTGTTGTTTTTTGTGGGGGTTGATGTTCAATGAGACAG
Organism: Heliocidaris tuberculata; assembly: GCA_025618425.1. Classification (NCBI taxonomy): domain Eukaryota; kingdom Metazoa; phylum Echinodermata; class Echinoidea; order Camarodonta; family Echinometridae; genus Heliocidaris; species Heliocidaris tuberculata. The sequence goes on from CM046841.1 coordinate 6,435,498, forward strand.
GGTGAAGCCGGGAGGAACATGTAACTGTTAGATGTAAAAAAAAAGGGGGGGGATTTCGGCCACTTCATATTTTAGGACTCTTTATTTCACTTAGGAATATCGGTTGCCACGGTGTAAAGAAGAAGCCCCCCCCCACCAAAATTTCCTTCGAAAATATTTCCACTATGATATGAATACGTATAGGATACTAACCCTCGCGCTGGGGGTGACGGGAGGCCGATGGGGTGGGGGAGGGGGTACGGTAGGGAAAGGTCAATCCGTCGGTCCTCCCAAGACTTATAAGGGGGCCATAATCTCCCTGAAAAGAAAATGACAATAAATTCATTTTTTCCCTAATTTTTGCGTCCTTTACAAGGGATGTACCGCTAATTATGCATGTTATGTTTTTATGGCCTTAATTTCTCTGAGTATTAAACCACAGAAACATAGCAAGATCAAATCGCTCACTCTAGCCGTATTCATGGATATACTATTCGAACATAATTATATCCATGCTCTGTGTGCGAGAATCCCGCCCAGGTGTAAATGAGATCGACGTAACATAAATGAATATCATTCAGTCATTCATAAAGTAAAACAATTGTCATTTAGTCTTCATCAAGATGGAAATGTATTTTCTTCAGAACTCATGCAAGATTTGGATGAATACACACATACTCACATGTTGTAAATACTTCTTGGTAAAAAAAATAACGCATTACCCGACTTTTTTCTTTATTCACTTGATTATTGTGATAAATATACGGTACTGTGATTAATCATAAACACAGCTAGCGCCCGTGGATGATATGTCCACGGGCTGCTTCAGAGATAACTAGTATATATATATATATAAATCTATAGATTATATATATATATAGACTATGCCTCGTTCTGAATATACATTGTCGTGCAGGGTATTCTGCAGTTGTTCCATATATCCCTCCCAAAATTTGAGGTGGGGGGATGGCCTGTATTATCATCCCCCAATATTTTTCGATAGAAATTTGAAATAAATAAGAATTATGATACATTAACTTAAAACTAATAATTATCCAAACTCATTATGTTTGATCTTGAAATACCATCACATTCTTTAATTATTAGAAGTATATTATAAAGAAATAAGAAATGCAAAAATTTAAATGCAAAAATATCGAAAAAAATTCTGAAAATTAGTTCGCTCGCATTGTTATTCTTAATTAAGGGGTTCTGTCCATTGGCGTTGATCCATGCATTCCTTCTTTTCATTAAAAACCATTTTTGGGATGCTCTAAAAATGCAGGTTTTATAAAACACCCTCCCCCACTCGGTCGCTTCGCTCAGTTGCTGGTCATCCCCCCCCCCCCCCCCCACCAATCATGAACACAGATCGACGCCCCTGCATCAAAGCCACGATCGAAAAGGTTTGAAGGGAGATCTTATCGAGGGCCAGGGATAAGGGAGAGAAAGAGATAGAGCGGAGATTATGAATGGAGAAGCAGGCGTCGCGCGCCAGCAGGTTTAAATAAACCATGGTCTGAATTTACCTAAACCATGGTCGGAACCATGGCAACTCGCATGAATTTGGCGCTTTTGCCAATCAGACACGACCGGCACGCGTTCATTATTGGATCTTTTTAAGTGTATGCGCTAAATCAAGCGTATTTATACCACAAAATCTGCATAAACCATGGTCTGAATTGAAACCACCTTCGTGAATTCTGGCCAAATTAGCATCTGAAAATAATGCTATGGGCGTGCGATCCGGCTGAATTTTACCTCCGCGGTATCAGAAACTGAAATCTCAAAACTGACTATCTTTGACTGCATGTAACGTGCCATTTGACACTTTTGAGCTTGCGACATACAAAAAATCCTGATCTAAAACAGTGGAAACTCGCTATAAAGACCTCCGATATAATGAGATTCCTGATAACAAGGTAATTTTATTGGTCCCAGGTCTTTATGTTCTTTTGATTTTTTTACCCTGATAAAAGGAGATTCCTGATATAACAAGGTAATTTTCATGGTCCAAAGGTCCTCGTTATACTGAGTTTCCACTGTATAAACAAAGGAAATTTGAAATTTTGAGGCTCTTTCAAATAATATGCTAGAGTCTATCCAATAAACTTGACAAAATTGACTGGAGAGTAAAGTCTCTGACAGTGGAGATGCATGAGACAGTCGCCCATTCCCCAAATCAAATGAGAAAGAGTGGTGGCTTATTTCACAAGTTGGCTCGAATTCTGTTGACTCTTACACTCTAATGTTACACTGTTAAAGTAGGAAGATGCTTGTTGTCTAAGAGGTGTTCACTTGAAAGCAGATGGAGAAATAAATTTCTTTTTCCAGAGATAAGAGCATATTTTGAGAGTAAAATGAGCATTTGTTTTGTTTTTATTTTTTTGTAGCGTGACATCTTGAGGCCAAGATGGCGGTGTTTAATGCCGGTGCAAAGGTGATCAAACCTCAGGGCGAAAGTCCAGATCAGTTCGAACTCACAGTCTCGCAGGTAAGATCAGGCTTCTGATGTCTAGGAGTTTATTTGTTTACCCTTGATCCAATGTGACTGAAATGTGGCCTTCTGGTAGTTTGCAGGCACAAACCCTGGTCAGTTGTAAAAGAGTGTCTGCACTGTAAGACTACCATAGGCCATGTACTATAGCTGCTCCTGACATGACCAGAAGGTAGCTGAATTAGGCTTCTCTCAAGAGACAATGATTTTCTGATAAAGTGTCAAATTAGGGTCTGTGCTTGCAGACCAGCCTTCTAGCAACTCAAGTGGTGTAGTTTGGGAAGACCGAAACAATTTAGGAGCTGAAAGTATCCATTGACAGATTTTTTAATGACCCTTTCCAGTACCCTTGCTGGTGAGAATTTGCCCCTGGTATTTCTATAAATAAAAGACCACCAAGCTTGCTATGAGCAACAAGTTTAGTATGCTATGCCCTGCCAAGAACCCAACCAAATTTGTTTGAATGAATGTGTCTTAACTTTTAATAATTTAAGTGAAAATGATAAATATGGCTAAGGGCAATTTTTTTTCTTTCCTTGTGAATTATTAAAATGAATCCCTTACTCTCTGAGAAACACTTTCTCTCAAAGGATTGTGATTCATTTAATCACAGAACCCCATAGCCTAACTCAAGTTAGACTGTTATGTAACCTTCTAGAATGAAATTTTGTTTTACCATTGATACATCTCTGTGTAATTCAAACAATTATGAGATGTTAAATTTTTTTATTTGCTATTGATCGTTTGTGTTGGAAAATATTGCTATAATATGTAGGTCTAGTCAAGGTAAGATTGTTATGATTTCATTGCTGTTGTGTTCATTCACATTTTATACATACTGATCCAGTTCCTCCAGCTACCTATGTAATGCCTGTCCATTTCTAATTCTTTGTAGCCAAGTTTCTGTGGCTGATGGAGATTCGCTTTTGGACGATATTGATCAAGCGAAAGGGCAGAGGATATTTTCAATTGTGCAGACACTTACAATGTTGTGCAGAATGGTTTTCTCTGTGTACAAGCCACCATACTTGCTCTGATAGGGCTTTACTGGTGTATGTAGTTCTTTTAGTTCAGTTTAAAGTCGGTAGTAAGATTTTGGTCAACATATGAAGTACATGTTCATTCTTGAAATACATGTAGAAAGACTTAATAGCAGTTTTGTCATGTAATTTACAATGTGTGTTGAGGTTTTGTGCTACTGAAGATGCTATTGTAAATTTTGTTTTCTTTTAATTGGTAGGCTTTGATTGAGCTTGAATCCAACTCAGAACTCAAAGGACAGTTGAGGGAGCTCTTCATCACAGGAGCAAAGGTAAGTAGTAGTAGTACTGCATTGCTTGCTCATTTTTGCCTACAAGTTTCTAAATTTGTGATACTACAAAATGCACAAAATTCCAAGGGGGGAAAATGGTTTCCAGAGCCATATTCTAGACCTGAAACCTCTCAGTGACCAAATCTAGCCTTCTCTATTTGACAGGAGACTGTTGTTTATAATAGAAGGAAGGCTGTCATTGTCTTGGTTCCCTCACCTCATTTTAAGGCCCTCTAGATCTCAAATATCTCTGTAACAATATCTCTTACTCTTTTATTAAATGTTTTTTTCTTGGTGATATCAAGAAAGATGTCATTGTTCTGGTTCATGTACTTTTGCTCAAAGCCTTCTAGATTTAAAACAATTTCCTACCCTTCTAAGTTCTAATCATTGTTTTACAAGAGATTGATGTTGGTAACACCCAGACCTGTGTTAAATGGGTACCCGGTAGGATGCGAAAGTTAATGTTGTTTGCTTGGCAGTGTGAGCGCCACGGCCCATTGCTGGAATACTCCCCAGGGAGTGGAGAATGTGCATACATTGTGTGCGGGCAAGCCAGAATCCGATGACTGGTAATAATATATCTGTAAAGCGCTTAGAGACATCGCCGATGTATTAGGCGCTGTATAAAAGCGGAATGTTATTATTATTATTATTATTATTAATAGCCGGATGGCTGTTATTGTTCTGGAACTACTGGTTTCTGTACTATTGGTCAAAGCCTTCTCAGTCTAGAATGATATCTCGTAACCTTCTAATCAATGTTTAACGGGAGATTGATGTTAGCAACAACAGGAAGGCTGTCATTTAGTTCCTGTACATTTGGTCAAAGCCTTCTCAGTCTAGAATGATATCTCGTAACCTAATCAATATTTAACAGGAGATTGATGTTGGCAACAGCAGGAAGGCTGTCATTTAGTGCCTGTACCTTTGGTCAAAGCCTTCTCAGGCTAGAATGATTATCTCATAAACTTCTAGTCAATGTTTTACAGGGGATTCATGTTGGTTATAACAGGAGGGCTGTCATTTTTCTAATTCCTGTAACTATAAAACCTCTCTGTTTAACAATGTCTTGTACCCTTCTAATCATTGTTTAACAGGAGATTGATGTTGGCAACAGTAGGAAGGCTGTCATCGTCTTGGTTCCTGTACCTCAGCTCAAAGCATTCCAGAAGATCCAGGTCAGGCTTGTACGAGAGCTCGAGAAGAAGTTCAGTGGCAAGCATGTGCTCTTCATTGCTCAGGTAAAACAAAACTGTTATTTCCCTCCTTGATATTTGATTGAAGACAAAATAAAGAAAAGAAAAAAAAGAAGGTGATAAGAAAAACTGATAGTAATAATAGATCACTTATTTCACAGTCTAATATTTGAAATAAAGAAAAGAAAAACTGATAGTAATAATAGATCACTTATTTCACAGTCTAATATTTGAAATAAAGAAAAGAAAAACTGATAGTAATAATAGATCACTAATTTCACAGTCTAATATTTGAAATAAAGAAAAGAAAAACTGATAGTAATAATAGATCACTAATTTCACAGTCTAATATTTGAAATAAAGAAAAGAAAAACTGATAGTAATAATAGATCACTAATTTCACAGTCTAATATTTGAAATAAGGAAAAGAAAAACTGATAGTAATAATAGATCACTAATTTCACAGTCTAATATTTGAAATAAAGAAAAGAAAAACTGATAGTAATAATAGATCACTAATTTCACAGTCTAATATTTGAAATAAAGAAAAGAAAAACTGATAGTAATAATAGATCACTAATTTCACAGTCTAATATTTGAAATAAAGAAAAGAAAAACTGATAGTAATAATAGATCACTAATTTCACAGTCTAATATTTGAAATAAAGAAAAGAAAAACTGATAGTAATAATAGATCACTAATTTCACAGTCTAATATTTGAAATAAAGAAAAGAAAAACTGATAGTAATAATAGATCACTAATTTCACAGTCTAATATTTGAAATAAAGAAAAGAAAAACTGATAGTAATAATAGATCACTAATTTCACAGTCTAATATTTGAAATAAAGAAAAGAAAAACTGATAGTAATAATAGATCACTAATTTCACAGTCTAATATTTGAAATAAAGAAAAGAAAAACTGATAGTAATAATAGATCACTTATTTCACAGTCTAATATTTGAAATAAAGAAAAGAAAAACTGATAGTAATAATAGATCACTTATTTCACAGTCTAATATTTGAAATATAGGGAGGCTTAAAGAGAAGGTTGAGTTCTGGGAAAGGTGAAAAATAACTTCTGAGCTTTCTCATTCTTTTTATGTCAGTTTGGAAGAACATCATAGAAGAAATATCCCCTGAAAAGGGTTGCCCTTCAAGTGCCCTCATATTTGAAATACAATGAGAAATAGCTGAAGTGTTCGGGTCGAACATTCATGCCACATGTGTGTGCAGTCCCATATACCCATTTCTGTGTGCTATGCATGTGCTTTTCAGCGAGATTGGGTCAATTTCCTATCATTTTGATGATTCCAAAATCTCACAGTGTACACAAATTTTTATGTAGACATGATCAACCTTTCCCAATTGCTTTAACCCTTTCAGGACAGGAATTATTTAAGGGCTAAATTGATCACATTTCGTTCTTCAAATTGGCAACAATAATATTTTTCTTTTAGTGCTACATGGTTGCAACAAAATGCAGTGTCTTTGAAAACAATATAGATCATTAGAAACTTAGTCGAAAAGTTGAAAAAATTGCCAATTTGGATAAAAAATAAGGATTTTGAATCTCTCAATGTGTTGCCAATTTAAGGATTTTAAAACTTATTCTCCTATTCAAAATTCCTGGCATCAAACGCAATATGGTCATGCAATAAAAATGGACATAGTGTGTGCAGAAAATTTTGCTCTTTCTACTCGTGCATCTGGTATATTTTTTAGAGCTCTGGATCAAAAGTTATTGAGCCAAACCACAAAATGTGGTCAATTGTCTCGAAAGGGTTAAGACAGTTTCTTTCACAATACAATCTCATGACCAGAAATCAACTTAATTTTTAAAGTGATTGATTAACTTTGCCCAAGATTGAAAAAAAAAATCACTATTCCAGCTAATACTGTAATAATAATTGCAAACCTTTACGTCAGACAGGAACCTCCTGAGTTTTATAAGCTGATCGGTCGTTTATATATCAAGATATTTACGATTGAACATTGATGTCGGGATAGAGTACCACCGAACCCTGAAGAACTCTTACGGTTGGCATACCTCGCTCTATCACAGAATACCGTACGGGCTGGAAACCTGCTCTGCTCCGGAGCTTGGTTTTTGTGACTGCAGCGCAGCGAAGAAGCCGAGCGACTTGCGCTAGCGATCGATCATGATTTTCTCTTTTTTAGGATAGTAAACGGGTTCCATTTTCTCTCATACTTTCACATATCCTTAATTATATATGTAGTTAGAGGATTGCACACAATTCACTTGCATTTGAGCTGATTTCACAATTTTTCACAAAGTTAATCAATCCTTTAAGAAGAAGTATTTTATTTTTTGTAGACCCAAGATGGGAGCTTTTTTTTTCTCTCTCTCTCTCTCTCCCTTGGGGGATAAAACATTCACTCTTCAGACAAACTTGATTTTTAACTTGTAAATATGTGTCATTCTACGGCCAGATGGTTTATTTTTATGATTTATTTTTCTTTCTTGTGGCTGGAAAAAAGGTATGTTAGTGGGAATAGTGTGGGGGGGGGGGGAGACACAAAATTCTTATTTTATTGTTTAGTCTCGGTGACTCATGGCGCAGAATTTTAAGGTTGGGAGGTTATTTATATTTTTGAAGCTCAGGGATTTCAGTAGATATCAACCAACATTTTGTATAGTTTTTTATCCCATTCTTTTTTTTCGTTGCAGTTAATTATTCAGAAATATTAATTCTCCCTATGGCATATAGCCGATATCAGCCAATATCGGCTCCCGATACTGATATCGGGGACAACGATGTTGGCACATAAAGTTCCGGTTCCAATCTATAGCTATAGCGAGCATACACTGATATTTCCTTGCTTTTTTCGTGCGTGATTGTTCTGCTGAAAACACGTTTTGCATCGTCGGCTCAACATCCCACATTAGGTGGCTTCACAGAAGAATCCCATTTAAATATCAACTGTATAAAAACACGATTATTTGCTAGATTAGGAACAAAAGGGAGTTTTTGCTAGGCTGACCACGTCTTCTAACACATTGTCAATGATGCTCCGGCCGGACCCGGAAGCTCAGTTGCCAGCAATCACATGCCGAAAAATTAGAGCGCCGCATGCGTTCGGATTCGGAGAGCTATATGCGATAGGGAGAATTGAAAGGTATTTTTATAAGTGTAAACCTATTTTGGTGATGCATAAGAAAGGAAGGATATTGGAAATTTCCATTTAAAAAAAATGTAAGTGATTGATCTATTTCCTTTCTCTTTACCATGGTAGAGGAGAATCTTGCCCAAGCCAACAAGGAAGTCTCGCAACAAGAGCAAGCAGAAGCGCCCTCGTAGCCGAACCTTGACCATGGTCCATGACAACATCCTGGAGGACCTTGTCTACCCATCAGAGATCGTTGGAAGGCGCACACACATCAAGCTGGACGGTAGCAGGAACATCAAGGTGCATCTCGATGTCGGACAGAAGACACAGATTGAGCACAAGGTTGGTAGATTCTCTGTTTCCAGTAGACATGTTAAGCTACTGTAAAAGTGGAAATTTTCACGCGATTTATTTTTTGCGCACGGCCAAGTAAGGTGAACGTTTTTAAGTTTGCCAACGTGCTAGACTCATTGGCAAAAGAATACATAAACGCGAAATGCGCAAAAATTTCCAAACTGCGAAATATTTCACAATTACAGTATCCAAGAGTTCTTGTCATAGATTTGCATTTGAAGGGAAACCAGCTTAAATTGGTACGTCAATCACAACGCCTAATTGGCTCTATTTGGTGTAATGTAAGTTTTTGTTACATCTATTGTTGGTCGATGTGACTGGGGTGTGATACTTGATTGTTTGTCATGTAGTATATATGGGTTTTTCCACAAATAAGGGTCCCAATTTGTGGACATTCTTGGTGTCCTGTTTACATAAGGAACATACTGGTTTTTTTTGGCTCTGGGTAGAGAGTGGAGGAAGATCAAGTTCTATTCTAACAGTGAAGATGCAATATGTTATGCTCAGAATCACTTTGCAGTCTTCCTCCACGATTAGCATCTTACACTCAGAGCCACAAAAACCTGTGTGTTCCTTATGTAAGCAGGACACCAAGAATGTCACAAATTGGGACCCTTACTTGTGGAAATACCTATATGGGTTGTTTGAACCAACAAACTTGCTAAACCTTGCGCTGGAATTCACATACCTTGACAAGCCCAGTTTTTGTTTGCACGTGAATTTTCTACCAAAATTGTGGTTGATATCATTTATAATTTGTAGTCTAGGAACATTTTGTCTAAATTTCTTTGAGGATTAATTCCTACTCATAACAAGAACTCAGGATAACTCATTCAAGATGGAATCAACCTTTAACCACACTCAACCATATCTTTAAACATTGACAAAAGGGGTATTTATTTCATTCCTAGATTCTCATAGAAATTTATGCATCTGAAAAGAAAGTATAGGAGCAGAAACTATTAAAAAGTTATGAAATTTTCAGAGTGAATTTGAACATTTCAATTTGTTGGTAATTTAAGGACTCTAATACTTATTTTATTTTTTTAAATTCTTGGTGTCATAGTGGACAAAGTTGGGCAGAATCAATTGTTTTCCTTTTCTAGTCAGTCATTTGATATATTATATACTGTATTATACAGGGGCTCTTTATACCGAGTTTCCACTGTATAAAGAACATTGTTATAACAAGGTAATTTTGCTGGTCTCACTCCTTTGTATTTTATTTTTTTAATTTTTTTTTTTTAGCCCTGATATAACAAGGTTTCAATATAACAAGGAAATTTCATTGGTCCCACAAAGTTTGTTATAATGAGGTTCCACTGCATACATAATAAATCTACGTCAGATACGCCATACTTACCTATACCCTAATTGCTATTCGATTGCCCTGCTCGAATACACCGGCAAAAAACCTTCTCTAAAAGAGAAGGGTCTGCAAAAGCAGACTACCGCCCCGCGCGATACAGCGGGCAACCCCGCTGCCCGCTATAAAACCCCTCTTTGCGCGGGCTACTTCCTCTTTCTTTTGCCGGCGCTCAAACCGTAAAGGTTCAAGGCGCTTCTGCTCTTAACTTTGTACACGTGTACACCGATGATTTTCCAATCCTTCGACGACGGATTGCTACTTATAGTTACTATATATATTTCTAACATTTTTGTGATCAGCGGATGGTTCAGGAATAATTCATCATGCCGCGTTCTCAGAATGAGGAATCACGAAAACGGAAATCAAAGGACGAATCGAGGGACGGAGTTGATGAACCCATCGCCAAGCACAAGCTCAGTAAAAGCGGAGGTCTCAAAATCCCCGTTGAGCACGAGAGAAATGACGGAGGTCTTAAAATCCCCGTCGATGATGAAAGAAAAAACGGAGGTCATAAAATCCCCGTTGAGAAACAAAAAATTAACGGAGGTCTCAAAATCCCCATTCACGAGAAACAAAGAAATATAAACGGAGGTCTTAAAATCCCCGTTCATGACAAAGAAAGGAATCAGGGAGGCCCCCAAACCCCTGAAAATGACAAAGACAAAAATCACGGAGGTATTAAAATCCCTGTGAAGGATAAATCGAAGAACCCTCGGGAGAAGGCCCCGTCAGAAAGGGAATATGTGGGACACGATAGCCCCCTCCACCCCCTCCCAGCCGGTACCACGGTAACTCCCATAGCCAGAGTCGGTACCGTAGATGGGATAGAAACTCTGCTTCCCCCTCCACCAGCCCCTAAAAAGGTAAAAACAGTGGGGAAAAAGAAGAACTGCTCGGCTAACACTAAAAGTGGTAATAAACCTCGAACGCCTTGCAACGAGGCTAACTACGAGAGTCGGGAATTTTCCACAACCGTAAACATGGACAACAGAATGACAGCTAAATCTGATTCGTCTTCGGGGCGTGCTCCCCCGATTGCCGTTGCATCGCAGGATTTACAAAATCACGATCCCATATCTACGGCGTCATGGTTTATTCAGATGTTTCAGGCAGCACAAACAATGCAAAAATGCTTAAACCAACCTACCGCTGGAAATTATGCTGCTCCGACTCCAGCGGCACATACCTCTACCCAGCCCGACGAACCCGGCGTTCGGACGGTCGGCGACCCGCTCGGGAGCCCGGAAGAACCGGCCAGACCCTCTCGGCCGAGGACTCGGAAGCCAGCAGTAACTCACACTCGGGGGCGTAGCCCGAGCCCCCAGCGATTGCGTGGGGGTCACGATGCGCCCTCCATCCTCATTCAAGAGGAATCCGACTCTGAGTATGGATATCATCGTCCAATTGCCTCGAGGAAAAGGAAATGGAAAGACTCAATGCTGTCGAAGTTATCTACAAGTTCAGACTCTGAAAGAGTGACTGTCAATCTCGGATATTCTGAACGGGAGGGTAGTGTAAGGAGTGTGGACCTCTCTTCCCTCCCCGAATCCAGCGACAGATTCCAAGACAGGGAGACAAGTGACAAAGCCAGACTGTCCATGCCACCGGCCGAACTAATTACGAAATACTGCCCTCAACTTAAGGCCGATAGTAATCAAACTGATCTTGACTCCAAGCCAATTTTCTGCATAGACTCTGAACTGGGTAGACCCCCCAAGAAAACATGTGCAGTGAAGTTGGACAAGCCCTTCTCATCTTGCATCCAATATCTCAATGGCAAAGGTACCTACATAAGGCCAACGAGTAAAGAGGTGGGTAGAAACTTTCACTTTGATGATAAGGATTTTAAGAAATACTTTAAAAGTCCTGTAGTCCCTGAGGCCGCCCGACGGGTGGGGGATGCTAAAGCCAAACGATCCTCCTACTGGCAGAATCCCCTAAGATCACGCAAATTCAAGGTAATGGATGGCAACCTAGCCTCAGTGGACCAGGCAGCCAGAGCATCTATGAGGTTGGCCACCTATCAATCCTACCTCCTGACTGCTTTTCGTGAGGCCGAGCGACTGGGCATATCTCCAGAGGATCGCAAGAATATCTGGGACAGCCTTATGAAAATATCTGACTTGCAATTTGAACAGGCCACTAGGACAGCGATAATATGCACAAGGGCTAGACGCTCTTACTTGCTTGAGCAGCTTCATATTGAACGGGAGGCCACACGAATGCTTGAAAAACTGCCGGCCTGCGGGGAGGACCTCTTCGATGGCCGCCTTCAGGAGGTATTAGAGTCTTCTATCTCTGCCTCGTCCACCGCAGACAAGACGGTATTCAAACTGTCTTCACACACCTCCCCTCATCAATCACGCTCCCGTTCACGCCAGCAAGCCCCCCCCCTCAGGAAACACGACGTCGTTCCCCCCAGTTCCAGAGAGACAGGGAAAAGAAACCACAAAGGAAACAGGGCGACCAGAGGTTTTTTCGTGGCCAAAATAAGCTCTTCTCCAAGTCACAGCACCGCTCCTCCCCAAATCGGCAGCAATTTTGACTCCTTGACCAGACCGCTTTCACCAAATATCCCAGTAGGAGGAAGACTTCAATTCTTCGCAAACAATTGGGAAGCCATAACAACAGACCAGTTCGTTCTAAAAATAGTTCGCCGGGGATACCATATCGAGATCGACCCAAACTATCGCACCTCATACAATCAACTGAGAAGCATCACAATTCCCCCTCTGTCATTAGAAAAAAGGAAAGCCGTGTTCAGAGAAATCAAAGAACTGGAACTAAAACAAGCAATTCGCCAGGTACACGCCAATCGGAATCTCGTCCTTTCAAGTATCTTCCTTACTTTAAAGCGGTCTGGGAAATTCAGAATGATCTTAAACCTAAAGAAACTAAACAACTTTATCGAAAACAAACCCTTCAAGATGGAATGTCTTTCCAGAATCCTACCTCTAATTCGGCCCAACGAATGGGCAGCCTCTATAGACTTAACAGATGCATATCTTCACGTCCCCATAGCAAGGTCAACACAGCATCTTCTTGGCTTTGCCGTGGGGGCGAAGACTTATCAGTATCAAGCCCTCCCTTTTGGACTCCGCACTGCCCCACGTATCTTTACAAGGTTGATAAGGGTAGTCGCAGCAGAGCTGAGGAGAAGGGGCGTAAAAGTTTTCTGTTACCTGGACGACTGGCTGATCCTCGCCCCCTCACGGGAGACTCTCCGCAGACACCTGGCTATCACAATCTCCCTTGTAACAAGCCTAGGCTTTCTCATCAACTGGGAAAAGTCAAAGTTGACCCCCACTCAGACTCCGGATTTCCTTGGGGCATCTATAGACATTACACGTCAGGTGGCAGCCCCACTTCCCCATCGTATCCACAGGACACGGGAAGTGGCAGAACAGCTCCTAACCAACCAATATTCAACAGCAAAAGCTTGGCAGATCTTCCTGGGCCTCCTTGCAAGCCTAGTGGACACAGTCCCTCACTGCAGGCTGAGGATGAGGGTACTTCAGTTACACCTGCTCAGATTCTACCGCTACCCCATGAAGGCGAAGAAGATACAGATCCCACTGACACCAGAAGCTGGGGAAGCAATTCAGTGGTGGCTTCTCCCCTCCGTTCTGCAATCGGGGAAACCATTCCAGAACCCTCAGCCATCTGTAGTAATTCTGACAGATGCATCCAAGCAAGGCTGGGGTGCAGTCCTGCATTCGAGCCACATCAGGGGGACCTGGAATGCACAGGAGAGGAAATATCACATCAACAAACTGGAGATGCTGGCAGTGCAATTTGCTCTACGACATTTTCGAGCTCATATTGTGGGGAAATGTGTCTTGTTGAAGTCAGACAACAAAACGGTGGTGACCTATCTGAACAGAGAAGGGGGGACACGCTCAAGAGCCCTTTTGCAGATTGACTTTAGACATTCTAACCTGGTGCCACAGCCGCAACATTCACGTCATAGCGTCTTACATTCTGGGAAAGGAGAACCACATAGCGGACTTTCTATCCAGGGGACAATATCTCCCATCAGAATGGATGCTCCACCCAAACGTAGCCAGGCAAATATTCAATCAATTCGGTCAACCCCAGATAGACCTATTTGCATCGACGCTCATCAAGCAAATTCAAACATACTGCACCAAACACAGGGATCCACTGGCAATAGCAACGGATGCCTTCTCAATTCCATGGAGGAATGTGCTCGGGTATGCCTTCCCTCCGTTCTCCATTATCCCCAGAGTACTTCAAAAGGTCGAAAGAGAGGGGGCGACCATACTCCTGATTGCACCATGGTGGCCTCGTCGTCCTTGGTTTCCCACTCTTGTAAGCCTTCTCTGGGACAATCCTGTGACTCTGCCAGACAGGCAGGACATTCTAAGTCAACCTGGAACCAAACATTACTACCCCAACCCTCACACGCTGAGGATTACACTATGGCCAGTTACAGGGCAGCCGCAATTAAGGCAGGACTTTCTGAATGGGCTGCCAATCTCACGACGGAATGCCTACGATCCTCAACACGATCCACCTATAACTCAAGACTCGCTCACTACGTTAGATGGTGCGGGGAGGCTGAGACTGATCCATACAAGGCCTCTATAGGTGACATTGCTGATTTCCTTATCTCCTTATATGACAAGAATCTGGCAATTAATACAATTCGGGGTTACAGGTCCGCCATTTCAGTTTTACATGAAGGGTTTAGCAACGGCGAATCTGTTTCCTCTTCTGTTTTTCTTTCAAGACTAATGAAGTCCTTTTTCCTCAACAGGCCGAGTAGGAGACTTCTTTCCCCAGCCTGGAGTCTTCCCCAGGTCCTTCAAGCTCTAAGTACTGCTCCTTTTGAGCCAATGCACGAATCGTCACTGAGAGATCTTACCATAAAAACTGTTTTTCTTCTCTCTGCAGCATCAGGTTAGAGGCGTAGTTCTGTTCATGCACTGACCACAGCCCCGGGGCATATTCGTTGGGAGAAAAACAGAGTTAGGCTAATCCCTCATGGTAGATTCTTAGCTAAGAACCAAAGAGAATCCTCTCAACCCATGGAGATTGTTCTTCCATCCATTAGTTCATTGTCAACCATAAGGGAAGATAAACTCTGGTGTCCTGTGAGGGCTTTAAAATGGTACCTTGATAGAACTAAGGGAATTCGCTCTTCAGAACAGCTCTTTGTCAGTTTCAATCCTCCTCACAAGGCTGTCTCTCCTGACTCAATATCTCGTTGGATCGTTCAGGCAATTCAATCTGCTGGTAATTCTGCGATCTTACAACAAGGGGTCAGAGCCCATGACACAAGAGGCGTAGCAGCTTCTTGGGCCCTTTTTAGGGGGGTACCAATAGAAGATATCCTAAAAGCAGCTTACTGGTCCAATTCTAACACATTTATATCATGTTACCTTTCCGATGTTCTTGGACAAGACACTAGTTTTGCGAGGGCAACCTTATCCTGTTCGCAGCACTAGGACCAGGTAGGCACTGAGTGGATCACAACTTGGCGCATGTTTAAAATTGTTCGCTTGACAATTTCATTTTCGGGAGCTCAGGTATTCCCTGAGGGAGGTTGTATACATTAGGTGTGGTTTGATCTCTTTTTATGTTACCCGCCTCCCTATGCTCTTTTGTCCGTGGTAATCTAGCAATTAGGGTATAGGTAAGTATGGCGTATCTGACGTAGATTAGGATGTTCAGTAGTAAACACCATATCTACGAAGTAGCCATACTTACCTATACGACCCTCCCGCCTCCCCTTAATCCGGGCTTGCTCGCCGTCAGAAAGAGGAAGTAGCCCGCGCAAAGAGGGGTTTTATAGCGGGCAGCGGGGTTGCCCGCTGTATTGCGCGGGGCGGTAGTCTGCTTTTGCAGACCCTTCTCTTTTAGAGAAGGTTTTTTGCCGGTGTATTCGAGCAGGGCAATCGAATAGCAATTAGGGTATAGGTAAGTATGGCTACTTCGTAGATATGGTGTTCACTACTGAACATCCTACTCTGCTCTGAAATGACACAGTTAGATAAAACCCCAAAAGATGAAATTTGTTGTTGCTTTAGACTGTCAGTAACAATTATTCACTGTTCAGAAACAGCCTTATTAATGAAAGATGACCAACAATTGCATGTAATTTTCTCCACCTATTTCAGTTACTAAATGTGTGATATACTACTTGTTATTACAGACGGAGACCTATGCTGCAGTATACAAGAAACTGACTGGAAAGGACGTCACATTCGAGTTCCCAGAGTTTACCCTCTGAGCAGGCTGGCTGGGATTACATTGTACAAACACACAGGGAAATGAGCAGAACACCGTTGCATATGGAATAAAATCTAGGGCTGGAAATTTGCCAAACAAACATCTATTCTCTCTATTTATTTTTTTCTGCATGCCAATACATCTATTGAGTAGGAGAGGAAAGTTGTATAGGAGAAGGAAAGTATTCAGTGTAGTGAGAATTACAAAGGGAGAGAGAGAGAGAGAGAGAGAGAGAGAGAGAGAGAGAGAGAGAGAGAGTTCAAAAAAACTGTGACAAATGAGGAGAAAAACCAACTGTATCATGTACAAGCTCATAGCAAGAGAGAAAATTCATGCATATTACCAGAGAGATGATAATTAGAATAATTGTACATAGTACAGTGGAACCTTGTTAATATAGAACACTGTAATAACAAACTCTCGTTATAACAAGGTAGTTTTAATAGTCCCACTTCTTTTTATTTTACAGTGGAAGCTCATTTTAAAGAAATCTGATATAACAATATTCCTAATATAACAAGGTAATATTCCTGGTCTCTTTATATTCTATTGTTTTTTTTACCCTGATATCACGAGATTCAACAAGGTAATTTTGAGGGTCCCAACGACCTTGTGATACTGAGTTTCTGCTGTCTTGTTTTTTATTCCTGATACAACAAGGTTTCAATATAACAAGGAAATTTCCTTGGTCTCAAGGAGTTTGTTATAACAGGGTTCTACTGTATTTATAATATTTGCTTTTATCAAATATTTCAAAGTCTGAAGGTAGAGAGAGAAGGAATGTTCATTTCTTATGAGAGAGAGAGAGAGAGAGAGAGATATTTGTTGCCTGAGAGAGGGAGAGGGAGAAAAGTATTTGTTCCCAGAGGGAGGGTGAGAAGTATGTTTGTTGCCTGAGAGGGAGGATATTCACTTGACAGCAGACGGAGATATAAAGTTATGTGCCCAGAGATAAGATGGCAGTTTTATACTTGTTTTGAGAGAGAGAAAAGTATGCTATTGCTTGTCCGAGAGGAAGGATATTCACTTGATAGCAGATCATAGAGATGGAGAAATGAATTTTTGTTACCAGAGATAGCAGTTTTATAGTTGTTTTAAGAGAAGAGACGTATCTTATTATGAGAGAGTGAGAGAAAGAGAGAGAAATCTACAGTGGAACCTCTTGATCTTGAAAACACCTGGTACCAAGAAAATTATCTTGTTACATTGAAACCTTACTATATCCAGGCTTAAAAAAACAATAGAATAAAAAGTATTAGGCCTGGCACAAATACCTTGCTACACCAAGTTTGTTGTGTTTTGTATAAGGGGGCTCCATTGTAGCTTGTTATGTGACAGAGCATTGATGCCTCTACATTATCCGGGTACACGAAAACGGATAAAAAAGTTACTTTTTCAGCATTAGGCTTCGCGTTTACAGTATCATAAACAGCAAAATCAAGTAAAAGGGTATAAAAATCAGAAGTTCGACAGGTTTACCTGTTTATTGTATCAAAACTTCTATTGCATAAATTTGCATAAATTATAATTTTAAATAAAAAAATAAAGATTTACATAAAAGTAACAATGGATTTGTGTTCTTTACGCGATTTTCAAGGTCTGTGCTTGAAATAGCCCAGTACCGTAAGGGTTAATAATATACAGTGGAAACCCAGTATAACAAGGCCCTCGGGACCATGAAAATTACCTTGTTATATCAGGAATTTCCTTATATCAGGGTAAAAGAACATAAAGACTTTGGACCAGCAAAATTATCTTGTTACACATGTATTAGGAATCTTGCTATATGGTCTCTTTGTACCTAGTTTCCACTGTGATGTAGTTTAAATCTTTGAACCAAATTTTGATGCTACATGTGTCTGTAGTCCTTTATACCTACAGTTAACTTTGCCTAAGTCGAATCTGTTGGGACCACAACAAATAGTTCTACTTATGCAAAATTCAACTTAGGAAATGTAAATAACACGTTCTGCATACAAGTAGTTTGGTCAAAGAAACTGACTTGACTTAGGGAAAGTTTGACTTATGCAACTTCGAGTTATGCAAGGTTAACTGTCTATATAGTATGTGTGCAATGCCTTTCACTGATATTTTTTTCAGCAAAATTTTGTCAGATTGTTGTAATTTTGTTGATTTAAAAACATATATACCGTTAACTTTGCCTAAGTCGAATCTGTTGGGACCACAAAATATAGTTCGACTTATGCAGAATTTGACTTAGGAAATGTAAATAACACATATTTTGCATAGTTTGGTCAAAAAAACTGATTCGACTTAGGAAAAGTTCAACTGATGCGACTTCAAGTTATGCAAGGTCAACTGTACACAATTATTCTTATGTAGTCAAATTACTTGTAGACAGTTCCTGCACACCTGCACACCTTACATGCACCTTAACCCAGGTCCTAACCTCAACTTCTGCCCTAACCCTATAACTCAACAATTGGCAAAACCAGAGAGAGTATATAGAAGGTTGAGAATTATATGAAGGTGTAATAAATGAATGAAATCACAAAAACAGGTTAAAAAGGAGAGAAAAATATAAATCAAATCAGACAAGTCACTGCAACGTGGACAATGTATATGCTTTCTTCACAGTGATGGGCAGGGCCTAAAGGTCATGTGTACTCACTGAAGGGGAATGGCCATGGGCATAAATCCGGGAGGGGGGGGGGGTGGCTTGTACAAATATACCCCAAAATTATGCAAAATGATCAGTTACTTTTGGGGCAACAAAGCTGAAATTGTTCGGAGACAACATGGGATCACATATCAAATAAAAATCCTTAAACAGAGAGAAATTTTCTAGGATCATAAAATGTCACGTCGACTATTACAATGCGAACATTCATATGGCCTTCCTTCAATGTGTGTTACATGAATTTATTATATGGAATGTAATGTCACTTTGATTAAAAAAACTAAATTACCACATTGGGAAAATTGATATTAGTTTCTCTCTAATGTAGGTTCTAACATGCTTTTTTTAGATCACTTTTATGAGAAAACTTCCTAAACAAAATACGGACATTCATAAGTTTTTTTCAGATTACTTTGACAAAATCCCTCATCACAATAGGTACATACATATGAATTTTCTCCAGTGTTAGTTCTTAGGTGCTTTGTGGGATGACTTCCTTGAGAAAGTTTATTACAATACGAACACTGATAAGGGTGTTTCTTCAGAGTGTTGTTAGACGACGGAAAAGATTACCCACTGGAGAAAATTTCTTAATACAATTAAAACAATGCTATTGTTTTTTTCCCCAGTATGTTCAAAAGTGTTTTGTAAGATCTCTTTCTTTGTGAAAATATTTTATTACAGTGGGGACACTGATAAGGCTTTTCTCCAGTATGTGTTCTTAGATGTTTTGGAAGATCACTTTCTTTGAGAAAATTTCTTCGTCACAATAAGAACATTTATAAGGCTTTTCTCTAGCATGCCTTCTTATATGCCTTGAGGGATCATGTTTTAGAGAATACTTCTTTTCACATTGGGAATATCAATAAGGTTTCAGTCCAGTGTGCATTCTTACCTGGCTAGAAAGACTTCCTCTATGAGATAATCCTGTATCACATTGGGAACACTGATTAGGATTTTCTCCTGTGTGTGTGTTGCCTTGATGGTTTTCCAGATAAAATTCTTTAGTACATGTATATGAGCCTGATTGTTTAAGAGTAGGCATTTTGTCCGTCCGTGACACTGAATATTTTATGGGATATAATTTTAGTAGCCGACCATGGCAACCAAATTTTATCAAATTTCAACTCCTTCCATGATGTCCTTCACAATGAAACATAAAATAACTTTCTGCAAATAAATGCTTCTTTTTTACAGGCCTTCAAACTTTCAAAATTTGTCAAATGTCCATCCGTGACTAACCGATCAGGCTCATATCCCAACTGGAATACCAATGAAGTATTCTCTATTACACATAGATAACTGGTAAGATAAGAAAATCATTTATTGAAATCAGAACATCGATATGGCCTTTCTTCAATATGTGTTGTCATCATATGGATATTAACATCACTGTATCAACAAAAAAATATCACACTGGGAAAATTAATATGGTTTCTGTCCAATGTGCATTGTAAGACAGCTAGTAAGCTCCCTTTTTTGAGGAAATCCCTTATCAGAGAACGTTCATAAGGCTTCTTCTGTGTGTGTTGTTAGATGACTGAAAAGATTGCTTTTTCGAGTGAATCCCTTATGACAATACGAACACTGATAAGGCTTTTCTCCAGTATGAGTTCTTACATGGCTGGAAAGATTACTTTGATGAGAGAATCCCTTATTACAAAGGGAACACTGATAAGGTTTTTCCCCAGTGTGAGTTCTTAGATGCTTTGTAAGATTACTTCCTTGAGAAAATTCCTTATTACAATAGGAACATCTATAAGGTTTTTCTCCAGTGTGTGTTCGTAGATGCCTAGTAAGATCATTTTGAGAAGAAAATTCCTTATTACAATGGGAACATCTATAAGGTTTTTCTCCAGTGTGTGTTCTTAGATGCCTAGTAAGAGCATTTTGACGAGAAAATCCATTATTACAATAGAAACACTGATAAGGCTTTTCACCAGTGTGTGTTCTAAGATGTAAGGTAAGGTTACTTTGCCAAGAAAATCCCTTATCACAATAGGTACATTGATAAGGTTTTTCTCCTGTGTGTGTTCTTATATGGCTCAAAAGATTAGTTCTGACAGAGAATCCCTTATCACAATGGGAACACTGATAAGGCTTTCCTCCAGTATGTGTTCTCAGATGGTCATTAAGATGACTCTGACGAGAAAATCCCTTATTGCAATGGAAACATTTATATGGTTTGTCTCCAGTATGTGTTCTAAGATGCCTAGTCAGATCATTTTGACAAGATAATCCCTTATTACAAAAGGAACATTTATAAGGCCTTTCTCCAGTGTGAGACCTTAGATGAATGGTAAGTCTACTTTGTTGAGAAAACCGCTTACTGCAAAAGGAACATTGATAAGGCTTTTCTCCAGTGTGAGTCCTTAGATGAACGGTAAGACTACTTTTTCTAGAAAAATCCTTATTACATTGGGAGCACTGATAATGTTTTTCTCCAGCATGCTTTCTTAGATGCTTTGTAATATCATTCTCTTGAGAAAATCCCTTATTGCAAAAGGAACATTGATATGGTTTTTCTCCAGTAGCAGTGTGTATTTTTAGATGTAGTGTAAGAGCCTTCCTATTGGTAAATCTCTGACTGCAATGCGAACATAGTTGGGACTTCTCTCCACTGCAGGACGTCATATGCGATTGTATCTCATCTTGTCCATTGTTCATCTCTTTATCTGGGAATGAAAAGAGCATACAGATATTGCTGTTGAATGTTGGAACTTTAGAGAAGCTTTTAAATTCACTCTACAGGAGTACGCATAAAGAATAAACCATCAATGGTCTTCAATAGAACTAAGTTGAAGGAGTTTGCCACTGGTCTAAGGTTTACCATTTGCTGCCATACACCTTTACAATTTTGTTTTCTTGTATGGCAATTTTATACATGTGACTATACATGTACATGTATACTGTCATAATTGGACCTAACATACATGTAGTAAAACTGAGGGTACTGTTTTCAAATTCAATATTTTTTATGTAGAAATAAAATGAAATCATTTCAAATAACATAAATTTTTTTTGCTCTAAACAGCATGTGCCTATGTATAAAATAATGAACTTGACAATCTTTTTTTTTTCATATAAAGCTTGACAATCTTCACCACAGTCATGTATACATGCAGTGCAGTTTGCTGCTTGAAATAGGTAACTGACATAAAGATGCAATTATTCTCTGCTATTCTCTGCTTATGAAATTGTTCCCTCTCCTCTGAAAAAAGGGTATAGTGGTTTGAATTCCAGTCTGTTTCAAGCCATACACCCCCCCCCAAAAAAAAAATAAAAGCAGCCCCCTGATCAAATGTTACCTGAATCTAAATAAACATTACAGCAACTTGTGATTACACTAGTCGACGCACCTGTACGCTCTCGCAATAAGATTGGGCCCATGCAGAACCCAAGTACTACGTGGGTTTGGTTTGCCTTTATTTTACTTCATCCTCCTTAAAGGGGAAGTTCACCCTGAAGATTACTTGAGTTTAAAAAATGCAGAAAAAATAAAGAAAAATATTGGCGAAGGTTTGATGAAAATCGGTCAAATAATAAAAGAGTTATGAGTATTTAAAGTTTTGGATTCGTGACGTCACATGCGAGCAGCTGCCCATTGGTCATGTAATAAATATTCCATATATTCGCATTTTTTTTAATGTTCCACGATAAATTAATATTGTTTCTTTTCAGAATCTAGTATTGAATAACATTTCTGACAATATATCAAATGCACAGACGAAAATATTCTAAATTTTTTGAGAAAACTGTATTTTATGGAATATTTATCACATTACATAATGGAGGAGCTGCTCGCATGTGACGTCACAAAATCAAAACTTCAAAAGTCCATAACTCCGTTATTCTTTAACGGATTTTGTCCAAACTTTCGCCTATATTTTTCTTTATTTTTTCTGCATTTTTTAAACTCAAGTAATCTTCAGGGTGAACTTTCCCTTTAACTGTAACTTCAGAAGGTCACGTAAATTGTTTTGATGTTGATTTTACCCAAGTTCATTCTGAACAATAATTATTTTTCTAGGCGACTGGTACGCTATAAATGTTCTAAACATATTCTAAACATAATCTAGAACACATTTGTAGACATATTCTAAACATATTCTAATAACAATATAAACATATTTACACATATTCAAACATATAAAATTCATGTCCTGCCTACATTGCACCTGCAAGTCATTTACTCCCTGGTCAGGTTTTGTGAAATACAGTCACTGTGGAAACTCAGTATAAAGAGATCTGATATAACAATATTCCTGATATAACAAGGTAATATTCTGGTCCCAGCTCTTTATATTCTATTTTTTTAAAACCTGATATCACGAGATTCCTGCTAGTATGGTAATTTTGATGGTCCTAAGGACCTCGTTATACTGAGTTTCCGCTGTATAAAATAAAAAACTATACCACATAATTGTACCATAAAATGCTTTGTATCATACCATGTTGAGTTGATGGGTCTATGTCTTCTCCTACATCTTCTGTACCAGGGCGGGATTGAAACGCTTCGTTGTCAACTTCTTGTCTGATGGTAAAGACATGATCTGTGAAGAAGACAGTAAAAACACTATTACATTCAATTTAAATCTGGGAACTTTGAAGCATTGTTCTGGTAATGACACATCATCTCTTGATAGAAATAGGACTATGGTCCACTTGACATTTTATGAACCTAGAAAGGTTCCATCAAAGTTTTTTTTTTTTTATTTATGATCCCATGTTGTCTCTGAAAAAATTAAGCTTTTTTGTCTTAAAAAGCAACTTTGGGCATTGTGCATAATTTGCATAAATCCAAATAGCTACATGTATAGGCATATCAAACAACGCAAGGCAATTTACGCATAATGTGTGTGCACTGCACCCAACGCTAACAGTGTTATTAATCTTGTGCATTCAAACCTGTGATACAATAACACATGTAACTCCTCTCGTTGTATCACAGGTTGCATTGCACATGATGAACAACAAATGCACATTGGAATTCAATATGCAAAGTATGCAAACTGCTTAAGGTTGTCCGTTGGGCAATAAAGCTAAAATAATTGTTCTGTGACCACTTACAAAATTTACAAATCAACAAAACAACTTCAATGGAAAGAAATTTTCTAGGTTTGTTCTTGGCTGTATAGGAGCGTCAAATGGACTACATAATTCTGAATTCTTTTATCACACAGTAAATCAATGTATTAGAAATCAAATTCAATGAAAAGCAAAACTCAAATATTGCACATAATATGACATGTATTGCATGCTAATTGGATGACTAGCTCAACAAATCTTTCTAAGGTCATTACTGATTACTCAGCAAATATTCAATTAATGTTTAGTGTTTGGTGCTTAACTTGAAATAAATAACTTGAAATAAAAGAGTTGAATCAGCAACTGTTGTTATTTTAATTTAAGACAAGGCTTGGTTGTTTCCTACAGTACACTGCTCAAGCCATAATGATTGAAATATAAATGAGATGAAGATGTAGGTAAATCACCAGTTTCATCAAAAACCTCTTGGAATACTTTCTTCTGCTTTTTGTAATTTAAAGATATTTTGAATGCATATTTATAACACTTTCAAATGAAATATCAATCTAAAATTATGTGTCTGATTTCACCAAGAATTTATGAGTTAGATTGACTTTGATGGAAAGGTTTGTCATGTCTTGTGCACTGATTTTATGCAACACGCTCTCATTGCAACATTTCGCAAATACTGCATCAATATCAAAAAACAATCATAACTTTGTAGTTTTGGCTTTGATCCTTGTGTAATTCACACAAACTTTAGAGAATACTGCAAACAATATTACCTATGAAATTTCATTGAGGATGGTTCAGTAATTATATAATATTGAATGGCCTTGAGTGGGATACAATGATATATCGCACGAGCTATGAGCATATTTCACGAGTCGGCACGACGAGTGAAATATTTTCAAAGCGAGTACGATATATCCTTGTGTCCCACGAAAGAAAAGCCATTCAATATTATTATTATTAATTGTATGATACCTAGTTCCTCAATTTTCACCATTACATGTCCTTATGTTTTTGTATGGACTTCGACATAAAACACAGGGAGAAAATCATTTTTGTCCTTACCCCAAGCATCTTGCAAGAGCTGCGCGCATATATCCATTGTCTTAACCTTTGCGTATTTAAGCGCGTATTCACTTTTTTACGCGTCACGCGCACCCCAAACCATGAGATATGGAGATATATTGCACGGTCATCCGGGTACTTTTACACAAACCATGAGATATTGTTTTAAAATTGCACGGTCATCCGGGTACTCATGCGCAAACCATGAGATACGCCAATTTTTCTGGTCGCCTGAAAACCCTTCATACAAATAATAATTATTGATATTACCAATCAAAACCTTGTTTTCATTTTTAGACAGCACCATTATACCACTAAATGCTCTGTATCACACCTTGTTGAGTTGATGGGTTTATTTCTTCTCCTACATCTTCCTTTTTGGGGAAGGACTGAAACACTTCGCTGTCAACTTCTTGTTTGATGGTGAAGACATGACCTGTTATGAACACAGTAAAGATACCATTACAATACTATCTATATTCAAATCAGAGAACTTCTAAGCATTGTCCTAGTAATGGAACAGCATCTCAAGAGAGATTGGCTTACAGTAAATCTGAATTGTTAATCACACAGTAAATGGGATTATTTTGATCATTAAAATGCCAAAGTATTAAAAGCCTGATGGAATTCAAATTCAAATAAAAGCACAAGTTAAATTTTACACATAATATTAGGCACACTAAGAGGATGAATGGCTCGATATATCTTTCTTTTGCTCATTACACTGCTAATATACATTTTCTACCGATATCATTTGGCGAATAAATTTATTTGTAGTCTTGGACATTCAGTGCAGGTTTCGTCAGATCAAATATCATTTGGCAAATAGATTTATTTGTAGTCCTGGACATTCAATATAAGTTTCATTAGATATCATTTGGCGAATAAACTTATTTTTAGTCCAGGACATTCGGTGTAAGTTTCATTAGATATCATTTGGCGAATAGATTTATTTGTAGTCCGGGACATTCAGTGTAAGTTTCGTTAGATATCATTTGGCTAATAAACTTATTTGTAGTCCAGGACATTCGGTGTAAGTTTCATTAGATATCATTTGGCGAATAGATTTATTTGTAGTCCTGGACATTCAATATAAGTTTCATTAGATATCATTTGGCGAATAAACTTATTTGTAGTCCAGGACATTCGGTGTAAGTTTCATTAGATATCATTTGGCGAATAACTTTATTTGTAGTCCAGGACATTCGGTGTAAGTTTCATCAGATATCATTTGGCGAATAACTTTATTTGTAGTCCAGGACATTCGGTGTAAGTTTCATTAGATATCATTTGCGAATAACTTTATTTGTAGTCCAGGACATTCGGTGTAAGTTTCATTAGATATCATTTGGCGAATAGATTTATTTGTAGTCCTGGACATTCAATATAAGTTTCATTAGATATCATTTGGCGAATAAACTTATTTGTAGTCCAGGACATTCGGTGTAAGTTTCATTAGATATCATTTGGCGAATAACTTTATTTGTAGTCCAGGACATTCGGTGTAAGTTTCATCAGATATCATTTGGCGAATAACTTTATTTGTAGTCCAGGACATTCGGTGTAAGTTTCATTAGATATCATTTGCGAATAACTTTATTTGTAGTCCAGGACATTCGGTGTAAGTTTCGTTAGATATCATTTGGCTAATAAACTTATTTGTAGTCCAGGACATTCGGTGTAAGTTTCATTAGATATCATTTGGTGAATAGATTTATTTGTAGTCCTGGACATTCAATATAAGTTTCATTAGATATCATTTGGCGAATAAACTTATTTGTAGTCCAGGACATTCGGTGTAAGTTTCATTAGATATCATTTGGCGAATAACTTTATTTGTAGTCCAGGACATTCGGTGTAAGTTTCATTACATATCATTTGGCGAATAACTTTATTTGTAGTCCAGGACATTCGGTGTAAGTTTCATTAGATATCATTTGCGAATAACTTTATTTGTAGTCCAGGACATTCGGTGTAAGTTTCATTAGATATCATTTGGCGAATAACTTTATTTGTAG
Source organism: Heliocidaris tuberculata (assembly GCA_025618425.1). Lineage (NCBI taxonomy): Eukaryota > Metazoa > Echinodermata > Echinoidea > Camarodonta > Echinometridae > Heliocidaris > Heliocidaris tuberculata. Next base: position 6,462,360 of record CM046841.1, read on the forward strand.
TCCAGGACATTCGGTGTAAGTTTCATTAGATATCATTTGGCGAATAAATTTATTTGTAATCCAGGACATTCAGTGTAAGTATTGATGGATATCATCTGGCGAATAAATTTATTTGTAGTCCTGGACATTCAGTGTAAGTTTTGATGGATATCATCTGATGAATAACTTTATTTGTAGTCCTGGATATTCAGTGGAAGTTTTGATGGATATTGTTAGGAATAGGATTATGTGCTTAGTGATGTGATTGACGTCATAAGCGGGCACTGAGAAAATGTAGAGATTATGTTGATAGAGGGCAGCCTTGAATTTTTGCCTTGCAACCACGATGTTATTTTGGTGATCGAAACGGATAGTTTTCTGTGTTAAATCAAGAATTATTTTGAAGAAGCCCAAAGTTGTGAGTATTTTTATGACTTATTTTGAAAGTACAATGATTGTTTTATGATTTATAGTGATAGAAAGTTTGTGTGGGGGTATTAAAGAGTAAAAATTGTCCGTTTTGTTTCCGTTTGGTGCAACTGCAAAATTATAAATATTGTACATGTGGGACTATGAAAGTATGTTGTGAAAATGAATACTCATATAAAGCTAATGCGGGCTGAACTAGGTCATGAATTAAGTTGATGATAGGGTGATTACCATGCCTGATAAATAAGAAAAGGTATAAAAGACACAGAAATTTGAGTCTAGAAGACACAGTGATGGTTTATGTAGAGTTAAAAGTTTATTATTAAAGGGAAAATTAAGAGAGTAAACAAAGTGAGGTGTGTGTACAAGAGATGCACTATCTGATATTTTGGGTACAGTACATAATTAATCAGTATGATAAAATAAGCATGAAGCAAACATGTTATAATAATGTTAGTTGGGGATTTACTGAACATGCCCTTATGAGTTTGTTGGTGTGTTTATTTTGTCTTGCAGATCGAACGGCTATTCTGTATTCGGCTATTTGGCTAGAGATGTCAAAGAAGCACTTAATAAAGTCAGTCAGTCTGGTAACGATGGCTCAACTGTCATTTCTTGATTGGTGAACTGTTAAAACTACCTGTGGAGATTACATAGTTCGATAACTTGGCGGACGGCAAGGACACTGGAGTCATCATGAGTGAGACAAAGGCAGACAAAGATGTGATTCCAGATGTGGGACCCGGTGATTCTGTTAGCCAAGTCAGCCGGAGAAGTAGTTCCAGCCGCAGTGCTCATGTTCGGGCAATGGCAAAAAAGGCAGCTGTTGCTGCACAGATGGATGTTCTCCGACAGCAACAGGAGCTAGAGCTGCAGGAATTGCGACTTAAGCAGAAAAAGAAAGAGCTCGAATTGGAAGCTCAGATGAGAGTTTTGGAAGCCGAAGAGAAAGTGTATGCTGAACATGGTGAAAGAGGCAACACTGACCATAGATCTGGAGTTGGCGTTAGCAATCTTGATCAGGGCGTAAAGGACAATGGCACAGGGGAACCAACGATCCCTTATCCTACACCAGGAGTGGATGCAGCCCCAGAAGTCAAACTTCCTACCATCAATCCAGATGGAGATTATAAAGTTGATGCCTTAACGAAGCTTGTTGAGACAATACATCTTCCCAGCCCAGAGCTGATCAAGTTCAGTGGAGACCCTCTACGGTATCAAGAGTTCGAAACATCATTTGACTGCGTAGTGGGAGGATCCTCGCTACCAGCAAGCGGGAAGTTGATGAGACTGTATCAGTCCTGTGAAGGCACACCTAAGAAAGTCATAGAGAGTTGCCTTATGATGGATCCTGAGCGAGGCTACTTGAGGGCTCGACAACTCCTGAAGGAACGCTTTGGTAATGGACATAAAATCCGGGATGCCTGGATCCAGAAAGTCACGGAGGGACCTCCAGTACCAAATAAATCTTTGCAGGGTTTTGCCGACCAACTGCGGACATGTGCAGAAACCCTCATGGCACTAGATATGCTGCAAGAGTTAGGAGCCCAGAGAGAGTTAGCCAAGATCATACAGCGGCTACCCAGGTTTTTAAGAGGTAGATGGTTAAAGATGGTTGCACAGATGCGAAATAATGATATTTCACCCAACATCTTTCATGTGGTCAAGTTTGTAGTAGAAGCAGCCGAAGAGATAAATGACCCTGTATTTGGGATGCTGGAAGCAGAAAACAGAGTTTCTGCAAAGAAGCCAAGAGCTGGAAGTAGCAGTTTCACAACTACAAGTGAGAACACTGGTAAGCGTGAAAGGGTTTGTCCATTTTGTGATGATAAACACAGTCCATTCAGCTGTAAGAAGTTCAAGGACATGTCACCGGAGCAACGTGTGACCTTGGCTATGGCGAAGAAGGTGTGTTTTAATTGTTTGGTTCCAGGGCACCTCGCAGCTCACTGCAAGGTAAACAGGACATGTTCTGTGAAGGGGTGTTCAAGGCGACACACCAGATTTCTTCATGTGTCTGGTAAGAAGAGAGCAGATGCTTCGGGTAGTCAAAGTAAAGAAACATTAAGCGGTGATGAGAAGTCACAAAATCAAAGCTCAGAGGGGTCAACCAGTAATAATGCTGTAACAGCTGGCAACTTAGAGGACCATGAGGACTATGACTATGATTCGGTTTCAAGTGTGCAGAGTCAGAAGGATGCTACGGGGGCCGGTGCAACTAGGGTGGTCTTACCTATTGTCCCCGTTAAGATTTGGGTGCCTGGAGAAGACAAGATTATTGATACCCTAGCTCTTCTTGACACAGGGTCAACGAAATCTTTCTGTTCACAAAAACTGATGAACAAGCTGAAAGCTAAAGGGAAGCACAGAACCCTGAAACTCTCAACAATAGAGGTAAAGGATTGTGAAGTCGAGACTGAGGCAGTCACCCTGATGGTAAAAGGACTACCAGGAATAGAACTTCGAGTAGAAGCAAACACTAGGCCCAGTCTCAACATCAGCATTAACAATGTTGCGAAGAGAGAAGACCTCAGACGTTATTCTCATTTGAGATCACTCCTACCAGAACTGCCTGATGTTAACCAAAGTCGAGTTGAGCTTCTGTTAGGTCAAGATGTTCCTGAAGCCCTGACACCTCTGGAGGTGAGAGCAGGAAAGCCAGGGGAGGTTTATGCTGTCAGAGGGGTACTAGGATGGGCTCTTAATGGTCCAGTATGGAGTAACTCAGCTGTCAGTAATCATGTGTCCTCAAGCTTTATATCGAGTGACAGGAGACTCGAAGAACAAGTAAGGAGATTCTGGACGTTGGAGTCGTCTGATGTTCTACATGACAACTCGAAATCATTATCAGTGAATGATAAGAAGGCTATCAAGATTTGGAATGACAGCATCAAGTTGAACCAAGGGCATTATGAGTTGTCTATTCCTATGAGGGAGGATCTGTCAGTTCTTCCAGACAACTATGATGTGGCTGTTAAGAGGCTAGAGTCTCTTAAGAAAAGACTGCAGAAGGATAAGAAACTGCATGATAACTATGCCCAGGAGATGCAGTCGCTTTTGGATGAGGGCTATGCTGAGGAAGTGAAAGTGCAGGGAGAAACTACCAACAGCAACTACACTTGGTATTTACCACACTTCCCAGTCATGAGTGACAAAAAGCCAGGCAAGACACGAATTGTGTTTGATTGTGCAGCAAAGACTGATGGCATATCCTTGAATGACGCTGCGCTACAAGGTCCAGACTTGACTAACAAGTTGCTGGGTGTCCTTCTACGGTTCAGAGAAGAGCCTGTAGCAGTGATGTCAGATGTAAAGTCTATGTTCCATCAGGTTCGTGTACCAGAAGCTGAACGGGATGTTCTACGATATTTGTGGTGGCCTTCGGGAGACTTAACTCAAGAAGTCAAGGTGTACAGGATGTGTGTCCACCTTTTTGGTGGGACATGGAGTCCAAGTTGTTGTAGTTTTGCCTTGAAGAGGACCGCCGAGGATCATAATGCTGAGTACACTGCCGACGCAGTCAAAGCAGTCCTGCACAGTTTTTATGTTGATGACTGTCTTGTGTCCTGTAAGTCAGAGTCTGATGCAATAAGACTAGTTCAAGAGTTGAGGAGTCTTCTCGAGAAGGGAGGATTCAAGCTTACGAAATGGACAAGCAACAACACTGAAGTCTTTCAGTCCATTCCAGAACAAGAGAGAAGCAAGCAAGTGAAGGGATTAGATCTGAACCAAGATCCTCTTCCTACAAAAAGGGCTTTGGGGGTGGAATGGAATACAGAGATGGACTGCATAACTTACAGCATTGCAAGTAAGAACAAGCCCATGACCCGCAGAGGTATTCTAAGTGAAGTAGCATCGATGTACGATCCATATGGTTTTGCTGCTCCATTTGTACTGAGGGCGAAGATTATCCTGAGAGATCTGGCTGCTATGAAGCTTGGATGGGACGACCCAGTACCTGCCACCATACAGGAGAGATGGTATCAGTGGAAGACTGAGTTGTACGAGATGCAGGACATCAGAGTTAGCAGGTGTTATAGACCATATGACTTTGGACCAGTGAAGAAGTATCAACTTCACCATTTTAGTGATGCTTCAGAGAAGGCTTACGGCGTAGTTTCATATGTTCGTATGGAAGCAGAACAGGGTGAAGTTTCCTGTAATATTGTGATGGCTAAATCACGTCTTGCACCCCTCAAAAGGGTGACTCTACCGAGATTGGAACTGATGGCGGCAAGACTAGCTGTAACCTTGGATGAGATGATCCGACGAGAATTGGATCTTGAGCTAAACGAGTCGGTGTTCTGGACGGACAGCTCGATTGTGCTCCATTATATTAACAATGATGAGAAGCGGTTTCGAACCTTTGTTGCAAATCGTGTGACGGCTATAAGAGAAGGGTCTGAACCAAGGCAGTGGCAGCATGTCAGGTCTGAGTTGAACCCCGCCGACGATGTCAGCAGAGGATTAACTCCTAAGGAGATGCAGGGGCGATGGCTGAGGGGACCTGAATTCTTGTATGCTGAGAAGGAATCATGGCCCAGAAATATTGTGCTAGAGAGTAGTAAGCTTGATAATGATCCAGAAGTCCATGCAGTGAGGACAACTGCTCTAAGCACAGCTGAAGAGAATGCTGACGACCCAATAGAGAAGCTTATCAGGAAGCAAAGCTCATGGTGTAAACTGAAAAGAATCGTTGCATGGCTGGTACGAGGAGTGAAGATCATGAGAGGAAACTCTGACCTCAAGGGACAGCCGCTGACCGTAGAAGAAATGGAGGAGGCGGAGGTGAAAATTGTTCAACATGAACAGAGAAAGTTCTTCAAAGCTGAGATGGAAGAACTTGGTAGTGACAGTACTGGACCGAGACAGGGACTGAAGAGGAAGAGTTCCCTCTACCAGCTTGATCCCAGAATCGACAAAGGTGTTTTGAGAGTTGGTGGGCGGTTGTCCAGAAGTGCTTTACCTCTAGAAGCAAAACACCCTGTCATCTTGCCAAAATGCAGTCATGTCTCAGGGCTGATATTGAGAGACATACATCAAAGTTCTGGACACTGTGGGAGAAATTATGTGTTATCAATACTACGGGAGAAGTATTGGATATTGGGAGCTGGAGCAGCTATCCGAAGTATGATCAATGGATGTACCATCTGTAGGCGGCTGAGGGCACAGACTCTGGAGCAGAAGATGGCTGACCTCCCTAAGAGCAGACTTGTACCAGATGAACCACCGTTTGCTAGAGTGGGCATGGACTATTTTGGCCCATTTCAGGTAAAAAGAGGGCGTAGCCAGGAGAAGAGATATGGAGTGATTTTTACCTGCCTGTCTACACGTGCCATTCATCTTGAATGTGCTCATACACTGAACACAGACTCATGCATTAATGCCATTCGGCGGTTTATTGCTCGGAGAGGGACTGTAAGAGAGATTGTCTCAGATAATGGAACAAACCTAGTAGGTGCTGAGAAGGAACTGAGGAAAGAAATAGAAAACTGGAACAAGGAACAGATCAATGATACCATGCTGCAAAAGAAAATCCAGTGGCGATTTAACCCTCCAAGTGCATCTCACTTTGGAGGAGTGTGGGAAAGACAGATAAGGACTGTCAGGAGGCTGCTCACTGCATTGATACGACAACAGACGCTTACTGATGAAAGTCTGAGCACCCTCTTCTGCGAGATAGAGAACATAGTCAACAGCAGGCCAATTACAAAGGTATCTGAGGATGTGAATGATCTTGAAGCGTTAACACCCAATCACTTGATCCAGATGAACAGGAAGCCAGCTTTACCTCCTACGGTCTCAGCTCAGACAGACCTCTACACTAGTAAGAGATGGCGCCAAGTGCAGTACCTCGCAGACGTGTTCTGGAGGCGGTGGACTAAAGAATACTTACCTCAACTTCAGGAGAGAGCTAAGTGGGTGAAAGAGCGTAGAAATGTGCAACAAGGCGATCTAGTGCTTATAGCAGATGATAATGTACCGCGTAATGCCTGGATGCTAGCACGCGTTCTTGAGACCTATCCTGATAGCAGTGGTGTAGTACGCAGTGTCAAGTTGAAGACAAAGAATGGAATGCTGACCCGACCCATCGCCAAGCTTATCATGGTTTTGGAAGCAGATTTATAACCCTGTTCACATGATGTATCGTGATGTAAATTGGTAAAAACAGCAAAATGTGAAAAGTGCCAGTGTGAAAATTGTGGTGCGAGCCTAGCGCCGCCACTTTGAATTATTTACTTGGATCTGGAGCAATTTATCACAACTCGCGGATTTGCAAACTTGGATCTTGAGTGATATGTTATGTGCCAGTTTGAAAATTGTGGTGCGAGCCTAGCGCCGCCACTTCAAATGATATTTAAATCATCTGTTTGGATCAAAGCGATTTTGTCACAACTCGCAGATGTGAAGTTCGGATCACAAGCATATTACAACTCAACTTTGAGATATGTGATTTAGAATTTATTTTCGCATTACACGCTATTTGCAATAGTGGAGCGAGCCTAGCACCGCCACTTTGAATGATCAGTTTGGAGATACCAGTTTGGGATCTAGGTTATCTTGTCATAAATTGCAAACTTCAAGTTTTGATCTCTAGCGACTACAGTGCAAGATTCGCAAATATCCAGGTGGTTAGTTTGGACAAGAAACCTAGATAAGGAACTACAGAGGACTTATGAAACATCCACCTAGAAAGCTGAGTGAACTATTTCAGAACACTAAAACCATTCAGCAAGCATTTGTGATAAAAAATTCCTTGATGACTGCATAATTGACCTTTGTTTCAAAATTTGCAGATAGTGAAATTTGGGAAATTCAGGATTTATCACCTTTTGGTCGTCGGATATTATGCAACTAGAGTTTATTTTATTTTCGACCATATCTAATTGCTGTGTTTAATCTTTCGATCCTTTTTTTTTTTTTTATCAATATTTAGGGGGACAACAGAAATTATATCAGTCTCAGAACAAATTCTAATGTTTTTTTTTTTTTTTACATTACTGAGATAATTTGAATATTTTGTTCATTGGTTACCTCTAAAAGAGGTTTAGAATTTTACCAAAAAAAAAACCAACCAAATTTCCCTTTGAATTAGGTCTTATGTATCTAAGAAGTTGAGCATGAGAACGATGCATAGGTATATTTATCAGCAAATGTTATAAATTCTAATATTTGTTCTAAAGTGTTGTTTTGGAAGTTGGGAAGAGGTAATCAAAATAAAGAGTAAGGAGGAAATCCTTCCTGTTGTATTATTGTTCAACGTGTGTTTTTGAATTTCAAACGAAGGAAAACCATGTCAATATTGTTTATGATGAGATAAGGTTCAGGAGGACATTTTGAATTATAGTATGGAAACGACAAGAAGCAATGCTGAAACAGGTATTATGTGTAACAAAGAAAACTGTTTATTTGAGCCTGCCCATATTTCAGTTTTCAATGATTTTAATTCTTCTTGGACTGAAGGGTAATTTTATAAATTATTGCTGAAACTAAGGGAGCCAAAATTGAAATTGTAGAATGTCTAATTACTGTTTTATTTTATGAACATATTTGATATAGAAGCAGTAACAATAATCAACAAGGGTTTGCTTGTTTTTTAGTGTTTGTTTAAAAGAGCACATATTGTCAATCTTTGATTCATTTATTCAGTGAAAGAAGAAAATTGTTTATTGAGCCACTTTTGGCATGAAGTTATGAAAGGAAAGGAATTTCATAAAACTTTAGGGTTTTAATTTGTACATTTCCAAAAGAAGTCACTGTACATGTACAGGTATGAACGTTTCACAATTATTGAAAGAAATGTTAGTTTGGGTACACCATCTTGGTTCCTTTGTTTGTCAGGGACTTGGTATATGTATTTGTATACGTTGTTTTAGTACCACAGTTACGGTGCAAATTCAGGAAGAGCTTAAAATTTGATTCCTGATCTGATTAGGTTCATATTTTCACGTTTAAACTATTTTGAATTGTATTCAAGTTGTACTGTTACATGAATACATGCATTTAATTCCAGTTGTTCCAGCCTTTTGGTTAATAACCTTCATACGTTTTGTTTCTAGTCAAGTTTGACAAAATAACAAAGCAGGCATACAAAGGAAAAAGATAAGAAAGAAAGAAAAAAAAAAGGGGCTGTGTTAAAGGTAACAAAGTCTTGCCTGCGTAATATGACAATTTAATATGGTTTGTATATTGTTACAAGATTTTGAAATTTTGAAGGTAAATGTTCAGTTGTTATTTCACATTTAGGGGGCCGGAATGTTAGGAATAGGATTATGTGCTTAGTGATGTGATTGACGTCATAAGCGGGCACTGAGAAAATGTAGAGATTATGTTGATAGAGGGCAGCCTTGAATTTTTGCCTTGCAACCACGATGTTATTTTGGTGATCGAAACGGATAGTTTTCTGTGTTAAATCAAGAATTATTTTGAAGAAGCCCAAAGTTGTGAGTATTTTTATGACTTATTTTGAAAGTACAATGATTGTTTTATGATTTATAGTGATAGAAAGTTTGTGTGGGGGTATTAAAGAGTAAAAATTGTCCGTTTTGTTTCCGTTTGGTGCAACTGCAAAATTATAAATATTGTACATGTGGGACTATGAAAGTATGTTGTGAAAATGAATACTCATATAAAGCTAATGCGGGCTGAACTAGGTCATGAATTAAGTTGATGATAGGGTGATTACCATGCCTGATAAATAAGAAAAGGTATAAAAGACACAGAAATTTGAGTCTAGAAGACACAGTGATGGTTTATGTAGAGTTAAAAGTTTATTATTAAAGGGAAAATTAAGAGAGTAAACAAAGTGAGGTGTGTGTACAAGAGATGCACTATCTGATATTTTGGGTACAGTACATAATTAATCAGTATGATAAAATAAGCATGAAGCAAACATGTTATAATAATGTTAGTTGGGGATTTACTGAACATGCCCTTATGAGTTTGTTGGTGTGTTTATTTTGTCTTGCAGATCGAACGGCTATTCTGTATTCGGCTATTTGGCTAGAGATGTCAAAGAAGCACTTAATAAAGTCAGTCAGTCTGGTAACGATGGCTCAACTGTCATTTCTTGATTGGTGAACTGTTAAAACTACCTGTGGAGATTACAGATATCATCTGGCGAATAAATTTATTTGTAATCCAGGACATTCAGTGTAAGTTTTGATGGATATCATCTGGCGAATAAATTTATTTGTAGTCCTGGATATTCAGTGTAAGTTTTGATGGATATCATCTGGCGAATAAATTTATTTGTAGTCCTGGACATTCAGTGTAAGTTTTGATGGATTTCATCTGGCGAATAACTTTATTTTTAGTCCAGGACATTCGGTGTAAGTTTCGTTAGATATCATTTGGCAAATAAATTTATTTGTAATCCAAGACATTCAGTGTAAGTTTCATTAGATATCATTTGGTGAATAAATTTATTTGTAGTCCAGGACATTCAGTGTAAGTTTTGTTAGATTTCATCTGGCAAATAAATTTGTAATCCAGGACATTCAGTGTAAGTTTTGATGGATATCATCTGGCGAATAAATTTATTTGTAGTCCTGGATATTCAGTGTAAGGTTTGATGGATATCATCTGGCGAATAAATTTATTTGTAATCCAGGACATTCCGTGTAAGTTTTGATGGATATCATCTGGCGAATAAATTTATTTGTAATCCAGGACATTCAGTGTAAGTTTTGATGGATATCATCTGGCGAATAAATTTATTTGTAGTCCAGGACATTCGGTGTAAGTTTCATCAGATATCATTTGGCGAATAACTTTATTTGTAGTCCAGGACATTCGGTGTAAGTTTCATTACATATCATTTGCCGAATAACTTTAATTGTAGTCCAGGACATTCGGTGTAAGTTTTATTACATATCATTTGGCGAATAACTTTATTTGTAGTCCAGGACATTCGGTGTAAGTTTCATTAGATATCATTTGTGAATAACTTTATTTGTAGTCCAGGACATTCGGTGTAAGTTTCATTAGATATCATTTGGCGAATAACTTTATTTGTAGTCCAGGACATTCGGTGTAAGTTTCATTAGATATCATTTGGCGAATAAATTTATTTGTAATCCAGGACATTCAGTGTAAGTATTGATGGATATCATCTGGCGAATAAATTTATTTGTAGTCCTGGACATTCAGTGTAAGTTTTGATGGATATCATCTGGCGAATAACTTTATTTGTAGTCCTGGATATTCAGTGGAAGTTTTGATGGATATCATCTGGCGAATAAATTGATTTGTAATCTAGGACATTCAGTGTAAGTTTTGATGGATATCATCTGGCGAATAAATTTATTTGTAGTCCTGGATATTCAGTGTAAGTTTTGATGGATATCATCTGGCGAATAAATTTATTTGTAGTCCTGGACATTCAGTGTAAGTTTTGATGGATTTCATCTGGCGAATAACTTTATTTTTAGTCCAGGAAATTTGGTGTAAGTTTCGTTAGATATCATTTGGCAAATAAATTTATTTGTAATCCAGGATATTCAGTGTAAGTTTTGATGGATATCATCTGGCGAATAAATTTATTTGTAATCCAGGACATTCAGTGTAAGTTTTGATGGATATCATCTGGCGAATAAATTTATTTGTAATCCAGGACATTCAGTGTAAATTTTGATGGATATCATCTGGTGAATAAATTTATTTGTAGTCCTGGATATTCAGTGTAAGCTTCATTAGATATTTTGAGAATTTATCTAATGTCACTACTAGACCTGAAGACTTCTTTTAACCTATTCAGAACAAAGGTTCATATTTTAAGATTTGCCCAATGACATTTGATTTGGTATCCTGAAAAAATGATTTAATTACCTACTCTTAGGCATAAAGGGATACATGTATATTTAAAAAATATAATTTCCTAACCATGAATATGTATTCAAACAAATGGAAATATACTTGGATATCAGATATGATCATAGGTATTAGGTACTACTTCACATTTTTTCTTTGAATACAGCTAAATCATTTTTTCCTCTTAAGTAACCCTAAATGTACCACACAATTCAGTGGATGAACATTCCATAATTATAGTGTTACAAAAGCCTCATCACCAGTGCTTGCGCTACACTGTAGCAGAAGAGCTGAAATTTTGTCTGGGTACATTTTCTAATATTGAGCTTATCCTGCCACTCAAGTTAAAGAAAAAGTTTCACATGTGGTATGCATTTAAAGGGAAAGGCCACCCTGATATTTAGTTGATTTAAATAAAAGCAGAAACATGAGAAAAAAAGATTAGTGAAAGTTTGAGCAAAATCCGACAAGAAATAAGAAAGTTATGAATTTTTGAAGTTGTAATCAATCAAACACAAATTGGCAACTCCGTGACGTATCTAGCGAACTCCTCTCCCATTTCCTCAGTAAAGAAAATTTCATAAATTTTAATTTCTTAGTTTCTGATGAAGGAAAAGATTTGTTTCATACAGGTTTTGTGTAAAAAAACATATGAGCAATGATTATCTATGATGCATGAATGATTGAATATTTTCTTTAGAGAAAATGGAAATTAATAATCTTTTGGGTACAGGGCAAATGGGAGGGGTGCTTGCAAGATACATGTACGTCACGGAGTTGCCAATTTGTGTTTGATTGATTACAACTTAAAAATTTCATAACTTTCTTCTTTCTTATCATATTTTGCACAAACCTTCACTGATCAGTTTCTTAATTTTTCTGCTCCTTTTAAAACCAACTTGTAATCAGTGTGGACTTCCCCTTAAAGGAGTTAAATGGATGGCTTACCATTTTGAGTCAGACTGTTTTTGTGTACCCGGATGATGTACAGGCCTCAATGAGACATCCCCCCCCCCCCCCACCCCCCGGGGGCCTGGAGCAAGCATATCATGGAAGGTATCATTTACAGGCAAAGCTGCAAGCCCTACATGCATATTATACCTTCATGAGTTGATAGCTGAATTTCTCCTCTCTGTCCATCTGTACTTGGAAGGGAATAACATGTCTTGTCAACTTCTTGCTTGATGATGGTGTTTCCTAAACATGTAAAGAAATCATTTAAACTCAAATCACTATATCACATCCATAATAGAGAGAGTGACATAGATACATTACCATGATAACAATTCTTTCCTCTGGTTACAGATCTATAATAAGATTTCAATTGAAAGAGCAGCGAAGTGATCATTTTTTTTTTCTTATGAGAGTGCCTTTTTAAGATTTTCTATCAACAAGGTGAAGGATCTTCTCAGTGGCATTTTTTACTATTTCTTATTTTTGCACAAAAGAGTTTTTTAAAGTTCTCAAGAGCTAAACTGCTTGTAAGGGTAAAGGTTTGGACAGAAATTAGTTGTCACTTTAAAGTTTGTTGAAGTTGCACATATGACTTTTATACATGTACATGTATGTACATTTACTGTTGAATACTGGCACGGAGGATGATCTGATGATAGTTTTGGAAGTTTGGACTTTGGCGAGCTAGATTGTACAGCAGTGTGAGATTGAAAGATTATGAGTTACTAAAGGCTGAGTTTGGCAAGTATTTTTCTATATCAACTAAATATCTTATAGAATCTCATTAAACGCATTTTGACCCCTTACATGCTTTCATTCCTGTTATTCTTATTCACTCTTTCAGAGAAAAACAATTTTCAGACTCACATTCTGCAAAAAAGTGCACATAAATAGACTACACGTAATGAAATGACATCATAGTCACGAGAATCAAGATAGAAATCTTTACAAAATAATGCAGCTGAACAAAAAATGCCATACCTCCATGTGTTGACTGATGAGTTCCCTCTGCTCTATCTGAGAGAGAAGTCCAACAAACCCGTTCTTCTTCCGTGCTCATCTCGCCTGTGTATGGTATAGGATTCAATCAAATCTTTAACGTTAGAACTTCATCTGTTCATCATGTTCATGCACTCATGGAGCCATTTTAACCCTTTCAAGACTATTGACCACATTTTGTTGTTTGGCTCATTAACTTTTGATTCAGAGCTCTATAAAGTATACCAGATGCATGAGTAGAAAGAGCAAAAATTTATGTACACACTGTGTCCATTTTTGTTGCATGACCATATTGCTTTTGATGCCAAGAATTCTAAAAACGAGAATGAAAATTAAAATTCTTAGATTGGCAACACATTGAAAGGTTAGAAATTATTTTTTATCAAAATTGACAATTTTTAAAAATTTCGACAAAATTCCTAATCATGTACATATTGCTTTCAAAGACATTACATCTTATTAGAACCATGAAACACTAAAACAAAAATATCATTGTAGCCAATTTGAAGAAGAAAATGTGATCAATTTAGCCCTTAAATTGTTCCTGTCCTGAGAGGGTTAACAGGCCCAGTTTCCACTTGTACAAGCTTAACTGAAGATAAGCTTGTACTCCACAATAGCTTTAAAGGGTGAATATTCCAGACTAGCTTTTACCGGTGAATAGGCTCCAATAGCTTTTGTGTGAATCAGCGAGTCTTTTTAGAGTCTAAGTGAGATCATTCATATATTTTGAATTTGAATTTTATTAACTCTTTCGACCCCCTCTCAGGGTATGAGAGTACAAACAAACATGAAGTATGAACAACAATGTAGACTTGTGAATACAATTCACGTACATCATACATAGATAATGACACAAAGATACAAACGATAATAGAGTGTATGAGAGTACAAACATGAACAATGTAACCAACTTATACAATGAATACATAGATAGTGACAATAATATATGAAATATAATACAGTCTATTTACAAGCTTAATAAAACAGGCTGTTTCACTATCCTACCGCTACGAGTACGTGTAGGAATATGTCCAACTCTATTTGTACTACCTAATTCCTAAGATGATTGAACAATCTTCTTTCTCTATTTTCTGAGAAAACTGCAACATAATAAGGCGAGTAAATCTTGCTAAACTCTTCAACTGAGAAGTGCTTCTAGTATCAAAAAGTTTTGTCATGTGCAAAGCACTTGGAAACCTTGTCTTACGTAACTTTTTAGGCAAGTATAAACGTCTCTCCTTTTGAAAATATGGACAAACAAAAATATAGTGAAATTCATCTCCTGTATCAGTAGACAAGCAGAGTGTGCACTGCATATCACAATGTGGTGTGTTAGCATTAAATCGACCTTTGTTAACAGGTAATTTATGTGATCTACACCGAAACTTACATGTACATAGAGTAAAAGGATCAGTTTTATTTAGGGTGAGTAAATAGTTTTCAAATTCATGGTTGCCTTTGAATATTCTATAATTTGTGCAAATACGATCTTCAGATAAGCTTGCGTATCTCCATTCCTGACGAAAAATATCATTTAGTCTTAATTTGAACAAAGAATTAAATTATGAGAGGAAAATCATTACTCAAATAGTGACTTACATTAATTCTGAATCCCCAAATTTGTGGTAGCCACAGGCACAGCCACAGGAAGAGTTGAAGAGTCCCTGAATCATATCAGGTAATCTAGCAAATTTAAGAAAATTAAATCTTGCTTAGAGTTAGAGTTAGACTTAGAGCAATTTTGTTGTCTGTTTTTGACTGCTGCAACAGTGAATGTGTCATAGGCAAGGGCGTATGAAGTATGAGTGCCCCCAATCTCCAATAACCTCGCATAACTTTTGTGTGAGTGGAGCTGCCCCCAGGTACTAGAGCTATCCAAGGATTAGCGAGGGCCCAGAATTCAGAAGCGCGACCGCCTAGCTCACCCGCGGGGGCACTCGAATTATATTTTGACGGGGGTGTGCCTCACGAATCCCCGAAAAGGGGGTCTAAGGAACTGACGTCAAGGTGTAAAATACGGGGTCTTGGGAACTATGATCTATTGGGCAGAGTGAAAAACAGGGTCTAGGGAACTACAAAACTAACCTCGCTTTATCGGCGGTACACCTTCGCTATCGCAGGATCTCGGGACGGGCCGCGCCCGCGCCGTGTAGCGCTAGTAGCTAGCTAGCTGGAGCAGTTTTCAAGGCTCGCGCGACGAAAGGGCCTAGGGCGCGAGACCAGGTCGAGCGACCACTGCCTCCGCCACGCTCCTGGCCGCATGCGAACGGATATGTTTCATATAACGGGGGTCTTCAGAGCGGGGCTGAGCGGCTCCTGAGCGGAACTGAGTATCTAGAGAACGGAAATCGGGGTCTGAAAAAGGGGGTCATCAAAGCGGCACGTCCCCGTACCACCATCCGTGAGTGCCCCCCCCCCCCGGGCTAGCTCAGCCCACCAATTAAAGCTGGAGGCAGTGGAGCTAGAATGGGTGCCGTAGTAGCCGTAAGTTAGCACAAGTCAAGATGCTCGATCATGAAAAAAGAATTCAGTTCTGCAATTAAATTCGCCGGCGTTATAATTGACAGACAAGTATTGTTGCTGTTCCAAATGGCTACAGGAGTTCAGAAATCAGTAACAATAAGAAGAAATTGAAATATTACCAACAAAGTCAAAGGGATAAATTACCTGTTATTCGCGAGTTTACACGGTCGTCACGATATCTACATTACATGCAGCCGGCCCAGCTAGCTCAGCTCATTTTAGACGAACCAACTCGTCCAATCTCTTTAACGAGCGAGTTACCAACATAATTATAGAGATACAAATCAATGCCAATATTAATTCGGTACAGCTCCTTACCAACTCGGTACCAATGATAACTGAATATTCTTTTTGTTTGGTTGGTATGTTTGTTTTGTTGATGTTTTTGCAGTTATTGGCCCAATGGCCCGTATTCTGAACTCCGGGTTAACTTAAACCGTGGTCTAAGAGTGGTTTAAACCCAGTCTAAACTTGCCCTTAATTTAAGTTTAATCAGGGGAGCGTTTCATCAAGCATTTTGTCGGTGATTTTTACCGACAACTGTTATAAGCTACTGAAATCCTTGCATCTGATTGGCTGAGAGCAAATCTGTCAGTAAAAATCACTGACAAAATGCTTGATGAAACGCTCCCCAGTTTTTGATTTTGAAAATCAAATTCTGAACTCCGGTTTCCAGTCTAAGTGTGGTTTAACTTTGTACAAAATTTAGACTGGACTTGCGGTTTAAAGGGTACCAATCACCAAAATATATTTTGCTCTGTATGTTAGGGGATCCATGTCGTTGTACTACATTCAAAATATGGGCTTCAAATATATGAATTCTATAATGAGATATTGCAATTTTAATTACACTCTCGATCTCTAAGCGTAAAACCGACTTGTGATTACACTACACGACGCACCCGTACGCGCTCGCCAAGATAAGGGCTCGCGCGGAACTAAACTCGGAGTTCGGTTCCGCGCGAGCATTTTCATGGTATCCCTTTTTCCTTCATACTCCTTAACTGTTGACCGATAGAATGCCAGATAAAGTTCTTCGAGATTGATTTTATACGTTCTAGCTGTACACAAATTATTTTTTCAGGTGATTGGTACACTTTAAGTGTATGTCAGTTTTAATTAAATTCTTGTTTAACTTAGACTGAAGTTTAAGTTAAACCGGACTTCAGAATACGGGCAGTTGTGTGTTTGTTTTTTTTAAAATTATTTTATCTACTTGCAGGTCTTCTGGAATGGCCATCTAAAACAAATCCAAAGAGAGCATTCAAGACCTTGACATCTCCTATACAAAATCAACAACAGACTAATTGAGAATACATGTATAATTATAGACATGCTGATCAGTGACTGACCCACACACGGTCGTGCAAGGTTATTTGAAATAACCTAGCTTGTACGCCTGCTGTTCGATGGTCTGAAATTCTGAATTCCTACAATAGGCTTTCATGTGCAGTAGCCTGGATTAGTTCAGGCTAGGTAAGCCAATAGTTATTTAACAGGGGCGGATCCAGGATTTGTAAAAAAAAAAAAAAAAAAAAAAAAAAAAAAGAGGGGGGGGGGGGGGGGGGGGAAGAGGCCAGCTTCCCGTTGCAAACCCGTTGCCATCAATGGTAACTTCATGGTAACCTTGATTTAGATTGGCTTTTGAGAAACATGATGGTATATTGCGCTGGCGTAATGAGCCAAAAAAATTGAGGGGGCTGAGCCTGCAGTAAGAATTGCACTATTTTCTAAAAGCACATTATTATAGTCGTATATAAATCCTTTGAAGGGGAGGGGGGGGGGGTATACATTCCCGTCCCTCCCACAAATAGGAAGACTTTGCACTTCGCTGTATCACTGAAATGTTGCACTTTCAGAGTTCAACGCCCTTGCTATTCTATTTGCGATGTCGCGTAGCGACCGAGCCAGAAAATTTGAAGTTTTGTAGTTTGAAACATTGCATTTTAGACCACTTTCATGCACACAAGTACCGTAATGAGCTTAATATTCTTCCTTTTCTTTTTTCTCTTACTGGATATAGGCAGCTTATCATTTCGTTAATAATTTTTTTTTTCGACTTTCAATTTCGGGGGACGATTCCTCTCTGCCTATGTAATAATAATAATAATAATAATAATAATAATAACTACATTTATAGGGCGCTTAATTTATACGGGCGTTTCTAAGCGCACAGGTGGTCTGTCTAACTCAGTATACATAATACCTGTGTGTGTAGATTTTTGTTTAATTTTAAGTTTTAAACCAGGGAGCGGAGCGACAGAGTAAGAGGATTTTCTGTTTTGAATAAATGTAGTTATTATTATTATTATTTGAATAGTGAAAGTTTGCATTCTAAGCACTTCGGAGCCTGAGTAGTGTGCTGTACCATTTACTCATTATTTACTTCCCTCACTTTCGAAAGAAATTTCGAAGGAAATTGTGAGAGCCTATTGTAAAGGGGCTAGTTTGGGTATAAGAGGAAAGTTCCCCTCCTATTATAAGAAAATTTGGATAAACAAATATATCTTGCATGCGGCAAAAGATGCATATGGAAGGGGAGATATTAAGAAAATTCAGCCATTTATACGTTCTAAAAGACGTAGAGATATACTAGGTTTATTGTAATCAGAAAAATACATTTTCCTAGCCAGGTATAAACGTGGACGTCTTTCTTTTTATTATCCTTTCTTTTTTCTTTCTTTCTTTCCTTTTCCTCCTTCCTTTTCTTTTCTTTCCTTCTCCATTCTTTCCTTTTCCACCCTTTTCTTTTTTTCCTTTTTTTGGGTCGTGGAACTTTTTTTTTGGGGGGGGGGGCTGCAGCCCCCAAGCCCCCTACCAGTGCGCCAGTGGTATATTGGTAGTTACCATTGATGGCAGAGTTAGAGTTTGTGGTAAGTTTTATGCAGTGGGGCCAAGCTTTCCATCTAGTAAATTTGTACGTCTATGATACTGCCATAGGGAGTGCGTATATTTAATTTGTCTATGAGTGCTCCCCTCAATCATGAAACTGATCGACACCCCCTGGTATATATGGTGAATTGTTATCATCTTTATCATCATCACCACCATGATCATGATCATGATCATGATCATGAATCCCGCCTCGCTCACCCTGTTCACTCCTTCGCAACAAACCCCCTCTAATCCCCGTCCCCATTTCTCATTTTTCTAGAACCGCGTTGGCATTAACCTGTATTCATAATACCGTTGTTTTATTGAAACCACCTTAGTTAATATCAGTAGGTTTCAACAGCAATTTAGCACATCCGTTATCATGAACACATTGCTTCCCCTTCTTGCCAAACAATAGAAGAAGGAAATAGGGAAAATTGCCAACCGTCAGCACTGTCAATGACGAATCTGGATACTGATGTGTTGTGTTTTTTTTTTAGAAATCGCGGTATACATAAGGTATACTTAGATAAATGTTTATGCACTTTCAGTCAGTTTGGAGAGGAACGCCAGCAGGCCAGAGCGAGAATATCAGAGAAGATGAAGCTTGCTATTTTTCTCTTGATAGCGACCGTCATCCACCATGTCCTTCCTAATTCGGGTAAGTAGTATGGAAAAAGATTAAAACATTATAGAAATACAACAACCAGTAGAATTTCACTCTTATATAGTTGGTAATATGTAACCATTGTATAGCTAAAGGCTTATGCTTTATTTGTCCCCGCCGAACGAAGTTCGCGAGGGGACTATGAAACGGGCTCCGTTCGTGTGTGCATGTGTGTGTCCGTCCGTCCGTCCGTCCGTCCGTCCGTCCGTCCGTCTGTCCGTGTGTGCTCAAATGTTAGAAAATGCTACTTCTCCGTCATTTCTTGGCCGATTTTGATTCCGATTGTTTTATCTGATAGGGCTGGGTGGGGGCTTCCAAACTTCTACACAGAATTTTGAAATTCATTAATTATGCAAATTTATGCCAATTTATTCAAAATCGACGAAAAATGCTACTTCTCCTCTATTTCACATCGGATTTTGATTCCGATTGTTTTATCTGATAGGGCTGGGTGGGGGCTTCCAAACTTCTACACAGAATTTTGAAATTCATTAATTATGCAAATTTATGCAAATTTATTCAAAATTGACGAAAAATGCTACTTCTCCTCTATTTCACATCGGATTTTGATTCCGATTGTTTTATCTGATAGGGCTGGGTGGGGGCTTCCAAACTTCTACACAGAATTTTGAAATTCATTAATTATGCAAATTTATGCAAATTTATTCAAAATTGACGAAAAATGCTACTTCTCCTCTATTTCACATCGGATTTTGATTCCGATTGTTTTATCTGATAGGGCTGGGTGGAGGCTTCCAAACTTCTACACAGAATTTTGAAATTCATTAATCATGCAAATTTATGCAAATTTATTCAAAATTGACGAAAAATGCTACTTCTCCTCTATTTCACATCGGATTTTGATTCCGATTGTTTTATCTGATAGGGCTGGGTGGGGGCTTCCAAACTTCTACACAGAATTTTGAAATTCATTATTCATGCAAATTTATGCAAATTTATTCAAAATGGCTGAAGGTTCATAGTGTTTTCATGTTTTATATTTCAGTTGTATACATGCATTGTTGGTATTCTCTTCTTTTGCATGCAGTAACATTATTTTATTCACTAAAGTTTTTCACTGAAGTTTTAAGGTTCAGGCTAGTGAATTTCCACAGATCTGCACTTCCGGCGGGGACATTTATTACGCATTGCGTAATTTACTCATTCACTTGTTTTTGTTAGGTCAATAAATACGATTATAAAACGGGTTCAAAAATGTAGCCATCCTGATTGGTCAAATAACACCAAAGTGAGCTCATCATCTCTACTTTAGTCGATTAATGTATGATATATAGGATTTCCCGTCCATTTTAACTCCTTTTTCCTCCAATGTCATTCACTTTTTCCTTAAATTTTGTCCCGAAACTTCGTGATCTTGCACATCTCATTGTCAATTTCGTCTTTGGCCATTCATTTTCGAACATTGTCAAATTGATTTCATCATATTGCATACAATTTCGTCGAAGTCGAATCACTTTCGTCATCCCCGGCTGCCAACGTACAATTGCATGAGTCACTTTAGTCATTTTGCAGTCACACGTGCTTTTGCTATATATATATATATATATATATATATATATATATATATATGTATATATATATATATATATATATATATGTGGATAATTTTTATTCGATTTTTTGTCTTGACATTTGACAAAATGTTCATGAAAGAAAAACTGTCGGTATACATGCAAATTAAAGGCGTACATTCACTTTTTTCATATATCTTTTTTCCCCCAAAGGACGACACGATAACAGCTTTCTTTCTGGTTCCAATTTACCATTCTTTTTCTTCTTTTTACCATGATCTACTTATATAACGTATTCCTGTACATATATTGTAAATATCATAATGTATTGTATCTTGTTATTGGTAAATAAATACAATCATATCATATCATAACCTTGTAAAATTAAACGACACTACTTCAGTTAAAGTGATATGGACCCCTTTCACACTCCCTGTTAGACCGCTCCAAGTTAGACCGCTCTATAGAGGAACGGTTCTTGAAGAACGGTTTGATTGCTTTCACACTCCGCGCATTTTTAAAGGGTGACTAAATTAAAAAAATGATTGCCCATTTTTCGTAGGAAGGAGTCATCAGGAGCCAAAAAATATCTATCACACACTTTTTTATGCATAATTCAGTCGTATTTCATAATCATTTGAAAAGTACATTTTTGCTGATTTACACAGTCATAAGCCCCGCCCCTAAAAAAAACCCATCGAACGACATCACGATCACGTGATCTGTGACGTACGAGAAGTAAGGGAAAATATTCCACCAACCTATATACCGTGCACGCCCGCAGGCCCCGGCAGGCCCAGCCCGGTGCCGAGCATGACATTCACCTCATCCACCATTTGCATCGCATATTTTCGTGTGTTTAATTCCTCACAATAACTTTGATTTTGGGACACAATTTCATCAGTAATGCCAAATCGGTGTATAGTTGCGGGCTGTAGCAAGACCCCTAAAGATGATGTAAGCCTACGTACATCATTTTCCTAAAGATGAAAATCTACGGAAATTGTGGGTCGTAACGGTATTCTCACGCGGGCAGAGTGGCAAAGGCAAAGAGTTTAAATACGAAGAGTGCTCAGTCCCGAAATACAGCACGCGTATATATTGTGGTACATGTCGATCGGCCGAGAGGGAAGATTATAGTCTTTATCAAGATGTTTGTATTTTTTATTTCCTTTATTTTTTTTCTTCTTTTTCTGTACATCGCTTTTGGTAAAGCCGTAAAGGGCATAATCTTGTCCCAAAACAGATAGGAATCAACATACTCTAACTGCACCATGGAGGAGAGGGAGAGAGTTGGGAGGGGGAGCTAGGAGGGATGTTTGTATTTTTGTTAAAGCCTTTATTTGCTGTGAAATTTATATTAATATTTATGTGATGGGGGGGGGGGGGGATGGTCCAAGCATGTTCCCTGATATTAAGCTCTATATGAGCAAACACTGCGATATCTGACGGGAATGTCGAGAAAAGTAAAAAAAATAAAATAAAAATAAATAAATAAAATGCTATCTTTATTTTTCTAAATCAGAATATTTCATTTGATATCATGATTTATGTTAATTTTAGGGATTATTGACGTATAATGTAAATCTATGGCCTTATGTTAAAATCAAGACAGAAAAGGCTTTATTAAAATGAGATTGCGTGCGAGCAATTCCGTAAATACAAAGATTAATTAAGAGTGGCGTATCCAAGATTCTCTTTTTTTTTTTAATTGGTGCCATATCCAGGAATGCACGTGCCAGCCAAAACTAAATCTGACATATCTTATATTTACACATCGAATGAAAGGAATTGTGTGCCCCCCTCCCCCCTCCCCCCTCCCCCCCCCCCCCCCCCCCCCCGGCACAGAAGCAACATGAAAAATGTGACTTTTTTTCCCTTGCTTGTCTGAAAATTCAGAATAGACAGCATCTGATGATTTTTTGTTCGTCTGGTGTGAGCCCCCCCCCCCTCCCCTGCATTCCTGGATACTCCACCAATATAAATAACTTACAGTAAGTTATTTGTAACATTCTGCTGTAGCAGTTTGAGACGACAGGCGAAGAAAACAGTATAGGGCTATTTTGAATTGAATTAACTAGTAACCAACGATAGCAGCTGATGATATAATTTATTTATTACCAGTCCTATTCTGTCTTTGTAGGAATATCCCATTCCTTTTGCCCCAGCCCCCTTTGTCTGTCTGTCTGTCTCTCTTTCTTTCTCCCCCTCTCACAGGCTTTCATTTTCTAATAATCTCTTATTCTCTTATTCTCTCTTACAACCGATCTATAAAAATGACTCCAATAGAAATGAGGACAAAATAATGATCTCTTGTTCCCCCCCCCCTTCAATGGTTCAATTTAATGAGATCGACCACGAATACCATGCAATCCCATTCTTCACATTCATGACAGAATAGCAGGTGCTGATCCATGGGGGGGGGGGGCGAATCGACCGCGCCCCCTTTTTTGGAACCCAACTGGCGTACCTTAAGTACACAATAAAAAAAAAAAGCCTCTTTAATTGTGTACTTTTCGGCTCTGTGCCCCCTCCTCTACAAAATCCTTGATCCGCCCCTGGAATAGGAATTAGATTCTTTTGAACTACAAACTACAGGTATACACGGACTCTGGCCTAAAATGTAAATAAAACCGGATATAGCACCATTAGTTTGGGAGCCTACGAGGCTAACAATGTTGGTCTATTAACCCTCCGAGAAAACTTGTAAAAAAGCCCACCCCGCAAGACTGACGTGACAGTCCGGGCATGGACGAGTGGCGGATTTAGGAGGGGGGGGGTGCAATCCCGGCCCATTCCCCCTCCCTTTTTTTAAAGAAAGTCATACATCATTGTCCCCCGGGCCCCTTTTTTTGTTTTGTTTTGTTTTGGAGGGTCGGCGAGAAGAAAAAAAAAATTCTTTTCACCCCTCTCCCCCCCCCAACTGAGCAACTATGCGAGGACTGGCGAAAAAAATTCTCCTCCTCCTCCCACCCCCCCACCCCCCCCCCCCCCCCCCCACGGAGCAACTTTTGAAGGAATGGTGAGAAGAAAAAAATACGAATCTCCCTTCTAGCAGTTCCAAAAAGTTGACAGCCCTGCATTTGTGCCCCCCCCCTTTTTTTAAAAAAACTACATCCTGCATTCGCCCCTGTCATGGACTGTCAGTGTCAGACTAATATCCATAATAGGGTTCAGAAGCCCCCTCCCACTACATTGTCGGTCTCGTTGGCTGAAGCCAATAAACGACAATCAGCAAGTAAAAACCTTTGATGAGCGAAGTTTGAGGAGAACACCTTTGGCAAACTGAAAGAGTTCTATCGGCAACGTCACCACCTCGATCGGGATCGCAGAAGGGTAGACCTAGCCTAGCTAGAGCTATACACCTTGTCGGTCGCTATTCAGCTCAGCTATTTCATGATTGCATGATCTCACATCAGTCATTTTGGCTAAGCGTATTTCGGTGGTAGAACATTGATTATATGAATTTATGAATTTAATACATTCAATTTTGCCTCTGGTGCATTAGAAATATAATAGTGAACTGGAATTTAGTGAGAGTTTCTTCCGAATACCGGCTAGGCTGGGCCCCTGGGCGGGCGGACATACGTCTGCTACATGGTCGTCTGCTAGCGCACGATCTCATTGGATGTCGTGATCTCACGTGATCGATACTACACGCCCACATTACGTCATCAATAACACCAAACGGTTTCACGTGTAATATGACAAATTATTTTTTTGGGTCAAAAGCATGCATATTCCCGGGGATTTATGCGGGGTTTAAATGACTCATCGAGCCTTAATTATACACTTTCAGAGCTTTAAATTTCATGTAAATTACATTTTTCATAATTTCAAATAAATACTAGGGGAATTAAAGTCATTTCAAAATCCCTCTTTTCATGTGTTAACCTATGAGAGCTGGAAGGCCAAAAGCATGCATATTCCCGGGGATTTATGGGGGGTTGACTGGACTCATTGAACCTTAATTATACACTTTCAGAGCTTTAAATTTCATGTAAATTACATTTTTCATAATTTCAAATAAATACTAGGGGAATTAAAATCATTTCAAAATCCCTCTTTTCATGTGTTAACCTATGGGAGCTGGAAGGCCAAAAGTATGCATATTCCCGGGGATTTATGGGGGGTTTACTGGACTCATTGAGCCTTAATTATACATTTTCAGAGCCTTAAATTTCATGTAAATCACAGTTTTTATATTTTCAAATAAAAACTATGGGAATTATAGTCATCCTAATATTCATTGTTTTCGCGTGTAAACCTATGGCAGGCGAGACTGTTTTGGTCAAAAGCATACATATTCCCCGGGATTTATGTGGGTTTTTTTCAATTTTTTGAGCCTTCAGTAAACTTGTTCAAAGCTTCAAATTACATGTAAATCACAGTTTTTATATTTTCAAATAAAAACTATGGGAATTATAATCATCCTAAAATTCCTTGTTTTCGCGTGTAAACCTATGGCAGGCGAGACTTTTTGGGGGTCAAAAGCATGCATATTCCCTGGGATTTATGCGGGGTCTGTTCGACTAGTTGAGACTTAATCATACATTTTCAGAGCTTTAAATTTTATTCAAGTCACATTTTTCAAAATTTTAATCTAATTCTGGGGGAATTATAATCATTCAAAAATCCCTGTTTTTGCGTGTTAACCTATGGGAGCTGGAAGGCCAAAAGCATGCATATTCCCGGGGATTTATGTGGGGTCCCTTCCACTTTTTGAGCCATCATTAATCTTGTTCAGAGTCTCAAATTACATGTAAGCCACATTTACATGAAATTCAAGGAAATACCAGAGGAACTATAATCATTCTTAAAATCCATGTTTTCACGTGTTAACCCTATGGCAGATGATTATGTCAAAAAGCAGGCATGATCCCGGGGATTCATAGTGGCATTTATTGATAATAAAGGTTCAAGAAATGTTTTTTGAACTATCCATCCTTTCTCTCATGCAAAAATCAGACTTGAAAAAGATAGAGTAAGCCATGAAATATCAAGAAAAAATGAGACATCTTTTCACGTGTTATACCTATGGCGAACGTATTTTTCCGAGTCTATTTTAACACAGCAATTTACGTCTGCCGAATGTACTACGGAAGTAGGTGAGAGTAATCTGTCTTGATACTATTAAAAGTCTTTGGCAAAGGCCAAGCGAGTGGAGTACAATTTGCAGTGATCACTGTTCTTCTCGAGCAGCTGCAGCAGCTTCACCCGCGGCCCCTTCCCCCGCGACCCCTTCACCATGCCCTGGCGCGTCTTCTGCGAGGGGTTCAAACATAATGGTCGAATTCCCCTTGCCACTGCACTTGAGCTTCTTCTCTTCCGGTATCGATAAATCATCTGATAAATCAGAGTTCGTATCTGGCTCAAAAAAGTCCTTCAAATCGGACTCGCGATCACTATCCATCTCTCTAAGTTACTCGAAAAATTCAGCCAAAAATCTAAGTCAGTACTACCGTAGTACATGTAAAGCGAAGTAAAAAAAGGCGAGAGTGAAAACAAACCAAACAAAAGCGTTCACCAGTCGCTTAGTACGAGGGGGAACATAGTTGCCGTACTAAAGATGTGTAGTACATTGCACAGACGCATAAAACGGCTGTGTACGCGTTTAAGACCAATGCAAAACTATCGTTCGGCAAGCTCATGATGGATGAGAACATTGTTCAAAGAAAAGTTAAAAAAAACAAAACAAGAGCTGTATATTTGGGCAAAAGTGTTCACTGATCTTAAAGAAAATATATTAATAATGATTATTCACTCCTTAGACTGTATTGATTAATTTCCCTTTTTCATAAATTGTCTGTTGAACAGAGGGGTCAAATACCGCATTGTGTGTACAATGTTACATTGCCGCAGCCTGCAGATCTTGTACCTCTTACTCTTCATACGTCTCTTGGGGGTGTGACGTCAATTAGCCAATCAGCTCACGAGTTTTCAGGAACGGTCCCCAAACCTCTACTTTTCCCCCTTTTTCTCCAAAACGAGACATAATTTTGACAATCAATTGCCAGATTCGTGATTTGAATGCAAAAATACATGGAAACAGCACCTTTTTTCTCTCTAATTTAGTCACCCTTTAAAGTCTCAAATCGCTCAACTAGTCAAAGTGATCTTGTTGCTATGGCAGCTCAGTTCAGCGGGTCAATTTTTTCGCGCGGAATTCAAACCGTATACTGCCTGCCTGATGCATTTCTCGCGCAACACACACACACACTAACTTCCGGTTGAAGTACGCTTTAGGATCGCTTTCGGTTTCACACTGCACGTTAGAGCGGTCTAACTAAGAACTGTTCCTCAAGACCACCTCCCGAGGTGGTCTTCTGGGGCGCTCCAGAAGAACGCTTCCTGGACCACTCAGCATTCACACTCACCTCAGAACCGCTCCTGAGGAACGGGTCTTAGTTAGACCGCTCTAACGAAGTGAGTGTGAAAGGGGTCTTGGCAACTTTGTAGAGCCTTGATAAAATCTGAGCTGCCTGGCCTTACATGCTATCAATGTATGTAATATGGTGTAAAAATGAAGCCCAGGGAAAAAAAAGCACTTCAAAATCATCATGTGCTTCACAAAAGTAAATATATGCAAGTGACCGGAAATGCCAGACTCATTTTCTCTCATAGACTCAGTGTTAGAATAAAGCGTATGGCCATACGCTTTCGTAAATGGGAGTATTCAGTCATAGATATCTTAATAATAGCATTATATATTAGAAAACCCTTTTATGCCTGGCTATTTATCTATTAACATCATTATACAAAACAGATATCAAAATTCAACAATTTATTAAATCAAGCCTCCACAAAGTTACCGGATGCCTTTAAGGTAAATGTATAAAGGCAAGCCCAAGCTATGTCCCATAGTTACATCTGGGCCCCGTTGCATAAAACTTACCATTAATGTTAACTCTGCTATCAATGGTAACTAACATGGTAACATCACTCAACAGCCAATCAAAATCAAGGTTTCCATTGGAGTTACCATTGCATGGCAAAGTTACCGTTAATGGTAAGTTTTATGCAACGGGGCCCTGATTTTATATATTTCTGATGTCTATATGATACAGATGTCCTTACTAGAGCTAGAGCTAGGATCAGACAAAATAATCAAGTAAAATGAAATTTTGACGTCATTGCATGTTTACGATTCGATACTACAATTTCATAACACCAGGAAACGTATGAGACATACCTTGGACTTGCCCCTATCTTAAAATGCTGAATAATTTGGGATAGAATTTAGGGGTAGTGAGGCATTTCATTTTCAAGATGGCCATCAAAGTGAAAAATACTGCGTAGGGGTTAAACTGTAATTTGCATCTGATAATTTTACATTTTTGACATTGAGCTTAAAAATGCAAATAGTTCACATGCTAAAGAATTATAGATTAAGGATATTATTTTTGATAGTTGCTGCCGATGTGTAAAATATAGCTATTTATTGGAATCTTTTGAAATTTTACAGTGTTTATGTTGCATCTTAAGGACATATCTTATTTTTTTCAACATGGCCGCGAAGATGAAAGAAAGAGAAGAAAAACAGCAAAGTATAGTTTCAAACATTCAGTTGCTTTGCAAATGAATGTTATTCCGCCGAAGTACACGTAATCAGATTAAAGCAACTGAATCTTTAAAACTACACTTTGCTCTTTAAAGTGTATTGTTCATGCATACATGTAGCTCTATAATAAGAAGAGAAACATGTTTTAAACGTTAGACTGATTCTTTTCTGTTTACAGAAATTTCCAGAATATCGGAACTAAATTGTTACTCTTTTATACCAAGTTATAAGCTTCCAGACATAGTCCACTTCCTGGTATTCACTGATGGTGTTTGCACACATTATCCCATCCTGAAAACATCCTGTTTTCGGGTAAGTGGGGTTATCGCGGTCTTTGGGGAAGCGTACATAGGTAGCTTGCGTGAGATAGGTTTCGTATATATCTCACATGTAAAAAAAAGGGGAAAAAAAAGAAAAGAGAAACGGCCAGCATCTTGACTATTCCAGACACAGCGTAAACTTTCAAATGCAAATAGTCACACCTTAAATCACACCGGCGTCCAATTTGAATGTGACGGCCATCTTGACGAAATAATGTGACCCTACATTCAGAACTATTCTGCCTATAAAACTTACCCGCCTTGCCAATAGTTATGCTTTGAAGCCAAAACTCAACGTTATATTCAAGTTTGTATACTTCAGTATTTCGGCAGCCACTTTTAATTCGGCCAACCTCTTGTGAGGAAACAAATCAAATTAAAGGAAACCTCACCCCAAGAAATAAATGTAATTATTCTGACAGACTAATGGTATTTTTGCCTATTACTCTACAAGGTTCCCCACCATAGTGTATGTGAGAGGTATAAATCAAAAGAGTCTTAGCTTAATCTTAAGTTTCTCAGTCTCCATTTTCTTGAAAACGTGACGTACTGAGCAACCTCACCCCAAGAAATAAATGTAATTATTCTGACAGACTAATGGTATTTTTGCCTATTACTCTACAAGGTTCCCCACCATAGTGTATGTGAGAGGTATAAATCAAAAGAGTCTTAGCTTAATCTTAAGTTTCTCAGTCTCCATTTTCTTGAAAACGTGACGTACTGAGCAAAGTCGTTTATCAAGTAAACTTGTTCAAATTTATGGATACTTCTTTCCTGCATGTCTGTGGTGAAAAATATTTCACTCACCTGCTATTATCTTGTGTACCGTAATTATCACAACGCAAAGTGCGTAAATAATTTGTTTCTCTTCTGGGGTGAAGGTTTCGCATAAAAGAAATAGATTTTGTCAATTGCTATATTTTGATATTTTTAAATAAAAGATTTGTAATTTTCCCCTTTTTATACCTATTTCACCAAAATTATTTTTACATTTCCAGGTATGATTTTGTCTCATTGAAAAGAAAAGGTTATGTTAATGAATTAAAATGTCTCTCCAACTAGAGCTAGATATATGTACAAGTTCGCATGATACTTCACTCTATCAAGAAAATGGCTTCCCCCATGTCGTGCTATTAAAAGGACCTTACCTCACACAAAGCATGCCAAGAATATCTTCATTTATACATCTCTTATACCTTTTCGTAATGAATATTGCAGATCAATAGACATAAAGAAAATTAATCTTTTAGCATACCTACATTTATTCTAGGGATGAGGTTTCCTTTAAACAAGAATGAAGCCCTGTGTGAATAATGCGCTGCCAGGAAAATATATCGGCGCCCTCTAGTAGCCCAATATTTTGTTAAATTGATCGTAAGCTGCGATTGATCTTAATCAATTGCAGCCTTGCAGGTCCTCCAATCAATCATAAATTTACAGTCTCCTATCTCGCAGGTACAGAGTTGCGATTGATATCAATCTCAAATTAAGTTGCAATAAATCGCAACTCTTTATGAGGGGGCACTCGTTTTCCAGATTTCCCCAAAACAAATATCCCATACTTTGGGGTTTATGATTCAAAAAAAAAAAAAAAATGAAAAGGGGTTTATAATACCGAGCATTTGTTTCATTATTCTGAAGGTTCGTTTATCACGAAGTTCACAATTCAGAAAATGATCTCTCTCTCTCTCTCCCTTCCCTTTTTTGACCCCTGAATGGGGGAGGGAATGGGGCTCAGTCGTTTCGGCCCCTCCTTACCCCCTCTTAGGTACCTTCTTTCATTTTCGGAATTATGAACCTTTTTTCAGTTTTAGAATCACGAACCTTCGGAATTATGAGCCTTTAACCATTTTCGGAAATACCAACCTTCGGAATTGTGAACCCTTGTTCATACTTTGAGGAGGCGAGTTGGCGCAGTGGGTAAAGCATCTGCCTGTCGAACCAAAGATCATGGGGTCGAATCCACCCCGGGCAGATGACTGCAGCCTGCGTTGTGTGTTAACGTGCCCCTCCCGTGTTTCATAGACGCAGGTTATGTTACAGTGGAAAACACTCCGTCCCTCAGATAGGACGTGAAATGGATGTAGAGGAGAGTCACCACCCTTGCACGTTAAGAACACACTGCACTATTCGTAGAAGAGTAGGGGGAAGCCCCGGTGTAGTGGTACACCTACATATCCCAATTATTCAGTGTTGTAGTGCCTTGATGCTTGCCTTGCCAGTTTTTTCAATGTCTTGGCCTTCGACTTGGAAGCCTTGGCCTTTGGCATGCCTTGGTCTTGGCCTGGAGGGTTCCAAGCCTTGATCATCTCCAGATAATTCAAGGCATTTTAAAGGCATATGGAACTTTGCTATTTTCTCAAGTAAAATTTTCAAATGTTTTGGTTATTTTGTGCAGTACTACTATATTATGTAGCTAATATGAAATCTAGGTAATCATAATAGGCTTAGGAAGTGAATTCACGTTTAAATTTTTAAATATTAATATGATAGAATGATGATGATGATGATAATGATGATGATGATGATAATAGTAATACCGTATGAAATACAGGTGCAGGTGTTGTGGTCTAGTGGATAAGTCAGCGGACTGAAGATCACAAGGTACGCGGTTCAAATCCCAGCCCGGCACTAATGTCCTTTGGCAAGACATTAATCTACATTTGCCACTCTCCACCCAGGTGCTAATTGGGTACCCGGTAGGATGCGAAGGTCACAGTGTGATTGGATTAGCATGTGCGCGCCCGTAAAAAGGCGACTGGCTGGAATGCTCCCCAGGGAGTGGAGATTGTGCACTGTGATGTGCGGGATGGTATACTTGAATCCAGTGACCGGGGTAATAATGATAATGTAAGCGCTTTGGTATATTCTTGTAAAGCGCTTTATAAGCAACCGTTATTATTATTATTTATTATTATTGGAACAAGATTGAAACCAATGTACTTGCATTTCTTGTCTTTCTGTGAACATTTCGTAAGTTTGAACGAAGTATTTGCAGAGTTTGGTGAATTTCGTCAAAGGCTTCTGCTATATTATTGTCATATGCAAAAACTGAAACTTTTAGGTATAGTTTTAGGTACAGGCCTGCATCTGTTTTTGTGTGCTTTGTTTTTGAGAAAGAGAAAGGGTAGAAAAGGAAGAAGATAAAAGGATTGTAATTGTGGATTATATACGCCCCAATACGCATGGTAAATTGCATTAGGAATAAATCTTTTTAGGACATAAAATGCGAATGATTTTCTATAAAGTTTGTTCGCTTTACTCCTTACATAAAGTTGCTTCAGGATCCTGTGATTTTACGCCCAATATATACGATTATGATATAGTTTAGAAATGACTTTTAAAAGGGTTCCAAATTCAAAAAAAAAAAAGAAATTAAAAAAATGTAATTTTCTTTGCTTTGCTCCATTATAATATACATGTATCTTTCAACCTCTTCTGCTCTTACTGAGTTTACTCATACCATTGCTAGAGCTATGGATAAAAGTGAAATATCAGTGAGTGTGTTTCTAGACCTTTCAAAGGCTTTTGACTGTTTAAATCATAAAATGTTATTATACGAACTATCTTGTTATGGCATCATATATAGGTATTCCTCTTACGTGGCTTCAGAGCTATTTAGTTGACCGCAAAAAAATTCACAGTATAAGAAAATAGTCAATCTCAAATGCAAAATATCTCATGCGGAATTCCGCAAGGATCAATTTTAGGCCCCCTCCTTTTTCTAATATTCATAAATGATATTCATAAATCTTCTACCAAACTCAATTACGTTCTCTTAGCAGATGATACTACGCTCTCTTTATCCCATAAGGATGAAGAAACTCTTATTCATACTCTAAATAATGAATTTAAAAAAGTTAACAATTGGCTCAAAGATAACAAACTACTTTTGAATATAAATAAAACTCACATGATGATTTTTACCAAAAGAAATATTGATATTTCAAATTATAAGGTATATCTAAATGGCTCTGAGATCACCATAGTTTCTAACACTAAATTTCTTGGAATTCACATTGATGACAAATTGTGTTGGAACGATCATATATATATAAATTATATCAGCACGACAGTTTCACGAAATATTGTTGTTCTAAACAAACTAAACTATCTGCGAAAAATATTTTATTATCTCTATATTAAACCTTGATTTTCTTATATATTTCTTATATATTGCAATGTTGTTTGGGCTGTAACTTCTCAGTAGAACTTGTAAAGAATATACAAACTGCAAAAAAGAGCGGTGAAGATAACATGTAATTCTCCTTTTCTTGCCACCACCAAACCCTTATTTACACAATTACAACTTTGGAATATATTTCATTTATATGAACTGAGACTAGCAATGTTTATGTATTGTAGTCATAGAAAAAATGTTGCCATCAGCTTTAACTCGGTATATTTCCTTCAACTCTGATACCCATTCTTATTCTACCCGCTCATCTGCAGATTTTTAAATCCCATATGCACAGTGGCGTATCTACGGGGGGGGGGGGGGTCAGAGGCGGCCCGGGTGGCATTTGAAGGGGGGGGGGGGCAAAAAACGCAAAAGAGAGAAAGAAATGGGGGAGAAATACAAGACAAATGCATAAGAAATTGTGTTTTATAGAGTTTGAAATGCAACAAATTTCTCTAGCTCGGTAGCTTTGCTCCCTCGCATAATTATGTTCAAAATCTAGTTATTTCGCTCCCCAATGGCGTTTTTAAAGTTTTAACCATTAATTGACTCTAGTTGCATTGCCCCCCCCCCCCCCCGATAAGACAGGAGCTTCTTAAATTTTGCACCCCCTGATTGGATATAAGTGCATAAAAAGCACTTTCAAAGTGTAGAACATTAGAAAGAAATCATAAATTTGCCTTGCAATTGCCTTACTAGATTCCTCAAATATATTTCTTCAGGGTTTTCATTCAATTTCCGCCCCCAAAATAGGAATGTTCAAAATTTCAACAACAACAACAAAAAAATCTATTGCCAGGTCGCTGCATTAACTTGGATTTTTTTTTTTTCTAAGGGGAAAATACATGAGAAATTTTATTTTGAGGGGTGAAAAGGAAAAAAGAAATCTGCCGCTCGGCCGCGTTGCTCCCTCGTTTATATAACTCATCAAATTTGGGCTAACAACCCCGAGTTATGTGCATCAAAACTCATTTTCACGTAGTGCCATCATTTCTAAATTAAAAACGCTCGTTAATCTTAGTTTGGGCATGGGGGGGGGGGGGGGGGCGCAGATTTGATAGTTTGCCCCGGGCGCCAGAATACCTAGATACGCCACTGCATAATGCAAGAACTTCAGTTTCCTAAGGAACAATTTATTATACTAAACTATGCAATTCTTTACCAACTAGTCTCAAGACGAAATGCTTAATGTGTTTTTAAAAAGCAATTCAAAGAAAGACTTTTACACATTCGTACGTGAGTCACCTGATTTATTCACTTGTTTTTATAAAGTCCCTTTAATTTGTTTCTGTTTTAATGATACATTAGTCATCTAGTATGTTATGTTTGTATGTTACATGACTGTGTATGTCTACAATTATGTAAGTGGGTCTTCTAGGAGGGTCTTCTTCTATTTACCATACTCATTCCCTTCTCGATTCTCTAAACTTTCTCTTTCCCTTTCATCCTGTCTTATCCTTTCTTTCCCCCTCTTCTTTTTTTTTTTTTTTTTTTTTTTTTTTTTTTAAATAACACACATACACACGCTGGTATCAATATGCCTATAGCACTTCATTTATTTTGGTGTACGATAAAAGAGCAGTGTAGATAAAATGCCTTGCTCAAGGGCATAAGTGCCGTGCCGGGGATCGAACGCCCGATCCTCGCATCTCCAGTCAAGCGCCTTAAACCACTGGACCACGGCACCTCTTCTTTGTATCCCCCTACTCATCGGCCACGCCCTCTTTTGTTCTTTTGTGTTGTAAATACAAGAAATACCGGTACAATTCTTATAATTATGGAGTCGAATAGCCAAGATCTTTAAAGATCTTTAATCTCGACCCCACTCATGTATGTCCCTTGTTTTTCCTTACAATAATTGTTTATTCTTAATGTACTTTTTAAAATGTTTTTTATATTTCAAATGTATTCTTATGTGTATGACCATTACATGTATTTAAATAATGATATATAAGATTTATAAGGCGCCAAATCCACTTGATAATTAAGGCGCAATTAATTATGCACTTTTATATGTATGTTGCTTTTATATTGAGTGAAATAAAGAATATTGAATCTTGAATCTTGAATCTTGACCTGGCGGAAGGTTAAATTTCTATATGAAATTTTTAGGTTTCGTTAGGAAAACACGAATCATACAAGCCTACTGCCTATAATTAAAGATTTGTTTTTCGTTCCATATGTAAATATGCACTTAGTACATTAAGATGAATTGAATGAATTCTTATCCATTCTTTATACACTACATTTATATAGAACCACTGGTACCTTCACAAGATTTCAGTTTGTGGAGAGAAGAACCAAAGGCAGTTTTAAGATGTTTCCGTCAGCCTCCCATCCTTCCCCCCAAACCAAGCTGGTGTTCATCTAAGAAAGGTTAGAGGAATTACTACAGGCTGGGGCGCATCTAAGATTTCAAGGGGGGGGGGGGGGTACGCAAATCAAAAAATCTTTGACAAAAATTGAAAGGTTCTCACATTTCTCATGTGCCGTTTCAGAAAATATCTGACAATGATAAAGAAGTTACTTTACATATCTGAAATATTAAAATATCTAACATCGACAAGCAACAACCATTATGCTCTGTGTATGATTGTTTGACATTTTTCATTATTCATTTATGGTTCAGTGAGATAGCTTTATTCCATTAATTTAATTAATTTTGTTCCAAATTTATTTTATGTTCTGGTAATTAACTCTTAGACAGAATATGGTGCGCTTAGGAACAACAGTATTAAGCGCCTAATAAATGTTATGTATTATTATTATTATAAACAACATAAACGACAGAAAATATATCGAAATTTTCAGGGGCCCTTTGAGGCAAAGGAAGGGGAGCACTGCCTAGTGGTTGTGTGCCCCCCCCCCCCTTATATCCGCGAATGACTAAAAGAATCCCCTCGGTTAATCAAATTCCAAATGTTTACACGATATTGTTTTGAAACTTTACGAAATTAGATGTTTTAGATTTAAGGGATTCTTTTTTTTCAATATCCCCAATATTGATGGTCAGATCGAAGTACACCAAATCTGAGACGTCAGACGTCCACTGAATTCAAGTTTACTCGATCTCAACACATCCACAATATCCACAAAAGCAATGTATTTGTCGGAAAGCATCACACAAGAAATTAATGAATTTGCCACCAAACAAAATCACCCCAAAACGAATGCTCTGACCATCTAAAAGGAGCAAACAGAGTTAAAAGTAATAATTTTCTCAGAGGATCCAGTTGTAGCACATCGTTGTATTAATTTTGAATTTTTCTTATAATACCTTTTCATTCCTTGATTCAGTTTTTCAAAATGAATATTACAAATTAATCATATATGTATACATATATACATGGGCGGATCCAGGATTTTGTATAAGAGGAGGGGGCACGCAAATGCAGGATGGTCAACTTGGGAAACTGCGTGGAGAGAGATCCGCACTATTTTTTTTTGTCTCGCCAGCCCTCCAAAAATTTGCTCAGTGGGGGGGGGGGGGGGGGGGGGTGGGGTGGTTTTATGGGGTTCAGTTTCCCTCCATAATTCTCTGACAAGCAAAAAAAAAAAAAAAAGGTTTTCCGTTCTAAAAAGGGGGGGGCACAATAAAAAAGAGGGGGCACAATCACAATACATACTTTTCTTCTAAATTTGACATAGATGTAATAACAAACATTTTTAATGCAATATTAAAGACGGGAATCTATCCTGACAGTTGGAGGAGGAACTTAATAAAGCCAATATTTAAATCAGGGTCGGTTAATGACCCTGATAACTATAGAAGTATTGCCCTGACAAGCTGCATGGGTAAGCTATTTGCAAGGATCCTTTATAATAGACTTAACGATTATACAGAAGACAATAACATAATCTGTAAAGAACAGATAGGCTTTAGAAAAGGATACCGCACCAGTGACCATGTATTAACACTCAAAACAATAATAGACCAAGCTTTCAAAAAGAATACGCATATACATGCCTGCTTTGTGGACTTTAAGAAAGCTTTCGACTCGGTAAATAGGAAGGCCCTTTTCCATAAACTTAAAAAATATGCGATGCATGGCGATTTCCTAAATACTTTGAAAGATATGTATGCTAGTGTTGATTTTTCTGTGAAATTACAACAAGGAAGAACGCCATATTTTAATACATCAGTGGGACTAAAACAAGGTTGTATACTCAGTCCAATATTATTTTCATTTTATATTAACGATTTAGTCGACATATTTGGCGAGGAGTGCAGACCAGTGACTTTGGACGGGGACAAAATATCTTGTCTACTATATGCAGATGACCTCGTTATACTATCCGAGACCGCATTCGGGCTTCAAACATGTTTGAATAAATTAAATGAGTATTGCAAAAAATGGGACTTAAAGGTGAATATGCATGAATAAGACACAAGTAATGATATTCAATAAGGCAGGACGAGTTATAAGAAAGAATATATTTACCATAAACGACTTCCCTGTTAAAATAACTAACGAATACAAATATTTAGGTATTATATTTAAACCCTCTGGTTCCTTTACGAACGCTATCAAACACCTACTTTGTAAAGCAAAAAAAGCAACTTTTTGCATTAGAAACGTCATGCCAAGCAACAGAGTAGCAGCTATACCAAATATGAAACTATTCGACGCATGTATAAAACCTATTTTGTTATATTGCTCCGAAATCTGGAGTCTGTCAACGCTTATACGCGAAGACAAGGAAACAGAACAATTATATAATTCTTTTCTTCCTGAAAAAATACAGAACCAGTTCCTGAAAACGGTTCTCGGAGTACATAGGTCATCAACTAATAGTGCTATTTTGGCCGAGTTTGGTCGTTACCCGTTATACACTTTAAAGGGGGTACCAATGCTGAAACAATGTTAGTTCATTTAAAAGATCATGATTTTATTAGAAGAAAATCATCTGCCTTAATTTAAATTCGTGTGGCAGAAAATCCCGAAATATGGTAAGATTTCAGGATATTGCTGTGTCCCAATTTCAGCTAGGTAACCACAATGACGTCAAAGTGGTTACCTTGTCGCGCAATTATAGCAAAATGCGCGCAAGGTGTAATGCATTTTGTACAGTCTAGCGCGCAACACATCTGCAATACGCGAACCTGGGTAACCACTTTGACGTCATTGTGGTTACCTAGCTGAAATTGGGACACAGCTGAGGGGCCAAAATATTGAAGTCTTACCATATTTCGGGGAATTTTTGGCAACACGAATTTTAAAAAAACTTAAGGCAGATGATTTTCTGCTAATAAATCATGATCTTTTAAATGAACTAACATTGTTTCAGCATTGGGTACCCCCTTTAAAATGTTGGGTAAATTTAGTTGGGTAACTGCTGGTTGGTTAAAAATATTCCCAATTCTGGGCTATTATTAACCAACTGGACACTCGAGTGGTGTAACCAATATTGGTCAATACTTTTTACCTAAATATGGGGCATATATTTACCAACAGTATTTGGTAATTATGGGTTGGGTACTTGTTGCCCTGTAGTTGTGTAATTTTGTCACATTTCCTTTGCCAGTTGGGTAAATTTTGTTGGGTAACTGATGGTTGGTTAGAAATTCGCTTTTGCCCAACTTGTGGTAAATATTTTTACCCAATATTGGGGAAAACACTTATATGAATATTCATGAATTTTTAGTAGCGTATGGTTTGGGGTGGCCCGATTTACTAACTGTCACCGAATGCATAAAAAAATATAAGGGGTATATAACAGCTTGCACTAGTTTGCACTAACTGGATAGGATAGCACTAGAATAGGATAGGTTAAGATATAGGATAGGATAGCTTAAAATACGATAGGTTAGGATTGATTAGGTTAAGACCCAGAAGGACGTAACAAGCAGATTTCATTTTTTTTTTACCTAGGTTGGAGGAAAAAGGAAACAATAAATTGGGCAGCTGAATTTGCCCAACCACATGATATTTGTTACCAAACAGCTGAACAAATAGAGGGTTGGGCAATCCTATTGGGTAAGATTGGTTGGGCAATAATTACCCAACTGAGAATATAACCAACAGTTGGGCAATTGTAGAGTTGGGTAAAATCTAATGGGTCACCAACTGATGGGCAATTTAATTTGCCCAACAACATAGTAAATGGATTGCCCAACATCAGTTGGGCAAATTTTAACCAAAAGTTGTGTGGACAGTATGTTGCCCAGTGTTGGTTAAAAATTGGGCATTTCTTTGCCCAACTTTTTTAAGAGTGTATATATCAGCTCTAAAACGAAGCGTAGGGTACTGGCATCATATTATTACCACAAAAGAAAAGAGTCTTATAAAAAGCGCATATGCTGCTTCACAATATACCAATAACGGATTTAAGAAATATATAAAAATGCTACTACGACAAATTGGTTTCTCCCATGTGTGGGAAAATCAAGGCACTTTCTCAAAAAGAGCGCTTTTGAATGCAATAACAAATAAATTAAATGATCGGTATATAATATCCTGGAAAAAAGGTCTCGCTGAAAATGGTAATAAATTGAGAACTTATAAAAAATTGAAAAATAACTATAAGATTGAAAACTACCTCCTTCTAGACGCCGACAAAACACACATTATAAACTTTGCAAAACTAAGAATAAGCAACAGTAAACTTATGATAGAACAAGGTAGATACAAAAAACTCGCAATTAGCGATAGAATATGCCCCTTATGTAAGACCTCAGTAGAGGACGAATATCATTTCATAATCGACTGCAATTCCCTCCAAGCACTCAGAACTGAACTATTCAACCAGTTAAAGAATGTGTTCCCGGATTTCTTAAGTATGAATGATGAAAATAAATTTCATTTAATATTAGGTAGTAACGATATGGATGTAAGTAAACTCTGTGTAATTGGACTTAACAATATGTACACAGAAAGATTGAATCACGGCTAAAAAAAAAAAAAATAATAAATAAATAAATAAATAAATAATAATAATAAGAAGAATAAAAATAGAAATAAATAAACGAATAAATAAATAAAATTACGTAAATAATATAAATAAATAAAATACAATAAAAATAATTCAAAGATAATAACAATAATAACACTAATAACAATAATCATAATCATAATCATAATAATAATAATGATAGTAATAATCAGTATAATAATAATGGTCCCTTCCATAACTTTGTAACATCGAGTGCTACTTGATATACAGTGCCTTAGTGTTTTGATATAACTTGCTCGTATATGTTTTGATGAGGTTTTGTTTTTATTTGATATGCCCCTCATATATTTTGGGGTTGATACCGCTGTTACACCCGCTCTGTTCTACTGTTCTACTACTGTTCTTTTATGTCGAGTGAACCCGATACAATATTGTTTTGATGTAATTTGCCTTTGTTTGTATTCAACATATTGCTTTTGTTGTTATCGGTGTTTTCCTTTGTCTGTTTTTTCTAAATGATAACAACATCTCTTTCAGTAGAGTAAGTAACACGATACATATACATTTTTTAAAGAATATAATTTACCTTTGGTTCATTGAGGTTTTGCTTCTATTCATCATTCCGTTATTTTTTGTGTTTTGCTTTGTTTCTAAGAATAGCAACATTACTTTCTGTAGAGTATAATCCTATCCTACATGCCAATCGGTTCTGATATAATTTTCTTATGTGTTGTCAAGGTTGGTTTTCTATCCAATATGCTGCTATCATGATTTGTTTTGTTTTGTTTTGTTTTGATGATAATCCTATTATGTCAGGATTTTATGTCAATAAATTTGAATTTGAATTTGAATTTGAATTTGAATTTGAATCTAAAGGGGGGGGGGGAGACACGGGATGGGATTGCCCCCCCCCCCTCCCCACCCCCCTTATACTGAGATATTCAATTTCAACGACATCATTGACAAAGCGTCATTGATTTTTGTTATATCGGGTAGAAAATTCTTTTCAAAGTAAAATTACATCATGATCAGCAGTTCGGGGGGAGCCGTTTCGACTCTACTGCTATTTTTGTGAGGCTTTGTCGTTTTCAAAATTCGCTACTTCTGCCATCTTTGTTATGCTTGAAGCAAAAAGAATTTTTCGCTTGACAGCTTCCCATACAATCTCATGTTTTCTTCGTTTTCAAAGCGAGAGCAGTCATGCGTTTATCAACACAGCTGATTGTATGGGAGCCGTCATGCGCAAATTTTTCGCTGCTTCAATTATGACAACGGTTGCAAAAGTAGCAAATTTTGAAAATGACATTGCCTCTCCCAAATAGTTGTAGAATCAAAACGCGGCCTTACCCAAAATTGATGATCCTGGTGTCATTTTACTCGGGAAAGAATTATCAATGCAATAAAACAAAAATCAATGGCAATGTGTCAATGATGTCGCTGAAATTGCAGATCTGAGGTGTTACGTTCTTTTGGGGACACCTGTAGCCTATATGGCAAAGACAATGGCGTTCTTAGCCTAGCTGGGACTCGGGTTCGTTTGAAAGCGGAGACATGTTTTCAACCTTTGCAAAAATTCAACATGGATGCCAGCAAAGCGGAACTTTGATAAAGCTGCGCGCCATTATTCTCTCATTTTAATTGCTCACAATTGTGTAATTATTTTAAAGGGAGTCCCCAAAGTTGTTTGCCTTTGTCAAATTTCTTTCATTACATTGTAAATAATTATTCCGACTTATGCATGTATTCAAGCCAAAAGCTAGGATACAGCTGAAGCATGCGGCTCGTGATAGGAATTAATTAAAGGGAAATCCAACCTTAATGATTGGAAGTTGTTCTGAAAGAAAGCAGGGGGGGGGGGCAGAGTGCCCCTGACAACTTTTGATCAACACCCCCCCCCCCCCGGGACTGAGGGACTATTTGAGGGCTGGCGAAGAGCAATTGTCGGCACCTAAGTTTTTATTTGCTTGTCAGCGGATTATGGAGGAAATCTTGACCCCATAAAATCTGATAACAAGTTTATAAACTGCACTCGTTTTGTATTCATAGCTGGACCACGATACTGGATGATATTGTAAATTTTGTGTAAAAATTCAGAATGAATAATAATTTCAAAAATGTATGCGTACAACCTAGGCTGTGCAAATTATAAGTTGCATATGTTTCCATAGAAGCAAGGGCGTCAACAGCTTCTGAAAAGTGGGGAGGGGGGGGGGACACTGAGCGAGGGAGGTGTGGAAGGGGGATGCCCTCCCTCCCACGGTAGGGACTTTTTGGAGTTTTGCCATCGAAAATAAGCCTTTTAATGCACTGTGTAGCAGAAATCAGGCCAATTATCATGTTGTCAAAAGCTTATGCAGTGGATTCTCATTATAACAAGCAGTAATATTACAAGCTCTCATAAGCAGAAGGGAATTTCGCAATCACAAATTTCAGACAACCTTGCTGTTACTCTGATAGAGCAAGGTTTCGATATAAATCAAAAATTACAGCGAGGTAATAACCCCGGAACTTCAGAACTTCCCTAAAATCTGCCTACGACGGTCCTCTGATTCAATTCGGCAATTCTTTGATCGAGGGCTCAGTCCTTATGCTTATGCTGCGTACGCAGGACTGCATCCGATAGCGCTGCGCAAGGCCTATAATTAGGCCCAGGCCCCCTCAGGCATACATAATATGATTATGATATAATTTTTTAATTTTCTTTTTAAAAACACAATTGTAGACGTACGTCTTGTTGGGGGAAAATCGTCTTATGAAGGCCGGGTAGAGATTGCCTACAATGGACAATGGGGAACAGTCTGTGACCATGGATGGGATTTGAACGATGCCAACGTGGTCTGTCGATCCCTTGGTTTTCCTGGTGCTATTGCAGCTGTCATACAAGCTGGATTTGGTCAAGGTACTGGACCCATTCTCCTTGATGAAGTAAATTGCCATGGAAACGAATCAAACATCTTAGAGTGCCCAAATGATGGTCTTGAAGTCCATGACTGTGTTCATGCAGAGGATGCAGGAGTTTTTTGCGAACCAATGCTATCAGGTATGTGGAAGATAGCTCTGAAAGATGCTTACAACCAATCATTTTGAGATTCCAAATTATTCTATATCAAAGAATATACCTCTTCGTTACGAAACAGCTAGCAGAATTGGAAAATTTGCATTCTATAATTTAATTTTATGCTGCGCCACTGGATTAGAGTTCCTTTATTAGACTCTATATTGGATTGTGTTATACCACCACCTAGTGGCAAGGTTATGTCATATGATTGTAAACATGCAACCGCACCTTAGCGGCGCCGCGATTGAGCGTTGACCATTGTCTCAATAAATTGAGGTAACTTTAGCCTTTATTGTGATTGGAGTGTCTTCCTTTATGTCGCTGGCTCAATTAAAAGAAACTGAAATGTTTTCACGACTCTCGAATGTGAATACCAATTAAACGTACATGAAACTGTATGTATTAATTTTGATATTTGCAGTTAGAATACCTCTAAATACCTCTCTATATAGTACTTTTATTTCTTTTTAGAAGTGTCGTATAATAGTATCTAGTGATAAAATAAATCTGCTTTATTTTCCTTTTTACGAAAGACGGAGATGTACGTCTTATTGGGGGAAATTCATCTTATGAAGGCCGGGTAGAGATTGCCTACAATGGACAATGGGGAACAGTCTGTGACCATGGGTGGGATTTGAACGATGCCAACGTGGTCTGTCGATCCCTTGGTTTTCCCGGTGCTATTAATGCAGCTGCCATACAAGCTGGATTTGGTCAAGGTACTGGACCCATTGTCCTTGATGAAGTCAATTGCCATGGAAACGAATCAAACATCTTGGAGTGCCCAAATGATGGTCTTGAAGTCCATAACTGTGTTCATGCAGAGGATGCAGGAGTTTTTTGCAAAACAATGCTATCAGGTATGTGGAAGAAAGCTCTGACAGATGCTTACAACCAATCATTTTGAGATTCCAACTTATTTTAAATCAAAGAATATATTTTTCCCAATGCATGCCAAGTTTGCTTCAGCCTAAGTTTTTAATAGAATGGATTTTCAACCCAAGGATTGGTTGAATACTCCCCCATTGCAGTGGAATGCACTCGCACCTAATATTTCCCAAAACATCATTAAACTTAGGCAAATGCGATTTTGTTTTAAAGCACTATCCAGTACTCAACTGATTGCATTTTGGTAAGTAATTAAAAAAAAAACATCATTAACTATTATATCATAGTATTTTTTCCAGCAGTTTCACCTGGTTTTTCTTATGACTTGAAAATTGGTTTCTGTTTTCTGACTAACTATATATTATTCTCTCTGAAACTTAAGTAACTGGAAAAGCTGCACTCTAGAATATTTCAAAAATTGATTTAAAATTGATTGATTGATCTATTCACCACCAACAACATTTAACATGTTTAATTACAATAGATTTTCATACAATGATATTTACATATAAATGAAGAAAAGCATTAGTTGGAAAAAAGGGGCCAAATAATATTACAGGTGCTGGTCGGGCCTGACCCACAACAGAAACAACAGAAAAAACAAGTATTTCGGTAAAGTCCAGCATACAGTTATTATAAA
The DNA here is from genome assembly GCA_025618425.1 of Heliocidaris tuberculata. Taxonomy (NCBI): domain Eukaryota; kingdom Metazoa; phylum Echinodermata; class Echinoidea; order Camarodonta; family Echinometridae; genus Heliocidaris; species Heliocidaris tuberculata. Next base: position 6,506,673 of record CM046841.1, read on the forward strand.
AAATAATAATAGTTAACAATGAATTACAAAAAGTAGAAAGTAATGATGGGCAGTTTTAGTAGCAAAAAGGAAAAAAAAAAGAAGGAAATTGGAAAGAAACGTGTTCAGTACAGTCCCATGTTGTTCTTCTTGTATCAAAAGAGCTTTGTACGAGATCATGTGATATTCCATCAATGATTTCCGGTGAATTTTAATGTAAATATCTGTAAGGAATGGCTCTCCACGGCTTCGCGTGGAGATAGCATGCGGTGTCACTGGCTGTGGGATAAACATATAATCCTCATATGTTTTTGCAAGCGTATAGGGTATAGTGCAAGCTGCCGTTGTTAGGAGTTTATATCCCTGGCCCGGTAACCCATACTGATGGTAATAGAATGAATCATTTGTTTCTAAAAATTGTATTAATCTGATGTTTATTATTTTAAAAAATATTTTACCCAAGACAAGTAGAACCGATATGGGTCTGTAGTTACTTGGATCCTCTCTCGAGCCTTTTTATGTAGGGGTCGGAGTAACCCTTGCAATTTTCATTTCATCTGGAACCTTGCCAGTCTCTAATGACAAGTTAAATATATATGCCAGTGGATGTGATAAGGAGCACTATCTTTGATTAAGTTTAATTAATATTGTCGTGACCACAAGCCTTTTTGATATCTTGTAGCAACATTTGACTTCTTGCTTCAACTGCCGCAGTTATTGGTTTCCAAAATAGAGATTGTTCTGCCCCAAATAATCACCATAGCGGGGCGCCGACATTTGCTCCTGCGACATTTGCTCCACAGTCTATATCTCGAAAGGTCAAAGGTTAAGGTGAAGGTCATGATTTGTTTTTTTTGTTCAGGACAATGTGAAGATTAGGATTAGGGTTGGGGTTAGGTTTAGGTTTAGGATTAGCATGGCAAAGTTAGACCGGAGCAATTGTCGCAGGAGCAAATGTCATACATCCAAATGCATTATGTTGTGAAAATAAGATAATCAGATTTCTAAACAATATTACGTTGTCATAATGCATTTATGATACTTTTAAACAAAAACATGTATCTTTTAATCTCTACGCCAAAAGTTGTCCACATTCGTTTTTCTTTTTTCTTTTTCTTTTTTTTTTTTTTTTTTAAATCTTACTTTTACAGACAATTAAAACGTTTTTCATTGTGGTAGTCTAACAATAAATACCACACAATAAATACCAAACGAGAAAAGTTTAATTTTCACTTTCAAAGAATGCTTTGGCATATGAACAGTTGCGAAAACATTTAATGTCCATTACAGTGTCTTTGCGACTATTCGTTGACCACAGCATGCTTCGAAAATGAAAACAAATGCATGAGAAGCTGTCCGCGTTTAATATTTGTAATAAGATTACCACTCTGCATGGGTAATATTTTGATTTTTTTTTTTTTTTTAAAGAACCAAAGGCAGTTTTAAGATGCTTCCATCCGCCTCCTATCCTACCCCCCAAACCAAGCTGGTGTTAACCTAAGAAAGGTTAGATAAATTACTAGAAGCTGGGGCGTATCTAAGATATAAGATTACCACTCTATATGGGTAATATTTTGAACTTTTGTTTAGAGGTGTCTAATTATTGAATTCTTTACTGTTTTCCTTTATGAAAGACGGAGACGTACGTCTTGTTGGGAGTAATTCATCTTCTGAAGGTCGTGTAGAGATTGCATACAATGGAACTTGGAGAACAGTCTGTGGTGACCCATGGGATTTGAACAATGCTAACGTGGTCTGTAGATCTCTCGGGTTTGCTAGTGCTATTACAGCTGTCTCGTATGCTGGATTTGGCCGCGGTACTAGAATAAGTTGCCATGGAAACGAATCAAACATCCTGGAGTGCCCAAATGATATTCTTGGAGTCCATAACTGTGTTCATGCAGAGGATGCAGGAGTTTTTTGCAAAACAATGCTATCAGGTATGTGGAAGATAGCTCTGAAAGATGCTTACAACCAATCATTTTGAGATTCCAAATTATTCTATATCAAAGAATATACCTCTTCGTTACGAAACAGCAGAATTGGAAAATTTGCATTCTATAATTTAATTTTATGCTGCGCCACTGGATTAGAGTTCCTTTATTAGACTCTATATTGGATTGTGTTATACCACCACCTAGTGGCAAGGTTATGTCATATGATTGTAAACATGCAACCGCACCTTAGCGGCGCCGCGATTGAGCGTTGACCATTGTCTCAATAAATTGAGGTAACTTTAGCCTTTATTGTGATTGGAGTGTCTTCCTTTATGTCGCTGGCTCAATGAAAAGAAACTGAAATGTTTTCACGACTCTCGAATGTGAATACCAATTAAACGTACATGAAACTGTCTATATTGATTTTGATATTTGCAGTTAGAATACCTCTAAATACCTCTCTATAGTACTATTATTTCTTTTTAAAAGTGTCGTATAATAGTATATCTAGTGATAAAATAAATCTGCTTTATTTTCCTTTTTACGAAAGACGGAGATGTACGTCTTATTGGGGGAAATTCATCTTATGAAGGCCGGGTAGAGATTGCCTACAATGGACAATGGGGAACAGTCTGTGACCATGGGTGGGATTTGAACGATGCCAACGTGGTCTGTCGATCCCTTGGTTTTCCCGGTGCTATTGCAGCTGCCATACAAGCTGGATTTGGTCAAGGTACTGGACCCATTGTCCTTGATGAAGTCAATTGCCATGGAAACGAATCAAACATCTTGGAGTGCCCAAATGATGGTCTTGAAGTCCATAACTGTGTTCATGCAGAGGATGCAGGAGTTTTTTGCAAAACAATGCTATCAGGTATGTGGAAGAAAGCTCTGACAGATACTTACAACCAATCATTTTGAGATTCCAACTTATTTTAAATCAAAGAATATATTTTTCCCAATGCATGCCAAGTTTGCTTCAGCCTAAGTTTTTAATAGAATGAATGGTCAACCCAAGGATTGGTTGAATACTCCCCCATTGCAGTGGAATGCACTTGCACTCTGAAAGATGCTTACAACCAATCATTTTGAGATTCCAACTTATTTTAAATCAAAGAATATATTTTTCCCAATGCATGCCAAGTTTGCTTCAGCCTAAGTTTTTAATAGAATTAATGGATGGTCAACCCAAGGATTGGTTGAATACTCCCCCATTGCAGTGGAATGCACTCGCACTCTGAAAGATGCTTACAACCAATCATTTTGAGATTCCCAATTATGCTTAATCAAAGAATCAAAGAATATGAATACAAATTTATAACCTCTCATCAGTTTATAACGAAAGATACATACTTGTTAAATTTTAATTCTAAATATAATTTAAAGTATATTTTTTGTGGGCACAATTAAAAAAAGAAGAAATGTTTTCACTGACTGTTAAAATATCCACAGTATGCTGCGAAAATGAAATCCAAACGCATATGAAACTACTTACATTTGGTATTTTAGTTAGACTACCATTCTGGGTAATATTCTAAATTTTGTTTAGAAGCGACAGACCTGTTGAAGAAGGGGGGGGGGTGACACACGAAATCACATATAGTTACACACACGTATTCACGCACCCCCACACACTAAAAAGTGTGTGGGGACTTTTATGGTACTCTTAATTCCATATTTATTGAAATTGAATAAACTGAATCGAATTGAATTGACACAGTGACGTAACTGGACCTTGCTTTTCAAAGGGGGGGGGGGCATTCGGTGATCCTGAAAAAATCCTTTTTCAGGTCCTAATTAATGTCGGAAGTGTTGAGGTGTAGTCATTTTCTGGTTATAAAACTAGAAGAAAATATAATTTTATAATAATTTGAATGTATTAAAGCAATTATGGTTAATCAAAATTTAGTATATTTGTCTGCATAACTTTTGAGGAAGCAAGGAGGTTTAGACAGATGGTGTCTCAACTAACGATAATTAATGCAAACATCTGGCAGAGTGTAAAATAAGTAGAACTGAATTATTGAACTGCCTTGATTCTTTGATGTCTGATGACTGATGTAAACGGAAGAGATTTAGAGAGGTTTTGACATTTAAAGGATTATGATGAGCAGTTAATTTCATAAATCAAAGAACACAGAAAATTAATCTGCCGTTGAAATATTAATAACTCAGATGTCATTCTAAAAATTCCCTGCCTCATCATCATGAATTTCTTCATGGGATAAAGCCTTTAAAGTTCTTAAATTAATGCCTCTTTAAGGGCAATTTACACCGTCCGTACGCCCGCCCGTCCGTCCGTCCGTCTGTCCCGCTTTCTCGTTATCGCGATATCTTAAGAGCAATTTGAGGCATGAATTTCAAACTAGGTGCCCGTATGTATCACCATAGCGAGATGTTAAGGTCAAAGGTCAAAGGGCATAGAAGTTAATAGACTAATTAAACGAAAACTTACCAAGTTTGAAGCTTTAATTACTATTTTTATAGTATCCGGAGGCGAGATAAATCATGACGAAGAATGCCGTCACTGCGCATGCGCTCAACCATAATTCAAAGCCGTCGTGCCCGACGCGAGGAAAAAGATACGAATAAAATTAAGACTAACAACGAAAAACTGAAGCTAGATGAAAGGGAGGGAGAGGAGGGCATGATTTATCTCGCCTCCGGATACTATAAAAATAGTACTTAAAGCTTCAAACTTGGTAAGTTTTCGTTTAATTAGTCTATTTTATTCGTATCCTCGTCTCAATAAATCATGACGAAGATTTTAAAGCCCTCGCAACGGGCACGAGAGCCGTTCCAAACACGGGTGTTCATCAAACACTGAAAGTCACCCTTACCCATCAACAAAAAACGTGCTTCACTGACTCTCAAGGACAGCTTGTGAGAACGAAGGCTGTCCTCCCTAGCTCGAGTGGCTTCAAATAGAAGTCCTTAAATGTTTTTTCTCCCTTCCACCCAGCCTGCTTGAGAATTGAGGCGAGTGGAATGTCATGCCGTCTGGCAAAAGATGTCGATGCTGCCTTTGTCGAATGAGCAGAATACTTGTTCGTGTCGATTCCAGCCTGTTGTAGAGTAACTTTTATCCATCGACTGATAGTTTGTTTCGTAGCCCTATGGAAGGGTCTCTTAAAAGTAATAAAGAGGCCTCGCTCCTGACCCCTAATCTCCTGTGTTCTACTCTTATAATGCCTGAGGTAGTGCAGGATGCACAATCTCTTGTCTGCAGAGAAATCTCCAAACGACAAGTTTATTCCTACATTCCCAGGCCTACTCTGCTTGAGTAGTGAATCAATATTGATATCCACACGGTCCGAAGAAAACTTCAAGCTATCCAAAGATATCTCATACAGCGTCTGTACCCGTTGAGCCGAAACTAGTGCAAACAAGGTGCAAACTTTAAGTGATAAATTCTTCAAAGTCAGTTTGTGAGCTGGCGACTGTTTCCTAAGATAATTTAAGACTTTGCTCACATCCCAATACACCTGTACACCTGGGGGGGGGGGGGGGGGGGGGGGGGGGGGGGGGGGGGGGTCTAAGGTGGAAAGCACCTTTTAAGTACCTACAAATCAGGGGGTGCGTTCCAATAGAGTATAAGCCCCCTTCTAAGCTCACTACTCAAGATAGAGTGCTACGAGCAGAGTTAATCACATTGTAGTTTGCATGTTGCCCGTAGAAAAGTGAATCAAAGAATTGCAGCACATATCCCGCTTTAGTATGGGTCCAAATCCAATTCTTTTCCTCACAAAATTTCATCCACTTTGACAAATAAACGTTATATTGACGCTTAGTAGAGTCCCTCCATGAGGCTCCAATAATGTTCACAGTTCTTGTGGTGAGGCCTTGTGAGTGAAGTTGCTGGCTCCAAGCCTGCAAATAAAAAGAGAGAGATTTGTAAGTGGGTGGGGGGTACCCGACACTGGTTGCCTAACTAGACAACTGCAATCCCTGATGTGCCATGGTGCCTCCAGTAACATATCCTGTAAGAGTGGAAACCACGCTTGTGTCGGCCAGCAGGGGACCACCAACAATCCTTGTGCCTTATCTTGCCTGATCTTCTGGAGACACTTGGTGATGAGGCAACATGGTGGAAAGGCATAAAACTGAAGGGGACCCCAGTCTAGCGTGAAAGCATCCACTGCCCAGGCATACGGATCTGGTAACCATGACACATAGACCGGGAGCTGCGTATTAAGCCTAGATGCAAATAGATCAACTTTGGGCGTACCAAAATTAATTTCTTGCAAATTTCCTGAAAGAGCCCTCTATCTAACATCCACTCGGTATTGTCACTGAATTTTCTGGACATGAGGTCAGCCTCAACATTTTTTGACCCAGGCAGATGCGCAGCCGTTATCCAGATATCACGTCTGCTGCACCAGTCCCAAATCTGAAGTGCCATTTCATTACAAGATGCAGATTTGACACCCCCCATATTATTCAGGTAAGCGACTGCACACTCTAAGAAATTTAGGCTCAACTTTGCACCTTTAGAGGTGCAGACGAATGTCACACTGGGAGCACCTTTAAAGGTGCAATTTTCGCACCTTTTTTAAAGGTGCAAATTTGCACCTTACATGAAGGTGCTATTTTGCACCTCAAAGATGCAGGATTGCACCAAAAAGCCACTTATTTGCACCTGCTTAAACTGTAAAAAGGTGCGTTATTTTAAACCTGAAAGGTGCAAGATTGCACCAAAAGGCGCTTATTTGCACCTTTTTAAAATGTAATATAGGTGCATTATTTTGAACCTGAAAGGTGTAGGAATGCACTAAAAAGGCACTTATTTGCACCTATTCAAATTGCAATAAAGGTGCAACATTGCACCAAAAAGGTGCTTGTTTGCACCTGCTTAAACTGTAAAAAAGGTGCATTATCTTAAACCTGAAAGGTGCAAGATTGCACCAAAAAGGCACTTATTTGCACCCGTTTAAATTGTAATAAAGGTGCATTATTTTGAACCTGAAAGGTGCAGGATTGCACTTAAAAGGCGCTTATTTGCACCTGTTTAAATTGTAATAAAGGTGCATTATTGTACTCAAAAAGTGTGCCTTTTGGGTGCAATTTTGCACTTCACAGGTACACTATTTACGAGTCCCACACACGGATACAACCTCAAGCACGAACACACGCACCACACACACACACTCGCACTCACACCCTTTCGCGCACGCTAACACGCATGCGCATAAACACACAGTGAACGAATAAAGCACATATCAAATAATTATGATTACCATACATAATTATCAAAAAAGACAAGTTTTCAAAATATACGCTGAAATCATATCTACATTAACGTTTAATTGTCTTTTGTTTTTGTACATCAGATCAATGTACACTACCTGACTGGTTTTCAATATATTCTGAAGTAAAAAGAGAATTCCACAACAATACTTGTTTGCAAAATGTAAGAAAATAAATATGAATACAAGAATACGGTTTCAAATAAGTACGTACATTAGTAAAATGAGCTGTCAATGGATGGGCAAAATATCGGCAATAAAAAACACAGCAGCAAAACAGAATACTGTACACACTGTACATCTATAAACTGCATCCGTCGTAGGACACAATGAAGAATTACCTGTTTCTTTTCAACACCTTTCAATAATTGCATGTTAAAAATGCATGTTAAAATATTTTCTTTTAAAAAACATCATACTTGCCTGCTAAACTAACACTCAAATGGATTGTGGGCAAGAGAGCATAACTGTTAAACTGAATAATGAAAATATATAATGATAATGATGATAATTAAAATAATAGGAACAACAACAACAATAATAATAATAGTCATCATCTTCATCACGACCGTTGTTTTTTTTTTTTTTTTTTTTTTGTTGTTGTTTTTTTATAGCCCAGGTTGAAAAGCAGTAGCTTGGAAAATAATATAACATAGCAAATAAAATGAAATGTATACAACACATGCTATTAAACGATCTTCTGCAAGACGAAATATTTCACTTCTATTGTATTCACCCTTTCGAGTGTCATCTTTTAAAAAATATCAATATTATACAGCGACTTGAACTGAGGAAATTACAAAGTGTGGTCCACCAGATGAGCATACTTTGTCATCTTTTTAAAAATATCAATATTATACATCGACCTGAACTGAGGAAATTACAAAGTGTGGTCCACCAGATGAGCATACTTTCCGTCATACATTACCTAAATAACTGACATCGACTGTAAAAGCATCGTGGAGAGAAAGAGCCAAAAATCTGAAAGATTTTTTTTGGTACTATTTGTTCTTGGTGGCATTTTGTGGGGCACTTACTGAACCCAAGTAATACCAAAGTATGATCAGTAGGATGTATACACCAGTGCAAATCCAAAATCTTGCACATATATCACTAGCGTCATGTGAGGTAAAATAGTTGCACAAAATATGTGCTTCAAAAAAAACTACTCAACAAAATTTGGATGTTTCCCATTGTATGACAAAACACGTGCTGACGGAATGTATAAAGGAATTATGCTACAAATGAGTACAAATATTACTGGATAGATGGGATGTACCCATCAGCAACTATATATAATAACGATGAAATGCAATAATACGAATTAGCAAACACTGGAAACAATGAGATAACCACATACTCTGTACATTCTAATCTCAAAAAGTATTTATCACAAATGCAAGTATATAATGCTGGAGGTTTCAGCAAATATATATATATATATATATATATATGATCGCTTTACTCACTAATGTATATCTAAAGGGGAAGTCCAACCTGATATCAACTTGATTTTAAAAGAAGCATAAAACATAAAGAAACAGATCACTGAAAGTTTGAGCAAAATCCGATAGGAAATTTTTAAGAAGTATCCCATCTTATCCTTAAAGGGAAAGTCGGCCCTGACATTAAAGGTCATAGGCAATCTCGGGAGCAAGCGCCATACTGGCAAGAAACGTATCTAATAGAGTCACATACTATTCTCATTTTATCATAAGACACAGGAACGAGATTATTTAACATTCCATTCACGATTTCAAACAAATTTTTAGTGTAAATATCTTTAAGAAACTCTTGGTAACGGCTTTTCACTGCCTCACGCCAAGACCATATCCACCTCTAAGTAATTCATCCAGCTCCTCCGGCATTTCGGGAACGGTGTAACTCAAATGCCACATTAGATTCTGCTGTTCTTGTGTAACATCACTGAAGGAGAGATATAAAAATAATAAGTTGAATGAAAAATGTTGTAGAGTAGACCTCAATAAAAATTTACTCAAATAGAAGAATATAACTAGATGCTGCTGCAGTCTAACTGGAATGACTAAGACAGTGTCTCATTACAAGTACACGTATATAACTTATCAATACAAATAAATATTAGCATATTATAATTCTAGGTGATTTTTATTTTATTTGATCCCTTCAAATGTATATACTTGCGAATAAGTTCTATCTTTCAGGAATTAGACATTCTGAGAATTATTCTTTTTAAAATCATTTTTATTCATCGATCTGTCTACTGTTTATTGTATGACCCGTATCAGGGGTCCACACTGGTTTATTTGTCACAATTTAACATGTAATGTACATGACAACTGCACTCCTGCCAACATTATAGAAGAAAGGCTTTTTTGCCCAGTCACGCAAGTAAAATTTCATTATCTGAATTTTCCCTTCCCCCCCCCCCCCCCGCAATCCCGCATATAATATTACTTTCCCCGGTCAAGTGCAAGTGTCAAACCTTGCTTAAAGAATAAGCATTGTGGTAGAGCTGGGGGTCGTTTCATCAAATCAACTCCATGACAGTCATAACTTTGTCGGCGATCTACGGAAATGTCATGGACTTGACAAACTGTTTCACGAAGACACGATAAACGACAACTCAATGATATCGATACTCATCGGCTAAAAAACATAGTCTATACCACAGTCCATTGGATTTATCGTCAATTACCCAAACAGACTTTGAGGCTCAGTTTTCTCCAAACTGTTCCAAAATGTCAAAAAAGGAAGCGAAAATTAATACTGGTGTTACAAACATCCCGTTTACATGAAAAGATGTGTTACTTATGGCATCTTGGAATTTATAAAATTGAGAAAACTTGAGGATGCATTTGCGATGTACGAATCTAGATTTGTAAATAAGAGGATACCGTAATTGACTAATTTTGGAAAGAAGACCCATATCGTGTACACTTTAGAGAAAATGATTATATAAAGATATTTTACGACCCAATTTTTAATATTCAGTTATAAAGAATACATTTAATATTGTTTGTATCAAAGTATTGCGTGAAAAGGGAAAAATAAAGGTAAAATACATACATGATAAATTGTCGTCGTTTAAATTGGTCTGTATATACAGACTGTTCCGTTTTAGACGTTTTTTCTATGGTAGACCGATGTGGGTATTTTTAATATTAATCTCACATACTTGTTGGGGGTCAAGAAGTCATAAAAACATATTGTCCGTCTGTAAAATATTTAAATAAAAACATTAGTAAAAACTATTTGATAAAAAGAATGATAAAGAAATGTGCTTGGAGATCAGGAAATAATTTTCTCTTAACTTACATTTTTCATTTTTTCGCAGCCCATAGACTAACTAAAAGCTGGCTTGTGATGGCGTTCTAAAAGATATGACAGGTTTGGAGTACCGACAAGTCACTTGTCAGGGAAGTTGTCGCTGATCTTCGCAAATACGGCTTTGTGAAACGGTTAGCGGACAAGTTAAGCGACAGCGTCGAGATGTCGCTGATCTTGTCGTTATGACGGTTTGATGAAACGACCCCCTGCTTCCTAAAAGCGCCATACATACCAATTTTGGTTTTCCGGATCGTCTTCCACCGCCTGCACATTTCCATCTGTCTCGGCTGCAACTGGTCTAATTTCAAGATGGGTGTCAACAATTACACGAAGACGTGCCTTCTTATTAGGAATGTCTTCAAGATCAACCCAGTCATTCCACTCTTCATCAAAATACTGAAGATGAAACGCCCCTTCAATACCAAAGCTTCCACGAATGTGCTGATTCAACAATTCAAGTGACAACTCCTCATCTTCAGGAAAGGAGAAAATCCTCTTCTTCCCCGGCTCCATGTAACATGAAATTGTAACATTTTTCCTTTATCACCTAATAAAAAGGAAATGGAAAATTATTATTCCTGGATGAATACAAGACAAACATTAAACAAAACAAAACAAAACAAAACAAAAATAAACAAACAAACAAACAATTAAACGAAACAGGTGGGGGGGGGGTGCAAAATCAAAATCAAAGCAAAGCCAAAACACAGTTGTAAAACAAATGTGCCTATGTCGAAAATTCTCATTCACTATTCAGTCACATAATTTTATTAGAGCAAACTATTACTTCTTGTCGACATTTTCTTGAAAACTATATTTGGGCTGAAAAAGTAATTTTACTTGAACTTACCAGTAACTCTGGGAATCACCACAAAACTCGAAAGAAATTCTTTTCGTTGTTGAATTGGTTTGCTTTTTGAGGTCAGGCTTAGCGGACGCACGTGGCTAGGCTAGCTAGCTAGCTTGGCCATTCAAGGAGTGATAACTCCTTGGGTCATTGTACAACCGCGGCATCGATCTCAGCCACGTTTTACACGCATACTTGCACTCATGCATATCGATATCGCATGCCAAGGTTGCACTTGCACGAACACAACACCATTGTGCATCGCACCTGCCATTTCTGCCAATAGTACGTGTCATTAATAATTCATGAATCTAGCTCAAAAAGAGGTGCTCTGGAATTTCCGGTGCCATGCACGCTGAATGGCAAGTGCTGTTACATTCCACTGTCTTTCGAATCTTAGTGTAGTAGCTGACTGATGATTGGCTGTTGACGTCATTGCAGGAATGAGATCTGGAGCTTTGTAGGGTGGAGCTTAGGAGGTTGGGAAAAATATTTTAAAACATACATTAAAAAATCTATGAAACATATCTAGATGCTTGAATAACAGAATATCATTGTATGCATCCCTGCCATCAACAGCAATAAACTTGCATTTGGGTTGCGTTTGGGGTCTACACACTAGATTTCAAAAAAGTGAAAACCTAATCAAATATTCAGAGTATATGGTTGTAAGAAAAGTATTCAAAGAGACGTCATAAACTTTAGTCAAAATAAATTTGACATCCTTCAAGTTTACAATGTGAAAACCTCAGTCTCATCTACGAGTATTACCTTTTGAGCTATTAACGAACTAAGTGTCATTTTTCCTAGTACTAGGTGTAAAAAAAAATTTGACACTTTTGTTTGTTAATAACTCAAAAGTTCTAACTCGTATCGGACTGAGGTTTTCAAAGTGTAAAATTGAAGGATGTCAAATTTATTTTGAATAAGTTTTGTGAAATATTCTTCATTAATATTCTTAAAATAATGCTCTGAATATTTAATTAGGTTTTCACTTTTTGAAATATTGAGACCACAAAATCTGTGTGTGTCAGTAATTAATTCAGAACACAACAATTGCCACTGTGTATTGCACCTGGCATTTCCTGCCAATCTTTTGCTATCCAGTTTCATTAATGATTCATGACTCTGGGCTAAAAGACGTGCTCTGGGATTTCATCTGCAGTGCACAATGGCCATTGTTCAGCCCTGAATTAATTACTGATACACACAGATTTTGTGGCCTTGATTTTTCAAAAAGTGAAAATCTAATTAAATATTCAGAGCATTATTTTAAGAATATTACCAATTGAAAGCGAACTTCACAAAACTTATTCCAAATAAATTTGACATCCTTCAATTTTACACTTTGAAAACCTCAGTCCCATACGAGTTATAACTTTTGAGTTATTAACAAACAAAAGTGTCAAAATTTTTTTTACACCTAGTACTTCTTAAATGTACGCGCAATCAACCAAACACAGTGCATGTAACAAAATGCGGATGACCAGAAAATAATATTCTGTTTTTTTTCTTCCGAACAATGAATTCAATTCAGTTCATTTATTTCATTCTCCATAAAAAGATACAAATGTGATACAGGTCATGGTACATGAGATATTGTGACGTAAAGCAAACTAAAGGTGTGCAATTCAAACAGAAGGGGTCGGCTCGCTATTCATAAGGACCGCTATTCATTTAACATGCGTTATCAGCGATCTTTATGACTTATGAATAGTTGTCCTTATGAATAGAGGTCCCCATGAATAGCGAGGTAATTTGTCTATCGTTTGCTCACTATTTAGAAGGGCCGCTGCTTATAGAGGACCGCTGTGTTCATTTAGTCACGCGTTGTGGATAGCGGTCCTTATGAATAGCGGCCCTTATGACTTGCGAGGTTACCGCAAACAGGATACCATATTGTAAAACAAAATAATAATATTTACACGAGAGATATTTTATAGGAGAATTGTGTCAAAACAAAAAGAGCATTTAGCCATATAAAACGTTGACCCAATGAATCGTAAAAGCAAGTAAATCGCACACAAAAAGACAGACAGAAAGAAACACATACATAAAGAAAGCAAATCAATCGATCTCATATACTCCTACGTACTCACACATAGTCACAAAATGGGATTTGAAACATTAAAAAAAAAAACACCAGAAGCACATATTTTTTTTTTTAATAGAAGAATCACTTGTAATGCGATTTTAATGAGTCAGATATTGTGTTGCTTACTAAACATAATCTGTAAATAGGCCATTTTGGTAATTTATTCAAATTTATACACGTTTACCCCCGGCGTTTGCCTAGTGCCAAACTATTACATTCACCTGTAAAAAGCTATTCTTTTTCAGTAGTCAGAATGTGAATTGCATGTATTAGACGCTGTTAGGTTGGACAAACTTTTTGGCTTGACCAACCTAGCAACACTTAATTTATGCAATCTGCATTCTGACTATAAAAATACAGGTGGATGTAACCGTTCAATACAAGGGGGTTTGACAAAGAGGTAAGCAAAAAATTTGAATGCAATACGATAATGGCCTATTATAAGGGGAAATTATATGGCGGTCTCTTATTGGTGGTTCGTGGATCCGAACTGTCTTAGACGTTGCGCAAAAAAACTTGCAGACCTTAAACTTGGAGTGTAAACGATTGGATGTCAATAGTAGGGCCTATTTGATAGTACTTGACATTTATTCTTGAATAAAATATTTTCCATTGCCCCGTTTACTTCAATAACAAACGTTATTTGGGTAAAATCATAGAGTTCGCCGCATGTCTTGTGAATATATCTAGCAAGGATGAATGCGACTCAGACTAAGCTAAGTGGCAAACTTGCACCACCCATGCTGGAGGCGAGCACATAGCCGTGAGAGGTGCAAATTTGCTCCAATCCAGCGGTGGAATTGAATCTGCACCTTTTTCTGCAAAGTTGCACCTTTTCTGCACCTTCATTTTTTAGAGTGCAGTAGAGTTATCAAGGCGCATAAGCACATGAGTGTTCCGAATCTGGGAGCAAAAGGCTTTCAGCCCGAACCCTGCAGCGAGGGTTTCCAAGTAATTAATCTCATTTGATTTGGCACGTTCCAATTCTTGCGCATTCCATCTGCCCCCTGTTTGCGAGGTTAGGTTCGTAGCGCCCCACCCCTGGCCACTAGCATCGGTCCGCAGCTCAACAGTGGGGTTTTTACGCCAGATTGGGTTCCAAACCATAGCCACGTTCTCGATCCACCACTAAAGGTCAGACTTTGCTTTATCAGAGAGATACATAGGGCGATCAAAATGGCCCCTCTGTTTTAATGCATTGATCTTTTCAACCTCCATGGCCCGATAGTGCAGTGGCCCATACTGGGCTGCAGGGAAAGTGGCTATGATTTTCCCTATTACTCTAGCTACTTTACGAATAGAGGGTTTCTTGTCATAAAACAAGTCAATACATGCCTCCTTGATTTCAGTTATCTTGTTCTCAGGGAGTGTGATTTTCATGGAAACGGTGTTGAGTTTGTAACCCAAAAATTCAATATCCTGAGTAGGATCCAGAACCGACTTGTCCGGGTGGATAATAAAGCCGAATTTGGAGAATATTTCGACTGTAGCTTGCACAGCCTTTTGAGTGGCTGTTCTGGATTTCCCAATGATGATAGTATCATCTAGGTAGGCGAGAACAAGATGCCCAGAGTGTCTCAAAGAGGCAAGTATTGGTTTCAGTACTTTCGTGAACAGCCTTGGGGCAGAGGTTAGGCCATTGGGGAGGGCCTTGAACTGCCACAGTTGCCCTGCCCATTTGAAGCGGAGATACTTTCTTGACTCTGAGTGTATAGGAATTGTGTAATATGCGTCACGGAGGTCTACTGAAGCCATGAAGTAGCCTTCTGAAAGAAGGGCTTTAATGGACAAAATATTGTCCATCTTGAAGTGTTGGTAATCAACAGAGTTATTCAGCTCTGACAGATCTAAAATTAAGCGGATCCCTCCATTCTTCTTTGGCCGAGTAAAAATTTCCGAAATGAATTCACCAGCCTCAGGGAGGCATTGCTCAATGACCCCTTTCTCCTGTAAACGAGCAATTTCTTCATCAATCTTTGCCATTTCAGCTTTATCCCTTTTGTATGGGTAAAGGGGTCTGCTCCGCTGAGGAGGAAATTTGGCAGGGTTAAATTCAATTTTATACCCTCTAACGGCCTGAAGAATGAAGGGATCCGATGTAAGAGCACACCAGTCTTTGTAACATAACTTCAGTCGACCTCCGACTGCATTTGTTAATTCCCTAGTAGAAGAGGTACTCACCTCTTGAATGATTGCTTGGGAGGCTCCAGTTACTTTCTCCCCTGCCCGTGGCGTTGGAGCTGGCCCTTGGCCTTTGTCCTCTGGTCGTCCATTCTGGCAGGCGACGGGTCGCTTGATCGGGGCCCTTCCTTGTGGTGCCCCTTCCACTGTCCTAAAAAAGGCTTGCCATATCCTCCCGCTTGCTTTGAACCTGCGCTGAAATCCCGAGGGGTCCAGCCTGCATTCTTTGGAGTCGATTGCTTTTGGCGCATGTCACCCGTGCGCTTATAAGGATGGTATTGGGAGCTATGGCTATGAGGTGGCTTCATCATCCCCTCCATTGCTTTTTTCTCATCTTTTAGTTTTTTCAGCGTTTGCCCCAAATCATCCCCAAACAAGAAATTGGAAGAGTTCACTGGGCGTTTGCAGAGCTTCCGTCCGAACTGCCCCAAATCTGGTTTGATCCCTTCTCGACGAATGGCACATATAACTGGAAGCTGGCATCGCAGAGGAGCGCCAAGCCATCCTGCTGCGCTTCGGTCATATTGTCCGAGGACAAATTCTGGGCAAACGCCGAAATCCCTTTGACGAGAGATTTTTGTAAGCTTTGTAAACGAAGGTCCCTCGTTTTAACAGCAGATGATGTCATTTCCCAGATTTCGGGGTTGACTTTGGGGACGATAAGAGCAAATTCTGTGTTTGCAGGACAAGCATATTTTTCATTTGTCTCCTTCAGAGCTTTTTCATCGAGCTTTTGCCCCATCATGTAGTTAATTGTCTCAGCAATGTCTTCATCAATTGGGTCCCCAACCCCCGAGGGGGAGGCAAATCTGGCCGCCATCATAGGGATTTTCTTGCCCTTGTCCATGACTGGCGGGGCGTAGGGGCTGGTCAGGCCCCCATCATCATCAGAGTCAGAGTACATAATTTGATCATTATCCTCACTGTGTAGCTCGATGGCATCCTCCAAAGAGGTAGCTGTTGAGCACTCGCGCCCGTGGCGTATTTGCTACTGCTTGCGACTGATCAGGGATCAGAGTTTGCCCCGTGGGCTTTAGAAATTTTATTGGCTACCCCGTGGGCAAAAAGTGAAGTCTGAGCTTCCACCAGCTTCGTGACAGCTTGCTCAAGTTTATCCATCCGGGCTAGCACATCCTCCGTATCTTTATGAGGCGTTGCTTTAGTGGTGGATTTTCCCGGCTTCACAATCTTCCGCTCCACCGCCGCAGCGGGAGGAGCGGGGCTCGGCTTCGCCGCCGGGCTAGCCTCGGAAGCCGCAACGGGAGCGTTCCCATTCTTCTGAGCGGATCCCACGCCGTTCGATCTCTTCGATTTTTCAGCGGAAGAATCCGAATTTTGCGTCGACTTCGGCATTGTAAAAATCGTCACAAAAGTAGAAAAACACGATCCAAAACAAACTAGCGATATTCCAAGATAATTCCAAGATAGTTCCGATTAAGGAGGATTTTTATGGTTAAATCGAGCGCAGAAAAGTCAGATAAAATCCAACAAAATGGCGCCGGCGATATGGTTGAGCGCATGCGCAGTGGCGGCATTCTTCGTCATGATTTATTGAGACGAGGATACGAATAAAATAGTTAATAATATCAGGTTCAGTTTTCACGATATATAAAGAACAATTTGATTCAAAAATTTTACACTTGGTATTAGCATGCATCATCATGCATAGCGAGACGAACTGAGCATATTTTGGAATAAGGTCACAGGTCATTGGGGTCAATGTACATTCACATTTTTTTCAAGCTTTGCCATCGCAATATCTCAATATTAAACTCTTTTAGCAGTGAACTTCAGACTTGGTACTAGATAGCATACATCACAATGGGGAGACAGAGAGATAAGAATTTAGAGTTGTTAGCTCGACGATCAAAGGTCAAAGAGGTCAATTATATATAATCATCGCGATTTTTCAAGAACAGTTAGAACCTTAAATTTAACTTTATTCAGGCGATGGTATATTTTCTACGCAGTCGCATTTATCATACTCGAAAATGTAAATATTTTTTTTTTCTGCGAATTGACTGCATGATTAATAAGCAGTTTGCTTCATTTTAGAGAAAGCTACGATAATCGCACATATACAGAAAGCACAAACCAAAGTAATAACATTATTTACAATAAACGGCTTCTCTATAAAGCCCTTATAAAATATTTCTATTTCTTTGCTTCATATTTTTAGATATCGATGATTGCAGCGTTGGCTCTCATACTTGTGACACAAATGCTGCATGTACCAACACACAAGGACTTTACACATGTGCCTGTAATGATGGATACACTGGTGACGGATTTACTTGTAGTCCTATTGGTAAGCACTGAAGATTTAGTGATAACTGCCGTCAATTCAATCATTTTCTAAATTACGTATCACTATATGGCGAGTTCATTAAATGCATGTACAAGGTTTCTAAAAAGAATTTTCTCGATTAGAATGCATCACATGTGTTTAAAGAGAGTTGAGTTCCCTTAGCATATTGTGGCCACGATTATTCTTTCTCTTTTATTGAATAAAAACTTCCTAATTTAAAATCGTATGTTTGGTTTACCTTAAAAGATCTGTTATTTGGGAATTAAAAAAGAAAATAAAGGGGTTTAGTCCAAGCCCCTGGGAATATGTTTCTCGGGGGGGGGGGGGGGGCGGCTGTGAAAAAAAAAATCCTTAGCAAAGCCAGAGTTTCCGCAAGGGGGGGGGGGGGGAGGGTACAGACCCTGAAATTTACCTGCACAGTTAACTTTAGGTCTTTCTGCAACTAAGGCACATAATTTGTATTATTGTAGTTATGTGGAAATAAGGAAGGAAATCAGTTGACGTGACAATTGTGGGTTGTCCTAATTATTTGTGCGAGTGTGCAAAGCGAGCGAATGCAACCGAAAATATGAATATATTTTTCATCTTCCAAAATTGACAGGCACGGTTTGTATTATTGGCCGGGGAAAAAAAATGAAATTGCCAGCCTGCCCATGTTTATACGTAACTGCAATGGAGCAAAGTGACCGAGTGGTAGATTTTCTTGCATTTTAAAGCCTAAAAAAACAATTTCTTATGCATTTTACCTAGAGAAAAAAAAATCGCAAGGGAACACTGCATCGAGCCGTAGAGTTTCGAGTTTTGAAATTGATAAACGGTTTCCTATTCACTTTTATCGAAAATCCAGGAAAAATATAGTTTAGGAATTTAGCCAGGCAACCTGAAGTTACAATTTCTTTCAACACTTGAACCTTAAATTGTTAAATTGTACCTGTCCGATATGTCTGAAAATTTTCTCACAACCCCCCCCCCCAAAAAAAAGAAGGTTATCACATTTTTTGGGTCTAGTTTTTCTCCAAAATTCTCTGACAAGCAAAACAAAAAAACAAAACAAAAAATAATTAAAAGTCATATTGCTGAATGTGTGTGTGTGTGTGTGTGTAGGGGGGGGGGGATTGTCCTATCTTCAAAAGCGTGGGAGGAACATGTCTCCCTGTCCCCCTGGATTTGCGCCTATGGCTTCCCTCCCCACTTTAGACCGGACGCTATTTCGCCTGAGAACCGTCCTGAAATCATACACTATGTAGAGATACTCCGAGTCACGCATGCGCACATCGATTTTCGCTCGACTCCCCGTCTTTAAAGGCTCCCGTCCTGAAATCGTAAGCTCGTTATTAACATGTTGCTAAGCTGTTTCATCAAGGAGCTTTGAAGAGCTGGAGTCACAACTGGCAACAAATTAATTCAAGCAGCTGCCCCTTTCTAAGGATACACACAAGAATCTACATGTGCACTGTTGCCTTTGATGTCCGATGTTCGATGCCGCCAACTTCGTGGGAACGCTGAGTAGTGTATCACTTGCCAAGAACTCGTACAGCATTAACCCAGAATACTTTTTCATTTACTGCTCCTAAATTTTGGAATTCCCTCCCTTTAAATATACGAGACACTATAGTATAAGTTTAAGTACGCTCAAACGTAAATTGAAAAAAATCACTAATTGCTTTTTATGAACATTGATCCCTCAATGATCCTGATGACGATTGTTGTTTACCTGTGTAGCAAAATCTATAGACGAAATGAAACCTTCGAGATCTTGTCCCTTTCCCACCCTCCCGTCCTAACCCCCACCTGTCACTTTGTCCTTCTTGTTCCGTCTTTTGTAAAGTTCACTCCTTTAAATCGTTACTATTTTCCTATTACTATTTCCAGCTTTTTGTGCTTACAATATTTTTCAATGCTTTCTCTTCGATAGTGTGTTATGTCTATAATTTGTTTGCTTCCCATGGCCATGTATCTGTCTTCTTCTTTTCCCTTTTATTGGGCATTTTATGCATGATTGCCCAGTCTAGTTCTTTTTATGTACTGTATTCATGCTTTATCTTTTTGCCAGGGACCATTATTGAAAAAGGGACAAATTTGACAATCCTAATATTCGCAATTTGACACTCTTTCGATTACTTCCAACAAACAAAAATCACATATGCGATTGTTCAAGTACAGTTATATATAATGTTATATGTCAGAATAGTGTCAATACATGTCAAAGTGGAGTAATTTTGATTCATATTTCAGGAAATTTTGCACCATTTCTTTTCGCTTGCCTCCAGTAAAGGTAAACACTGTGAACTGCTCATATTACACTAGTGAAAGCGAAAAGTAATTATTACAAAAGCATATTTCCCTTTGAAAATGGCCCGTAAGGTTGCAGCCAGGAAGGAATCTGTTGTCTCCATATCTGCAAGGAAAATCCAGTTAAGCACATGCCTGAAATATTTTTTTCCTGGCGGCATCGAACATGGTTCAAAGGGAATGAGTTACTTGTGACTCCAGCTCTTCAAAGCTCCTTGGTTTCATCATTGTCCATTTCAGCAATGGTGTTCGTAGCTGACAAATCAGTGGGTGAGATATACATGGCCGAGCTCTCTGGCAACCGTCTCGACTCTCTAACCTTCACTCCATTGCCGTTGAAGTTGGTGCTTTACCCTCGAGCCGTCTATTACGATTCCGAAACCCGCACTGTGTTCTGGACCGATTTTCACTCTATAAGACGTGGAAATATCAATGGAACTGACCAACGTGTGATCGCTAATACTCGTGATTTTTCAGGGATCAGTGGTATGTGACTGCCAGGATGAAATGTACTATTCATGTGTTAATTGCACAGATACCAAGCAAGTTCCTCTATTATGCCTTGTCAGCTGGTCAGTGGGTGTGTTTATATAATCCTGACAATATTTTTGGGATACTTTTGAGAAAGCAATACATTTATTCACAATTTAATAACTTATTAATGAAAGGACCAATTGACACCAAATTACACCTCAAGAAAATTATTATACTAAAAATTATATTATATTATATTATATTATATTATATTATGAATTGAATTAAATAAAACACTATTATCATAGAAAGAAGGTAAGAAAATGGTTCTCCTTTACATAAAGAGCATTTAGGGTGGGGCAAAGCGTTGTCAAAGGGCATTTTGGGGTTTCATTTCAGGGGGTCTGACACTCCCTTCCCGATGAAATATTTTGTGTTTTTATATTTTTGGAATGTTCATCCATAGCTCTTCCTTCCGACAAATTTGGTCACTGGGCTTCAAGGGGAAGAATTTACCCCAACATTTACGGGTTAGTCTGACACCCCATCCCGACAGAAATTTTAGTCAGTTTTTTGTGTTTCGTAATGTTCAGTCATACTACTTCCTACTGACAAAGTTTGGTGCATAGGGGAGATGGGGTGAAATCGACCCGACTTTGGAGTCTCTTTTGGGGGATCTGGGGGCTAAACCCGGCGGCTATGTTCAGGCTGACAACCTTTTTGTCATTGACTTAGATGGTCTAAGTAACTTTAAGGGGTCAAATCTTATGGATAAAATGGGATGACCATTTCGGGACAGGCTCCTGGCCTATGAAGACGTTTGTAAACAGTTATTCCTTGAGAAAAATATTGTGGCAGAGGCATATTATTTGAGTGGCACAGAAAGAGTTGATTAATAAATTATTATTATTATATCAATCTGTAGGTGGGTAGATGGGACGGTGACCTTTTTATTAATTCATTCGCTGCCATGCCGTTTGCATCAATACGTAATGTTATCTTATTGGTCCCTGACGGAACGTCCGTCAATAAAGGTTTTAAACGATATGCATGTCAACTGGTCAATGTGAAACTATGAAAATATATATCCTTATAATATATTATATCTTATCTTATTTAATATGCTATACTATGTGTCTTATATAACGATTCCAGTACAACTATATGGTTTTTCTTTGTTAGGCCCTGCTTGATTAATTTCATTGTCCTGGGCTCTACTTGTTTTCCTTTTTTGTGAATGTCATGTCATTGATGTACATGTATTATCTTTCTTCGTAAAGTGAATAAAGATCATTATATTCCGCGGATGTTCGGGATTTCCCAGTTTCAATTCACACCCTTCCTTTTCTGATAATTAAGCAACAATACAAAGGTCTCGTGGTGCTAGTTGAAACGAAACGTCCTTCTTCTTCACCCTCCTCTTCTTGATCTTCTTCTTCTTCTTCTTCTTTTTTTGTTTAGATCCAGAAGGTATAGCACTGGATACAAGTCGTGGTAAGGTATTTTGGACGGATGTTGCCCTGAACCAAATCGTGTCAGCTAATTTCGACGGATCCTCACGACAGATTCTTATCAATACTGACTTATATCGACCACGAGCAATCATTGTACAGGAAGTGGAAGGGTAAACATTCTCCCCCCCCCCCCCCTCTCCCTCCTCCTTTTCCCTCCTTTCTGCCCCTTCTTTTCCAGTGTCCTCTTTCCCCACTCGCTTTCCTTTGCTCTCTCTATCTATCTCCTGTTTTATCTTTTTTCTGTCTTCTTTTCCTCCTCCTTATCATTCATTTTCGATATCTCTTTCCCCCTTTCTCTTCCTGTGTCTTTCTATGTCTCTATCTTCCTTCCTCCCTCCCTCTTTTTCTTTCTATTTCTATTTTCTCTACCCCCTCTAACTCTCTATCGAATGTTAAAATTCACCAATTTTGACTGAAAAGTTAAGACCGAATATTGATTCTAAGAGTGTAAATGGGAAACTGGGATACGGTACGTCAAAGCTTGCAATTTTGTAACGAACAACATCAAATTCTTGTTAAAATAAGATATTGCACACGAAGACCCTAATTTCACACTTAAACACAATTCCATAAAGCTTTGAGTAGAGTCCAAATTTGCCAGTCTAGTATTGGGCCTATAGTAGTGTTATGTTCAGACACTATGTTGCGTGTTTTGACTGACAAGGGTAATTTGTGCCTGCAAACTAGTCCCATTATACGGGAATTATTGTGTAGAAGTTGACAAGGTCAACTTGTTCAACATAAACGATTTGGGAAAGGGAGCCTTTTATGGTGGGGGGGGGGGGGGGGGGGGGCTGCATCCCCGCCAAGCCCTTTCCGCCACTACGCTAGTAACTCATTGAGCACTGATTTTCGCCATCTTCTCCGATGATGTACAGAGTGATGTTCTGGACAGACTATAAAGGCCAGGGAAGAATTGAAAGGGCTAATCTTAATGGCGGGGACAGATACGTCATCGTCAACTCTAGACTCCGTTTTCCCAATGGGTTGGCTTTTAACGATAATGGTAAGCTTTAAATTCAAAGTCAATTTATTACATTGATGACCTTCCAAACAATCAAGATTATTCTCTTTTTGAAATTTGAATTTAAAACAAAACAACAACAACAACGTAATGCATTTAAACACAATTTCTTTCATTACACTGCAGGCTACAGCCAATATACCTATTGATTAAAAAAAAAACGGTCAAACTAAACTATTTTTGGCCGCTGAAAATGAATATGGTACTTTAAAATGTTTAATGGCACAGATTTTCAAGATATTTCAGTGTTCATATTTCTTGTGTAATATAAATGGGTCCCCATGCTGTACCTACTGGGTGCAAATCAAAAATTATGTGGCCCTTTTGCTTTCTATTAATTCAAAAGTTTAAAATCGTATCAGACTGAAATTTGTACTGTGCAAAGTTGCAGGATGTCAAATTTATTTGGAGGAAGTTTCATGACAGGCTTTCGAATAGTATTATCACAAAAATGCCTGAATAAAAGTTTCGCCGTAGTACAAATCAAAGTAGAAAAATATAAGTAGACGAATATTTTCATTTTCTTGCAATCGAAGCGTTGAGCATAGATATAATGCTGGCTGGGTGATGGTGAACTGTGAATGATTAGGCTATGGGGCACTCCCTGATGTACCTAATCTGTGGGGGAATCGCACGCTCAGCCGGATATTTTTTTTTTCTTTAGGTATGGCTTAGCACGGCTTTCTCTGGATTCCATGACACAAGAGATATGACTTATGAATTCCACAAGAGTAGTAATTGTTTGAATTTCTGGCCCAGCCACCCAGCACACACATATGATATCATTGACCCATCTATAAATTGATAAACAGTGGGTGAAGTGAATGTAGGCTGGCGAGGGGCTGTAGGCCTTTGCACATGCTCCCCTCAAATTTATTAGGATTTTCTGCCATCTGAGGCATCTAGATTTTCTTTTATTATTTTTTTTTTCTATCATTATTTTTTATTATTATTAGTAGTATTACAATAACTTTTTTTAAAGAATTGAACAAGGGCATACTAAAGCTTTTCGTCAAGGGGCGTACTAGAGCTATTCTCATATTTTGGAGTACCAAACATCAGTGGCGGCACCAGAATTTTTAAAGTGGGGGGGGGGGCAAATGGGGGGCAAAAGAAAATGTTGGGGGGGGGCAAGGGCGGACAAAAAAATTTTTGACACTTTTTGTAGTGAAAATGTACAGAATATTCGGCTATAAACCTACCCAGATATGAGGACATTTTGAGCATCTAGCTGAACTGCCCGATTATAAAGAGGTGTTAGTTATATACTGCGAGCGAGCGAAGCGAGCGAGCAAAAATTTTGACATTTTTCATAGTTAAAATGTACAGAAATTACATATTCGGCTATAAAACTACCCCAATATGCATGAGGACATTTGAGCATCTTGCTGCCCGATTATGAGGTGGTAGTTATTTATTGCGAACACTTTTTGTCGTGAAAATGTACAGAAATTATATTCGGCTATGAAACTACCCAGATATGAGGATATTTGAGCATCTTGCTGCCCGATAATAAGGTGGTAGTTATACATTGCGAACGGGCAAAAATTTTGAAACTTTTTGTGGTGAAAATGTACAGAAATGATTATTTGGCTATAAAACTACCCCAATATGAGGACATTTGATCATCTCGCGGCCTGATTATGTGGTGGGAGTTATAGGCCTGTATTGCGAGCGAGCGAAGCGAGCGAGCAAAAATTTTGACACTATTATAGTGGAAATGTACAGAAATTATTCGGCTATAAAACTACCCAAATATGAGGATATTTACACGAGCTGAGCGAACAAATTTGCCCCATGCCCCCCCCCCCCCCACCTTGATGCCGCCACTGCTTTCCAAGTTTCCGTTTTCTTTCTTTTTCCTTCTTTTCTCCATTCCTTCTTCACTTTTTTCTTTCCTTTTCTTCTCTTTTTCATTTTCAACCCTTTTATTTTTTTTCACTCCGAAAATTATTGGGGGGGGGGGCAACTGGGGGGGGGGGGGAAATGCCCCCCCCCATGCCCCCCCTTGGTGCCGCCACTGCCAAACATGTTTTCAACTATATTTCATTATTATTGTAATCATTATCATTATCATTATGACTATCATTATTATTATTATTATTATTATTATTATTATTACTATTATTATTATTATTATTATTATTATTATCATTATTATTATTATCATTATTATTATTATACCTTTTCAATGTCAGTAAATGGAGCGTATGGAAGATCTACATTGTGCTTAACCATTGGAGGTAAAGAATACTTATTTGAAGGAAAAAAAAAAAAACAAAAACAAAAAAAAAATAACAACCCTGAAATGTGTATTTTGACCATCAGCTACGCGGATCTACTGGTGTGACGCTGGAACCGACAGAATCGAGTCTGTTGACCTCTGGGGCGAAAGCAGAATAGTTCATCTAGCGACAGCCTCAGTTCATCCATTCGGCCTCGCAGTCGTCAACGACAGCATAATATGGACGGAGTGGAATAACGATGCCCTTGGAATGACTTCACTTGACAACGTCGCTGACTATAGTTTTTACTACCGAAATTTTTTCGGATATCCATACGGCATCCATGTTTTCCAAGGTTCGTTACACTTTTCCAACTAGATATTTCCAATGCAAAACTCGTTACATCATGTATGGTAGTGTGACCATACTTCGAGCGTGTCCAAAATTCGCGCATAGGTCAAATCTCAAAAACTAGAAAAGATGTCGAAAATCTGATAGCACCAATGAATAAGGGAGCCTACAATTATCTAGGGACTATATTTTATTCAAATTGGGTGAGAAATTATGAAGATATTGACAAAAGATCAGCATATTTTGCTACTTTTTGCGTCCGTTCCGAAAAAAAAAAATTAATATGAAGTTTTTACGAGGATATAGAAATCTTCATTTAGAGAGGAGATGTCATCAAACTGGTATGTAAAACGTGATAAAAAATGACTGTATGATATTTTGCCTTGCAAATGATGAAATCGCCTTATAGGCCAGGAGCCTGTCCCGAAATAGTCACCCCATTTTACCCATAATTTTTGTCCCCTTAAACTTACTTAGACCATCTACGTCATTGACAAAAAAGGTTGTCAGCCTTAACGTAGTGCCGGGTTTAGCCACCAGAGCCCCCCCCCCCCCCCCCGAGAGACCCCAAAGTCGGGTCGATTTCACCCCATCTCCCCCATGCACTAAACTTTGTCATTAGGAAGCAGTATGAATGGAAATTACAAAACACAAAAAACTACAACAATTTCCGTCGGGATGGGGATGCCAGACGGCCCCTAAAAATTGGGGTAAATTTTTCCCCTTGAAGCCCAGGGACCAAATTTTGTCAGAAGGAAGAGCTATGGATGTACATTCCAAAAATATAAAAAAATGACAAAATTGTCCATCGGGAAGGGGGTGTCAGACCTCCAGAAATGAAAACCCCAAAGTGCCCTTTGACAACGCTTTGCCCCCCCCCCCCCACAATGCTCTATACGTAAAGAAAAAACATTTTCTTATATTCTAACTATGATAACTCAAAAGTGTTTTATTAAATTCAATTCAAACTTTCATAACATAATTTTGAGTGTAATAATCTTATTGCGGTGCAAGTTTTGCGTTAATTGGTCTTTTGATTACTAAGTTATTAAATTTTGAAAAATTCTTGTCAGGATTATGTAAACACAGCCATTGTCCCTCTTCACCTGTTTGACAAGGCATAATAGAAGAGCTTTTCAGGTATCTGTGGTATGTGACTGCCAGGCTGAAATGTATTATTCATGTGTTAATTACACAGATACCAAGCAAGCTTCTCTGTTATGCCTTGTCAGTGGGTGTGTTTACATAATCCTGACAGTATTTTTTGTTGTTGCTACTTTTGAGAAAGCATTACATTTTTCCAATTTAATAATTCATTAATCAAAAGACAAATTAACACGAAATTGCACTTCGAGAAGATTATTATACTCAAAATCATGTTATGAAAGTTTGAATTGAACTGAATAAAACACTTATGAGTTATATATAGAGCATTTTGGGGGACAAAACGTTGTCAAAGGGCACTTTGGGGTTTTCATTTTAGGGGGTCTGACACACCCTTCCCGATGGACAATTTTGTCACTTTTTGTATTTTTGGAATGTGCATCCACAGCTCTTCCTTCTGACAAAATTTGATTTCTGAGCTTCAAGGGGAAAAATTTACCCCAATTTTTAGAGGCCGTCTGACACCCCATCCCAAAGGAAATTTTTGTCAGTTTTTTGTGTTTTGTAATTTCTAGTAATACTGCTTCCTACTGACAAGGTTTGGTGCATAATAGGGAGTTTTCGTTCAGCAACGTACGCGGGATTCAAGGGCGGAGATTAGCAATTGCACATGGAAAAAGGGACGCCTAGGCATTCTCTGTCGAAAATGAAAGGACCGGAACGGCAATACCGTGCTAGATCAAGAGCGCACGATAAATTGCAAATGCATCGTTCGCTCTGAATCTATTACGAAACTACTGTTCCGGTTCTTCAATTTTCCACAAAGACTTTAAAGTTTAAGACGGGCGTCCTTTGTCATGTGCAATAATTGTTAATCTCCGTCCTAGAATCCCGCGCGCATTGCTGAACGGAAACTCCTCATTGACAAATCTTCAACCTCATTACTTAATTCCTTTGTAAATTTGTCGGTCAATTGAATCTGGTGTCGCCAAAACCACTGGCCTGTCTCAGTGGTCTAGTGGTTATCAAAAGGCATTGGCGTTCTAAGCCAGTGACCCGGGGTCGATTCCCGGCAGAGATATTTTCACAACTTTTGTAAAAATTTGAAAAGGGGGGACAGCTCTGGGGAACTTTGATATAAGCTAGGCAACCGTTATTCTCTCATTTTCATTTCTCACAATTGTATTCATTTCCACAAGTGTTGCCAAAGCTGTGGTATATGTTTTTTTCCGTACCCTTGTATTTGTATGTATATATATATATATTTGAATAGGGGAGTCATTTGAATCCGACGGCAATCAATACTACGGCCAAGTGGTTAACATCCAGGTTGGCAGCGATGACGTCACCCCCTGATCTAACTTGTGTACAAACAGTGAGGACTTCGCTGAGTCTCAGGGTCCCAGTGATGGGGTCACGACGTCTGCATCCAATGTGCTTTCAGTCAACATTAGATTGTCATATTTATCGATTGAACAAAGGCCTGCTCTAGAATTATCTATGTTTGTTACCTACATAATGGTTAGTCATGTCCAGATCAGCTGATCATGAAAAATAAAATTGACTGCTTCCTAGTTTAATAAGAATTTTTAAAATTCAACCAAAAGAATTATGAACTTGGGAAATGTGGGAATATGACAGTTGCCTATTACGTAAGCCGTAAATGATTCCTGTAGGCAATGCCGTAGGGTAATGAAATCACATTTGAGTTGATCACTTAATAAAACCTTTACGATCATGTCGTTTTTAACTAGTAAAATGATACATCAATGAGCTATTTATTTTCTGTCGAAAAACGCATTTTAAGACAAGTTATCAAAATGTATTTTACTAGCAAAGAAACATTGTACATTATAAATGGCTTTATAATGACTGGCCCGTCGTTGTCCTTATAACAATGATGGCGAATGTTCCAAGTTATTGGCGTTTCGACATTGTTATGAGATTCTTGTCCTCCCAGCCAATTAGATGCAAGGATTTCAGTAGTTTATAACAGTTATAACAACTTGTCATTGATAACAAGTTTTATGAAACAGGGCCCAGACCCCTCTTTGCAAAATCATAAAATCAATAGTCAAATTAGCTTTACTAAAGATGAGGCATATATATTGAGTTTTTCTAGAAATGAATTGTGATAACTGAAACTAATTATTCACGCCTACAAATTAATTATCATGCATAAGAATGATTTATAAGAATGCTTATTTCTTTTAAAAAATAATGTCATGTGTGCAGATACGTTGTTTATGTCTAAAATTATGTGTGATAACGGAAAAAGACTATAAACATGATAAGTGCCTAAAATAAATAATCATATATCTGAAAATAATTTTTATATGTGTAAAACTCAGTAGTGATGTAAAAAAAAATGGTTGAAAGGGGAAAAATGAAACAGTGGTAATCAAAATGGCTGAATTATATTAACCCGATGACTACTGAATTCTCTCATTCCTATAGGGTTAGTACAGCGACTATCCGATTTCCGTAGGTAAAGGGTTAACGTGTAATCGTGACGAATCCAGGATTTGGTAATAAAATGGATGTAAGCCTAAATCCTTATACACGCATGCGCCCTCTATCTTTATGAATTCGCCTCTTTGTGAGAAACCCTCCCATCATTACTCAAGGGTAGCATTAAAAACCCACTGTAGACACTTATTTTGTTGATTAAAATCGAACTTTTGAAATGTTAACACTAAAGAAATAAAAAAGAAAAGAAAAGAAGACAGTGTACAAGTTTTGTGAGGAGTTTCAAACTCGCGAAATTCTTCGCATTTTAAGTTTACATGTATATAAATCATGAAAATATTTTCCCAACTTTTCCCAACTTTTCTCATCGCTTTTTGCGTCTTAACATTCACCTTTATTCACTACTTTAGCATACAGTGAGTCATTTTTCACCACAAATTTTATGAAGAAATTTTACATTTTTAATTACTTGTACAAATGTTTTATGCCACGGAAAGCTTTATAATAAAGAAATGAAAACACTTTTTAAAATTACTTCATTGAATAATATAGAAATTATTTAGAGATCGCGTTCAGTGAAGGATGATGATTAAGCAAAATTGAATAATGTGATAATTCCGACATTAATGAATGTTTGAACTCCACCTGAACAATAACTGTATCTTCTCGAAATTTATACAAAGGATTATAATTGTATCATTCCATCTGAAAAAAACTCAACCATATTAGCAAGAACAATACAACAATTCATGACCCGTAAAGTCTTAGGGAAAAGTGTGATCCTGTTACTGCCCGTGTGGAATTGTCCATTAGATAGGTACCAGTCAGAAGTAATGTCACATACCTGGGCCCAGTCTTATAAAAAACTAAATCGATCGCAATTTGATATCAATCGCAATTGTGTAATTAGGAGGTAGGAGACTGAGAGTTTTTCGATTGACTGGATCGATGACTTACGATCGAGTCAGATTAATTACAACTCTTTGGAAGACAGTGCCCAGAATTTGAAAATATCGTATTTATACCCTCTTTCATCATCATATTTACAGAATGATGACATTTTGAAATTGATAATTGTATTAGACACAATTCGCTTACAATGTCTATTTATTTCAGGATCAGTGTATCATTAAATATATCGGATAGAAATGGAACGCTGTGTTCTTAAAACTCTTGTCATTAGTGATAAGCCTTTATGTAGTCGATGAAAAATAGAATTATTAAATGGATTTAATTTCATTGGGTTTCTTAATTGACTATTGATGTATTGATCTGTCATGAATATCAAGATGTATCATGAAGTGCATTTTGTTACAAGCAACAGAATTATATAATAGAAAGAGAGAGAGAGAGAGAGAGAGAGAGAGAGAGAGAGAGAGCGGGGGGGGGGGATTATGGATGGACATCTATCAATACTCATCGCCTATAAAAAGATGGGAATTTATTGCAAGGGTTGTAAGAATTATTTGTCCTTGAAATCACTGCTATTTTCTTTCACAATAAAGATACATCTATGAACTTAGAGAGAGAGAAACAGAGAGACAGAGAGAGCAAGAGGGGAACTCAAACATAGCAGAGTGCCCCCCGACAACTTTTTTTTCTGTTGCTTGTCAGAGACCCCCCCCCCCCCCCCTTTAAGCTCAGTTCATTTTAGTTCGGTTCAGTTTTATTCCACTTTAAGCAAACACACAGATGAATTTAAAAAGTTCGATACACTTTAAGATAGCATATTTACGGAGCTATTACTGACATGTGGAAATATGAAAATTACGTGCCGTTTAATTCGAAGGTTCATAATTCCGAATGTTCACTTTATCACTTTTTAGAATAACGAACTTTTTGAATATCAAGTACCCTACCTAATTTTCGGAATTATGAACCCTCGCATAAACGAACCTATGAAAGAATGAACTTTTGGAAAGATGCAGCAAAATAAAATAATCGGAATTATGAAACCCTCGATATGGGAAATTTGTGATTCGGAATTATGAATCTTTGGGGAAACGAATACCACATGTGATACAACGAAGAAAACGTTTGCAAGTGGAAGGATCTAAAGAAAGCTACGCTTGTAAACATGGTAAATATAGAACCTGCTGGTAGAAAAAAAATATAATACAAAAATATATTTTGAGAGAGAGAGAGAGAGAGAGAAGGAGAGGTAGCTAGAGACAGTGTGAGAAAGACACATGGAGCGCCTTGAGCACCATTCATAGTGGATATGAGCACTATATTAATATCCAATATTATTATTATTATTATCTTACTACTGGCTTTCCAGTGTTTTCGTGACATGACTCCATCTTATCTGTCAGAGTTACTTGTTAAATTATGAACCTGTAAGAAATCTGAGGTCAGTCCAGAAAGATCTATACAATGTACCTGTTGTTAAGACAAAGTGTTATGGTAAACGTAACGGGGCTTTGCGCCAGAACTCTGGAATAATATCCCTCACAATGTAAGACAATACAGTTGTAATCTGCACTAAAAACATACTTATTCAACTGATTAGTAGGCCTAATATTATCATAACATTTCCGGCAGCTTTTCTACTTGTTTTTTTTTTCTCACCTTTTCCTCATTTCGTTGAGACCCTTTTTTCAAAGGTATAATGCGCTATATAAGAACTGTTCTATTATTATTATTATCATTATTATTATTATTATTATTATTATTATTATTATTATTATTATTATTATTATTATTATTATTATTATTATTATTATTATTATTATTATTATTATTATTATTATTATTATTATTATTAAAATAATTAAATATTACAGCACAAATTTAGATAAAGTATTTTTGCACTTTACATTAAAAAAAAATGAAATCAGTTACAGTAGTAACCCAAATCAAAGAAACTAAAGTGTAACCATTTGCTTGACTTTTCTGAATTGCACGCTTCTGGTTCGATAGAGATTAAGTGCACATCTGCACTGTTTTCTAAAAACTTTGAAGTTTTTGCGGCTGGCCCGTTTGGCTAAAAGTATAAACGGAGTGATATAAACAAAACAAAACACAACAAAAATTAAAAAACAACAACAAACAAATAAATCAACCAACTGGAGAAAGAAAGAAAACAAAAACAATTTAACAAACACCACCTTGTGAATGGAGAATCAAGTAAAAACCAGTATTTCTTGTACATACTAGAATTAGGCTCTTTACTACAGAGATGGGTTTTGGGGTGCACATTTTGAAAACGAATGAAATGTCATTACTTTTTAGTCTTTAAATCTGAAGGAGGGGAGGGGAAATATCATGCTAAGGTCTTGCGAAAGTGAGGAAATATGATGTATCATAATCAAAGTTGTGTTCACTAAGAAAATGTGTATAATTATTATGTGTCCTAACTCTACATGAATTACCAACGACTACTGGTACCCTTTAAGTTTCACAATCTGAGTGGGATGGGAGGGGATCTCTTTTCCCGACGAATACCGTGCTTTTTTTCTGTCTCTGTCTTTTTTCCCCTTTTTCTTTTTCTTGTTTTTTTTCTTGCTTTTTTGTTTTGTTCTGTCTTTTTCTATTTTTTTACCCTATCCTTTAAAGTGTGGTACTCTACTAATGATGGCATATTTCCGATATGATACAATTTAGGGGAAAATCCCTTTCTATCCGACTTCTACAGAGACAATGGATGACAGGGTGTACGTTTCCCTTGTAGTGTTTTCCCTGTTTTTGTGACCTAAGAGCACATCCAGGCTATAACTTCAAATTTTCAGACCTGGACGCACTTGACTGCAAAGGTCCTCACACTTTGATGAGAACGTTGGGAAAGCGGAGTATGACCCCAAACCACACAACGTATCTTTTGGCAAACTACAATTACTTTCGTCTAATCCACATATTTGAGAACGGATTCTATCTTTGACTACTACTTTTAATACTACTATTACTATTTAATACTGATTTTTATCATCATCACCATCATCATTATCGTTATTATTATTATCATTACTATTATTACTATTATTATTATAATTGCTATTTTCATTAGTATTATCAGAAAATTATTATTATTATTACTATTATTAATATTATTATTATTATTATTATCATGATTATTATTATTATTATTATTATTATTATTATTATTATTATTATTATTATTATTTTCAATAGTCTTGTAGAGGTGTCGTGGTCTAGTGGATAAGCCATTAGACTGTGGATTACAAGACTCGCTATTCGAGTCCTGCTGCGGTACTAATGTTCTTTGGCAAGACGTTAATCCACATTTGCCACTCTCCATCAAGGTGTTAAATGGGTACCCGGTAGAATGCAAACCGCATTGTAACTGGAATATTATATGTGCGCTTGTAAAATGGCCGCCAGACTAAAACGTTCCCTAGTGGAGTGGAGGACATGTGCACTATATATAAATGCAGAATCGTAACTGGATCCAATGACCGGGGTATAATAATAAATTGAAAAGCGCTTTGGTTAGTTACTAACTGGAAAGGCGCCCGTATAAACATGATAAATGTAGGTATTATTATTAGTTTTAATAATATCATCAACAATATTGCAAGCAAGGGAGCAAGTCTGGGCAATAAGGTGAACAAGCCCTTGCCCATGCAACATGTTCCCACTCTCCACCCCAAGAACAGCCAGCGAAGGCCGATTATTTGGCATCAGCAGCGTCGCAGGAGTTGCCAGAGTGATGCCTCAGGGACTCCGGCTCCAGATTTTGTCTCTAGAAATGCTCCTGCTGTTCCGGTTCCATGACATTTGCTCCTGCGACAATTGCTCCTGTCTAACTTTGCCATGTTAATCCTAAACCTAAACCAAACCCTAACCCTAACCCTAACCCTAATCCTAATCTTCACATTGTCCTTAACAAAAAACCAAATCATGACCTTGACCTTAACCTTTGACCTTTCGAGATATAGACGGAGGAGCAAATGTCGCAGGAGCAAATGTCGTATCACCGCTGTTCCATTCTCCGACAATTTACAGGGCAAGCCCACTCTGATAATAATTTGAGTTTAATAAAGGCAAAAAATCAGAGAAACCGGTCACTAGTGAAAGACTGAGGAAAATCCGATGAAAAAGAAGAAAGATATGTATTTTGGAAGTTGTAATAAATCAAACGGAAATTTTGGAAACTTCGTGACGTAACCTTCAAGCACCTTTCCCTTTTTGGTTTGTACAGAACATTTCATTAATTTCCACTTCCTTGTTTAAGAAGGAATTGTTCTAATTTTAATACAGGGATAATACAAACAAAAAACAAACAAACAACAAACAAACCAAACAAACAAACAAAAAAAACCTACAGCATTTTGCATGTTTAATTACAACATTTCTTCTGAGAAAATAGAATTGATTTGTTTTTGTTAATCACAGAGCAAGAGGGAGAGGTCCTCGAAAGTACGTCAAAAAGTTGTCATGGGCCCCTGTACACCCGCAAAAAAGTCATTAATGGAAGTGTGTGTATAACTATGTGACTCTGTGATTTTGTGTATTATCTCCCTCCCCCATCGGTGCCCCCCCCCCCCCGTTAAACAAATATGGCTATGCCAGCGTTTCATAATTTTAACCCTCACTGCATTTAGTCTAAAGCCCCTGTCGCATAGTAGCGTACAAAGCAAACTTATGCCTAGCGTACAGATTTTTTTTTTTTCGAAATTCGGAAAAGTCCAGATACGCTAAAATGCGCTCAAATTTTCGGCCAAAATCTGTTTCTGAACGAACTTTCTGGCGTATAAGACGAATGCCAAAAGAATGGGGAACGAATGCTACTAGCGTCCATAGTAACGAATGACAGCGCATGTGTAGCGTCCATTCAACAAATGCTGGGCGTAAACAACGAATGACCTATGAATGCTCAACGTATGCCTAGCGTGCTGCGGCCGGTCAGGAAACAAGTCTCGGCTGACCCACGCTTCACCAAGAATTCTAATGGCAAGAAGGGAAGAAACAGCCTTCCAAAAAGCAACCAGCAAAACCTGCATTGGTCCTCATTGACCTGCCACGCTGTTTTCTTCTTCATCTTCTTCTGCCTTGGATGTACTTGGTGATGGCAAGCTGGTTCAGTTCATATTCATGGTGATGAAAGGCCAGAAGATATTGAATCCGAAGTCTCTGGGCATCCTCCATCTCTGATGACCAGCTGAGCAGAAATGATGAGAGAGCTACTTTCGGCGGCTGTGACGTCACACACTGAAAAACGCTACCTGTACTGTAGCTGTACTGTGCACACACATTACTGTATCGGTAGACTAGAGTCAAGCCCGTTAGATGGACGTCTTGTGAAAGTTGTTGTAGGTCGGAATACGCTGTGTATTCGTTGGCAATTAGTTATTCATTCGTTAGACAAACGCTTTGTATACGTTGTGTATTCGCTATGGCAAAGTTCCAGATGGGTTGGACGTATTTGGACGAACAGCGAACGAAGAAGAAACGTACGCCCAACGTGTGAATCGTTCAAACAACTAATGCTCAAAGTATACATAGCGTACTAATATACGTTGTCATACTATCAAAATTTTGAACATGTCCAAAATAAAAAATCGACCCCAGCGTAACTCTGCGAACCCCTACAAACAGCTAACGAATACAACAAACGTGTCACTAGGGAATGGCAACTTACGCAAACGTACACCCAAATTTCCGAAAAAGTTGGGCACACGTTGGCTCTATACGCTACTATGTTACAGGGGCTTAGTGATTGAGACACCCAAAACATTGCAAATTCGCAATCATTCTGAGGGCACCGACAGAATATCTTCGAATAAACTGCATTCTGTGGATTTACTGCATCTCTTGTTGTTTCAAAACATCGGCTCAAGCTCCTACAGCGCTATCGAAATAATCACTAAAAGTATTTGCAATTTATTTCTTCTGGACTGGTTACTCTATTTCCCGAGACGTGTAACCTTATCCTTTTCAGTATTTTCTGTAATATTACATCACATTACATCACTTTTGGTTTGTAAAGATTTCTTGTGAAAATGATCACGTGTATTCATCAACTAAGTAGTGTACCCCGAAGCCATTGACACGTGGATTCCTACGTATACGCTTACTCAAGTGGTGTATTCACAAATTCACTTTTGATATAATTACATTTCTCCCAGGCTACATCAACATCATTAATTTGAAATATTTCATCAAAAGACCTTTGTGTCAGTGACGTTACAAATTCTTTGTAATCAGAGTTAAAAAAATCATACCAGCTGATAACATTTTCAAAGCTTTGTTACCACTTTCACCATTAAAAAAAAACTGTACAAATTAAACAATGATCAACAAAGATTTTTTTTTTCATCTCACTGTTTCTATATCAAACTCTATAATTTTGTTGCGAAATAAATCTGACAATTTTTTTGTTGTTGACGGAATCAGCTACAGGATCGATTTCTATGAAATCAGTTGGTAAGATCAAATGCTAAGACTGATTCAGCATCTTTAATTTTGTTACAGATTACACGCGTAACACTTGTCGTGCCATACCCAAATAGTATTTGGCAGCCACCTAAAACTCAATTTAAAATCTAATATTATTTCACCCCAAAAAGATCAATTTCCAGTCCTTATATTCAGAGAGCACTAATTCTTAAAAAGTATTTTCTTCTATGTACCATTTTATTCATACAATTATATAACTTCGGCATTCAAAATAGATACATTGAATACGACGGAAAAGGAAGCGATTTGGTACATCCATGATCGGACATATTTTAACTTGAATAACTGCTTCCCTTCATAATAAAAGAAGAAAATAGGGAATATTGCCAACATGAGAGCAGAGGCCAAGGTATATATATGTTGTTGTACGACCGACTTGGAACAGATGCAGTATGTGAGCTGGAAATCCAATCATTTACCTAAAGAACTTAATTCCAAAAGGAACTAAGACCACTTTTAGCATTTTGAAGTAAAACAAGGCTTTATAACTTGCCAATTTTCCTTGTCGTCTATTACCTCACTTTGTTATATATGTTATGGCGATTCCCCTAGACAGTGGCGTACCCAGGATTTTTTACAGGGGGAGCAAATTTTGTCAACTGTCAAATTCTGCTTGGAGGGAGACCCGTATTTTTTTTCTTTATTTTTTAAAGAATTTTTATAATTTCAGTTATCGTGTATTTAGTGTCATTTAGTGTCATGGAATAAAACTCTAGTCGATCGTCTTTTGTGCGTGTTAAAAACAACGTGACCTTGTTAATTCGTGACAAAATATATTAAAATTGCTAGCAGAGTAAAATTTACACCTTTTAAAGATTAAAAAAAAATACCATTTCCCCATTTTTTTCTAAAGTTAATATTTTCTTTTGCGTTTCATTCCACAAGGAGCTAAATCCAAAAATATATATTTTACAAAATCTTTCTAAATTTGTGATTTTTTTTTAAATTACAAATGAACAAATTTGTAATTACCATAGTGAATTTAGTGCCTTTTTGAATGAAAAGTAAATTTGGAGTTAATTTATTTCAACTTTCAGAAAATCTTTTGTTATTGATGAGATAAAGCGCATTTGATTCCCAAGTGCGAGATACGCATATTTATCTTTAAAAATATATTACCATCAAAACTGGAACACCTGTTCGTCAGAAAATATGAAGATAACTGGTTGTTTGGAATAGTGGCACAGACGAATCGGTTACGGAGTGGTGAAAACCGGAAGAAAAGTCGAATTCTCCAAAGACACCCATCAGAGGCTACTCCGGAAAGGAAATGTATGTAGTGCTTTGAAGTAATTTATTGAAAAGCGAACTATTCAGAACGGGTCATTGGGTGAGAGGCATTTTGAAGAATGTGTCTGTCCACTTTCCTTCACTGTCAGATGCGGGTACATAATGTTCTGGAGCGCTCTTTATAGTGTTGAAACCGAAGAACTTGTCGAAAGCAATGAACAAAGGGTCAAGAAGTTGTACCATAAACCTGCTCACAAGGCACAAAAGATGGATGGGTCACCCCTAAAGGACTAAGATCAAGAACATGAACCTAATCAACAAAATTTGGGACTTAAAGAATGAACAAATTGACTAAAAAAAGTGAACAAGAAATTGACTAAAAAAGTTCCGCACAGAGCATCACTTTATAATGAACTTCAGAAATGATAAAAACAGGTTTTTAAAGCTTTGAAAAAAGTGATGGAAACACATTGATATAATGCTAGAGAAATACAAAGCTGTACTAGCTCTATGTCGTGGAGGTAGGAGTACTGAAGAAAATTTGACTGAAATCTTGCTTATACTGAACATCATGATAGTCCAGGGCTTACTTATAGTCTGGAAATACTCAAATGCTTAATTCAACATATAGAAGTTGTGGTAATAAAGAACTAGATAATGATCAACATTAAATTTGTTCATTTTAGCTGGTGTTTTGATAATACTGTATACAGTGCGTCCCCCCCAAAAAAAGTTAACAGTCAGAAAAAGTCTCCCCAAATAAATATTTCAAAAATATTTGAAGCAAAATTTCATACCTGTGGATAGCTTAGGGTCTCCTAAAGGTTAAACATTAACTTTTTTCATTTTAGCTGGTGTTCTCATACTGTATAAAGTGCGTCCCCCGAAAAAAAGTTAACAGTCAGAAAAAGTCTCCCCAAATAAATTTTTCAAAAATATTTGAAGCAAAATTTTATACCTGTGGATAGCTTAGGGACTCCTAAAGATCTGGCGATATTCAATGTTCCAGTGAGCAAAGGCCACTTTTGTGAAAAAGTGCAAAATCAGGACTTGGCAAGAATCGGTATTTGTTCTGGCTGGTATCAGCAAATTTTTGTCAACCATGGATTTTCCTCATTCAAACGTAAAATATCTTTAGATGTTTTGTTGTCATTTAATAAAGAGAGACCCTAAGCTATCCATAGGAATGAAAATTTCATGAACATGTTTTGAAATGTTCATTTGGGGAGACTGTCAACTTGTAACGGTTTTGAAATTTGTTAATACCAGCCAGAACAAATATCAATTCTTGTCAAGTCTGGACTTTGCACGCTTTCGCCATGTTCGCAGAAGTTGCTTTTCCTTACTTGAGTTTTGAATATCGCCAGATTTTTTTCCCGTCATTTCATAGAAGAAACCCTAAGGTATCCACAGGTGTATATAAATACTTATTTGGCATGTTTGGGGAGACCTTTTCTGACTGTTAACTTTTTTTTGGACGCACTGCATATGTATATGTATATATATATGTATATATATATATATATATATATATATATATATAGTGAGAAATGTTCTTCAAACACAACGCTGGTTGTCACCCACAGTTGTTTTAATGGAAGGTATAGTGAAAGAAATGATCACTATGACATGTATGAGACGCTCGTAGCTTTTATTATCCTCCTTTATTTGTCAAACTTTGATCCTCATCAGGACTGTATAAAAATAGAAAATGATGGCTGACTTTTACATCGGGATATTATTATAATAATTATCATTATTATTATTATTATCATCATCATTACTGCTACCGTCATTCTTTTTATCAGTATTATTATTATTATTATTATTATTACTTTTATCATTAGTAGTAGTAGTAGTAATAGTAGTAGTGGTATTATATTGTTCTTGTTATTATTACACTGCAGAAACTGGGGTGTAATATAACATGATTAAAATCATCATCATTATTATACATGTGCAAAATTTTTAAAGAATAAATAAAGATCTTGAATCTGTGTCTGTAATATATAATATACTCGTATGTCTATGAATCAATTTCTATGAATATTTGCAAACTACTACTACTACTACTACTACTATTAATGATAAAAAGAATAACGATAGCAATAATGATATTAATAATAATATTGATAATGATAATAATAATTATCATAATATTATTATAATGATAAGTACTTAACCTTAACAGGTGTAAGAAATTGAAATGTATATTCCGATAAATGTCAGCCATCATTTTGTGTTTTTATAGTCCTGATGAAGATCAATGATCGAAAGCTTGACAAAAAAAGGAGGATAATAAAAAAGCTACGACCGTCTCACAGTGATAATTTCTTTCAATATATATATATATATATATATATATATATATATATATATATATATATA
Organism: Heliocidaris tuberculata; assembly: GCA_025618425.1. Taxonomy (NCBI): domain Eukaryota; kingdom Metazoa; phylum Echinodermata; class Echinoidea; order Camarodonta; family Echinometridae; genus Heliocidaris; species Heliocidaris tuberculata. Next base: position 6,547,065 of record CM046841.1, read on the forward strand.
TATATATATACAGGATGGCCCAAAAAGACTGCAACACCTGAGATCTGCAATTTCAACGACATCATTGACACACTATCATCAGTGTTTATTTCATTGGGTAGAAAATTTATTTCCAAGTAAAATGACACCAACTGACCAAGATCATCAATCTCGGGTAAGACGTTTTGGTTCTACGGCTATTTTCATGAGGCAGTGACATTTTCAAAATTTGCTACTTTTGCAACCATAGTCATGCTTGAAGCAGCGAGAAATTTGCGAATACCGGCTTCTCATACAATCTCCATTTCATTCATGCTGTCTTCGTTTTAAAAGCGAGATCAGTTGTGTTAATCAACAAAGCTGACTCTATATGGAAAGCTGTCATAGGCATATACAAATTTCAGTGTATGAATGTGGCCTTTCAAAATTATCGGAATAAAATGTATCATTAAACAAATCATACAGTTCGAATCTCAAAATACATTACAACAGGTTGGGGTCCAACAATAAGCACCCTTCTGGTGCATTTGGTAGGTCCATCCTATGAAATATTATTCTTCTTAAAATTCAGGCTTTTAGCCCATCCCCTCTACTATTCTGTCCATAACTACTGCTCTCTCTCTCTCCGAAAGACATTTATGTAAAAAGGGTCACATTTCAGGAAGCAACGGAAAAGCATAAGGTTCCATGAACTCATGTGTGACCTCCATATAATTTGTGAGGTGTATATATAAGTGAACTGTAGGTATTTTCATTCAGTTTTGAGAGGAACGCTGGAATATATATCTTTAGTCACTTGAACAGAAAGAGATTATCCTCAAGACTTGATACAACTAACTTGTAGGTGATCAGTCAAGCTGACTCGAAGAAGATGAAGCTCACTGTTTGCCTCTTGATAGCGGCCGTCATCCAGGTTGCCCGGCCTAATCCGGGTAAGTATTGAAAAATTTGATAATTAATTGTATACTACGTTATTGTTCAAAATACGACAAACAGTAGAATTTCACTCAAGAATAATGTGAAATGGTCGATGATATGAAACTGATGTATAGCTTTATGCCTAATGTCTTTTTTTCATTAAGTAGAACATAACAAAATAATTGTCATACTACGATATATAGGTTGATTAAATGGTGCGCAGTTTTATTTCCAGGCGTGGCACTAACTGTCCTTGCCAAGAAGTTTGTCTACACTTGCCACTCTCAACCTAGATGTAGTAAATGGGTATCAAATAGAAAGTAAATCCTTGAATACTGTCAGGGCGAAAGGGTAGCTTGTTTAAAGCCAGGATATCATTAGTGCTTTATATATGCGCTTGAGTATGATCCGACCTATGAGTTAAAGTTTGGGACTTGGATAGTTAAATGAATTGACCGCGAAACACCTGTCACCGGAAGATCAAACTATAAAGAACTATAAATATTCAATGAAATTTTGATATACAAATCAGGTGCGTCGATTCCAATGGAGGAGATGGTTATTCCCTAAGTTTCCCCTAAATACATCTGTGTACTCTGCGGAGGAAAAAAAAATAATAAGATTAATGCGTTTGCCCTCCATCCTCAAAACAGATGGATGCGCTTGTTTAATAGATTATACGCTAGGTATGGCATGATTTTTTTTTTAATGATCATTATTATTATTATTATTATCATTATTATTATTATGGATGCAACATTTAACTTACAAAATAACAAAGCATGTCAATACGTAGATAACAAAATATTCAGGAGGATACCAATGAACACAATATTTCAATTTTATAGCGTAAACAATGTGTCTGTATGTGCATGTAGCAAGTGGATGCGAGCCCAATGGCAGTTTTCGCCCTTGTCAGGCGCATATAACCACTCGCATAGAGTCGCGCCTACTTTGCAATATGTCCATGTAGTAGAAATTTATAAAGGTGAATTCTAGAGATTTACTTTACGTTGGCACATTTATTAGAAATTGATTTTTTTCACTACTGTTCAATGACAACAGCATGCTTCGAAAATGAAAAACAAATGTATATGAAACTGCCCACCGTTGGGACCTAACACTCGGAGTAATATTGTATTTTTATGTTTAGAAGTGAAATATAATAACAATAATGAAAATAGGTTTTGTTTTGTTGTTGTTGTTTTTTTCATGTCAGACGGAGACGTACGTCTTGTTGGGAGTAATTCATCTTCTGAAGGTCGTGTAGAGATTGCATACAACGGAACTTGGGGAACAGTCTGTAATGACACATGGGATTTGAACGATGCCAACGTCGTCTGTCGATCCCTTGGGTTTCTTGGTGCTACTGAAATTGTCTCGAATGCTGGATTTGGTCGGGGTACTGGTCCTATCGTCCTCCATAATCTCCATTGCCTTGGAAACGAATCAAATATCTTAGAGTGCCCGAACTATAATCTGGGCGTACATGACTGTTATCACAGAGAAGATGCAGGGATTCGTTGCATAACAAATGCTACAGGTACGTGGAATTAGCTCTACAACACGTTTTGAATGAATTCTTTTTAAAATGTCCAATGAACTTAAAGGCAAGAATACCGATGAAAACCTGCCTTAAAGCTTCTAAACTTCATTTGTTTCTATGATAGAGGTGTGTGTGTGTTGGGGTGGGGGGGGGGGGGGAGTGGCTGCACCCCCCGAAAAGTTTCTCAACCAAAAGATTTAAAAAGAAGCAGAGAAAGAAAGATTAAGACTGAAACACACCATTCAGGCTTTTAAATGCCGTAGAATGTAAAGTTTTACTATTTAAAAATGAAAAGTCTGCTCGCTCTGATGGCAAACCTTTTGATATTTAGACTCATTTTGTGATTTAAAAAAAGAAAATTATCTTGACATCAAGAATGCCATTTGTTAACAACAGAAAATCATTTCTTTATCATCAATTATTCAATGTTTGATATCAAAAAGTGTTATTGTGGTCTTGATGCTAAGGGGTGGTGTTCTGAGCACCATTTTAACTTTAAATTTTTTATTTTATCTTTAAAAAAAAATTGTTTTCTGAGACCACTTTTTATCTCAGATTTTATCTCATATTTTATCTTAGTCTCCTACCTTTCGCGTACTTATAGAGTTGTACGGATGATACGCGCACCTTTAAAGGCTTACGCCCATCATATTTTGTAGTAAAGATAAAATCAAACTTAAATAGGTAGGGGCTATTTTATCTCTAGGACGCACGGTGAGTGAGTGAGTGAGATCAAAATTAAAAACAAATAAATAAAATATGAGTACTGACTATATTTCTCAAGCAACATTCTCATATGATTTTCGAACTCTGTTTCAAGGGTCTTGCCAACTACTATCACACTTGCAATGATGCTTGTGATGGTGTTCTAAAAACTCTGAAATTACCTCAGTCTTTTTCAAGGAAATCCTAGCAAAAGCGCGTTTGCGCTTTGAGGCACGCGTAATGGAAATTGTAAAAAATAGCGCATTCGCGCTCTCTTGCCTCAGAGACTGGCAGAGAGCAATTCTATTGCTCTCTGCCAGTCTCTGGGGCAGAGCAATTCTATTGGCTGAGCAAGATGAAAGCGAAATCTAAAGACATTTGTTATTGGTTATGGTATCATAAATGACGTGTCTAATAGATGAGATAAAATCTCTCTTAAATGGTTCTTTGAATACCGATTTTAAAAAAATAAAAAAAATAAGGGTATTTCATCTCACTGACTTATAATCTCTGATTTTATTTGAGATAAAATGAATCTCAGAATAACACTCCCAGGAATAAATTCCAATTCTTACCGGTTCGGCCCCTTGAATTTATTTTGTAATTACGCCATGGTGTCTGATTAGTGTACTAATAAAATTAGGTATCAATGGAAGTTTTCCACCACAGTGATGAATATGTTTTGTTGTTATGCCTCTGGAAGTGTCGTTTGATCAGGGCCTAAATCTGAGAATGAGTCTGAAATTGAATTTGGCAAAGTGCATTGGTTATTTTGAAAGGTGTATTCTCCTAGACTCACACACACACACACAAAAATCATTGGCTTCAAGTTTGACTGAACATTTCATTATACCACTCGAGACGATAGAGGTATTAAAATTTTGCCTCATTGTTTTTATCTTAAATTCAGGGATGATGTTTGTAGCTGACGGGTTAGTGGGTAAGATATTCATGGCCTACCTTTCTAGCGATGGCCTCGACAATCTTACCTTCTATCATTTGCCGTTGAGTTCTGTAATTTACCCGCGAGCCGTTGATTACGATCCGGATACCCGTTCCGTATTCTGGACCGAAACGTCTGGCTCGATACGACGTGGGAATATCAATGGAAGTGATCAACACGTGATAGCTGATTCTGGTGCTGATGGTGAGGGTTGCTCAGCGATTGTAAGACACATGCTCTGGCGATATTTGCTCCGTGGTCAATTCCTTACACTAACCAGATACCCAACTTCAACCCTATAAAGAGAGAGATAGAGAGAGAAAGAGAGAGAGAGAAGCTAGCCCTGAGATTAAAACCTAAGTGTAACCCTAACCCTAATCCTACATTGTGGAAGAGATAAAGCCCGGAGCAATTACCGCCGGAGCACATGTGGGATGACCTCTTCACCTTGTTCCACAACCCATTATGTGTTTTCTTGTTTTTGGATTTGTTGTGATATTAATGATATTGATATGATGGTAGGTTCTTTTATAGCTTTTCTTGTCTGTCACTCATGGCCATCCAGTATTATTCAGTGTTATTAACAGTATCCACCATGCAGGTATAGCAATACTGCTATTGAGGCGCTATAGCATCTATCGAGGAAATCGATTCCTGCCAAGTACCCATTTTCCTCACTTCTGTGAAGTGTGCCAAAGGTAGATAAGCGTCTTGCCAAACGACGTAAGGGATTTGGCAGGGACTCGAATCCCCATACCTTGTGATCCACAGAATGGGATTTATCCATCATACCACAGCACCTCTACATTCCCATTGATATATGTCAAGTGGACATGGCTTGATACCCACGGCCAAGCTCCATGCGAGATATAAAAAAAGGACAGAAAGTCCGACATCCAACATGTCCAATGGTATACTCCTGTCTCACCCTTACCACGCTTTGCACATTGCAAACGGATGCAAATTTATGTCAGTGGGTTGTACCTCGCGGAACACTGGACTCTGACTTGAGTTTAGTCCAATGTGCCATCAAACATTGACCGCTGGGTACAGTACAGTACGACGAAGATGCTGATGATCGTGAAATACAATCAAGATGCTTTTTCACTACTTTTACTTCTGCCTTCCTTTCTCCATTTTCTTACAGATCCAAAAGGCATAGCACTGGATAAAAGTCGTGGTAAGGTATTTTGGACTGATGACAAACTGAACCAAATCGTGTCAGCTAATTTCGACGGATCTTCACAACAGATTCTCATCAATAGTGACATTTATCGTCCACGCTCAATCATTATACAGGAAGAAGAAGGGTAAAGTTTCTCTCTGTTTCTCCCGTTTCCGCCTTTGGTCATTCCTTCCCGGCCTCTCTTAAACCTCGTCCTATTCTGGGAGCTTGTCCAGAAATAGCCACAATATTTCACTCGTTCCATGTCATTTACTAAAAGATTGTCAGCCTGATCGGAGTCGTCGGGTTTAGAGCTCCCCAAACAGACCTCAAAGTCGGGTCGATTTCAGGCACCAAACTTCACCCCCTCTGTCCTATGCACCAATATTTTTTAGTAGAAAGTAGTATGACATCTACATTGTGGATGACAAAACCCATGTCTTTCCTTCCTCTACTCGGTTTATTTTTCGATTACCATCAAGCATCCTATCATTCACGATTGAAATTGCGACGGGTAAATTCAATGAAATATAAAGGTGCGGTATCCTGGAATAATCTTGACCCCTTACTTATAAACATGACCACCGCAAACTCAAAGCCAAAATCAAGCTGCATCTTCTTGCCACGTATCAACGACATCCTTCTGACTAAAAATTATGATATGACTTACGTCCTTCTGTGATGTTGTTGTTTTTACTATTGTTATTCTGTTTTATGTTCTGTATTTTGTATTTTGTATCATAACTTTTATTGCTTGTTTTATACTTTTCTACTTACTGTATCACCAAACTGTCATTTATGTTATGGATCCCCCTATAACCTCAAGCCACTGGCTTTTCTAGGGTGTTAGATCCTCACACTTTTCGATGTATATATTAACTCGTGTGATTTTTATGAAATAGATAAATTGAATTGAATTGAAATTGTCCCCGCTTATAACAATGGACCGTATCTACACAAACTAGCTAAAGCCGCCTAACAAAAGCTTATGCCCAAGTTATTTTGCTCCAGCAATTGCTACGGCCTTACATTTTGCTTGGCCTGGGAGCCAAAGGTTATCAAGTAAGTGCAATTTTTAGGGCTCTTGCTATGTCAGGCATGTTTTTTTTTTTTTACAGCTGGTATCGTTTGAAGTTTACAACAGGGTTATAAACTTGAGCATTAGATAAATAATACAAAAGCCTTTTGTGTGCCAAAAGTTTTCCTCCCAGCTCGCTTTCAATACTGGCTGCAGAGAGCAATTTGACCTACTACTCTCAAACATTATAAAATGTGACAAAATATATTTATGGCTGATTAAATTCACGTTTTTTGTGTGTTTTTAAAATTTTGTAATTGAAGAGAAATATCAACTATCTACTAGCTTTAAAAAAGAAAACGAGGGCAATTCAAAATGCAGAAATAACTTCTAGTCATCTCCATCACGTCCATGTAAGGTAAACCCAAGGGTACCAGAAGAGGAGCTTGCAAGATATCAAGCAAAATTTTGTTGATGAAAGAAAATTCCTTCTTTCCAAACAGGTATTTACTAATGAGGCAAGCCTTTGTGTACGAGAACAAAACCTTTCCTTTTGATTCTGGGGATTGAATAGGAATGTAATTAATGCTAGTCTGGGAAAGCCACTGCTCTCGAGTAAACAAGCATTTGCTTCTTCTTGCTAACAATTGCTTGTTTGGAATATCTGAAGATGGAAGCAAAGGTTAGACAAACAATTTTACTGCTTTTATAAATACGACCCAATGATTACAAAATTTAGAGAAGTAAGATGAGTATCGATTTTCTTTTTATTTTCCATTGTGCAGGGTTATGTTTTGGACAGACTGCAATTATCCGGCTTCCAGGATCGAAAGGGCCAATCTGGATGGTGGGGACAGATACATCATAGTCAAGTCGGGTATTACTTTGCCGACCGGGTTGGCTTTTAACGATGATGGTAAGAGTCAAATTCACATTCAAATGATTATAGGCATAATAAATCAATCTTTTACATTAGAGCTTAAGTTTGTAAGCTTCATTACTGAATGTCTTGAAAGGTTTTTGGAGAACGTTTTGACATTTTCCTCAAAAAATTCACTTGAAATATCAAACCCGGTGTCTCCAAAAAAAAAAAAAAACACGCAACGAGATTTGAAAAGTACTTGACCATTCTCAATTGAATTTTGTAGGTAGCAGCATCAATTAGATTATGTTTGAATTTTACAAGGATCTAAGCTAAACATTAAAGTTATAATCATTGCTGTAAGACGTAGCATTTTTCAAGTGTTACAAAGAGAGCGCGTTGAATAACATCAGTGCCCAATAAGCGTATACCTGTCGCCTGAACATTTCGTGGCAAGCTCTCAAATCAACTTCAATTCTTTTTACAAAAGTGGAGTTAAGAATTAAGATTAATGTCATTTACCCTTCCATTAAGGAAATTTAGTGTCTTTAGTATCTCTTTTCTTATGGACGTGTTAAGCAATGTTCATAGATCTTCAGAGAATGGGTGTCATAAAGTCAGTGTTAAGTGTTTGTTTTAACTTGAAATAAATATTAAAGAGTTGAAAAAGCAATAGAGTTGTTATTTTCATTTAAGCAATGCTTTGTTGTTTCCTATAAACAATACATTGCTCACGCCATAATGATTGAAATACAAATGAGGTGAAGAAGTGAGTAAATCACCGGTTCCATCAAAAACATCTTCGAATGCTTTCTTTTGCTTTTTGAACATAATTTTTTTTGAATGCATATTAATATAGATTATATTATGCCACTGGTGATTTAAAAAGAAATAAATAGTTAGAAAGACTTCAGTGGAAGGTCTTTCGTGAAAAGCAGAAGCGACAAGTCTATGCTTATTGCGGACTTAATGCTATTTAACGCACACTCCTTGTACCCTTTGCTTGACTTCTTGTGAAATTCACACGGAGTTAGAAGATACTAATACAATAATATTGTATATGAAGTTTGATTGAGGAGGGTTTAGTACTTTTGAAGATATTACCAATCAAAATGTCGTTGCATTTTTTGAGACGCCCCATATCACGTAAATGAAATCGAGTGTTCTTTCTAACACCGTCGGCTTTGTGACGAGAAATAAAATTCACTTGACATTAAAGAATACGTGCTTGCCCATTAACTGTTCCGGCAACAGGTTTTCGCCTAGGAGACACGGATACCATTTATTACGATCACTTTTTATATACGTTTGAAAACATTTTGTTGTTGTTGTTGTCTTCATGAATTTTTTCCATTTGTTTTTATTTGTTTTGTTTTTGTTTCGTTTTATTTTGTTTTGTTTTTTTGTTTTGTTTTGTTTTGTTTTGTTTTTTTTTGGGGGGGGGGGGGCAGGGTCTCTTAAATCAGTAGGAAATTCATACCATATTTAGAAAATACCCTTATAATATTACCAAATACGTTTTAATTGAAAATGGTTATTTTATAAGTCCTTTTTGAGATTTTGACAAATAATTTCTTATCGCATTTTTTTTCGAGCCTCACCACTTTTGGTATATAAGTCAGTGGATAAGTGTCCTACACGCTCCCCCCAAAAAATATATTCCGTTTTCAATATCGGCCAAGTATGGGAAATTTTATGAGGATATTTTGGAAACGGACATTTTTGTAGAAAGATAATGTCATGGGTGAAACTATGAACGTTATTTCCATGGGTCTGAAGTTACATTTCAGGCATTTAAAAAATGCTGCAATAGCGACACATACGCCTACCATGTCTACTCTTTATACAGAACTGTTATTGGAAATGATATTCGTGAAGATATAATGCATAAAAATATCATTATAGCAAAAAATTCCAGTCAAGCCAGTTTTGACAACGGACTAATATATCAAGCATTATTTCAAGGCATTGTCCGCAAACTAACAAGAAGGGATGTATGTTTTGACCATCAGGGACAAGGATCTACTGGTGTGACGCTTCGTACGATAGGATCGAGTCTGTCGACCTTTGGGGCAACAACAGAATGGTTCATCTAACGGCAGCCTATATTTATCCATTAGACCTGGCAATCTACGACAGCAGTATAATATGGACGGATTGGGTTAAGGATGCGCTTGGAATTTCTTCAATTGACGACAGCATTAACTATAGTTTTTACTATCACAGAATTTTCCGATATCCCAACGGCATACATGTTTACCCAGGTTCGTTAGACTTTCTCATCTGGATCAAATGCATTCTCACTTTACAGTTCTTAAAAAAAAAAAAATTTAAAAAAAATGTATATCCAATATTCTCTGCGTCATGATGACACAATCTTGGCTTCATCCGCATCCGTTCTGTAAAGTAAGGCTTTTTGTGAGCCATTCAAAATTGACAAAGTTTATTTTGGATCCTATCTTTTTCTTGAATGTCTACTGTAAATTACTATGGTAGCTTCTAATCAAACAGTTATAAGATATGCAACCTTGAAATATTTTTCATGGTTACACATATTTTGTATAGCGATACCTTATTCATAACTATGCTGTCTTACAGTGGTGCAAATCCATTTTGATTTTTTTTTTTGGGGGGGGGACATTCGCCTCCAAAATTCTCTGACAAGCAAAAAAAAAAAAAAAAGGTTATTCAAAAAGGTGAGGGGAGGGGGACATTTGCCTCCAAAATTCTCTGACAAGCAAAAAAAAAAAAAAGGGTTATTCAAAAAGGTGGGGGGGGGGGGGGGACATTCGCCTCCAAAGTTCTCTGACAAGCAAAAAACAAAAAACAAAAAACAAAAACAAAGGTTATTAAAAAAAGGTGGGGGGGGGGGGGGTCATGTCCACCTGTCCCCCTGGATATGCGCCCATGCTGTCATAGATGACTGAGCAGCCTGTTTTTCAAAACTTTTTTTTTCCTTTAAAATACTGTTGAAGGAATGCGGGGCAAAAGCCATTATACATTTTATTACTTGTCTGGAAACAACTGATGAGTTAATGAGTTTGTGCATTTGAATAGATAAAATAGGCTAATGTCAAGTCAAACTCACGAAAAGGCTTAGGCCTGTTACAAGAAAAAAATATGATATCCTCTTCGCCATGATGACACAATCTATTCTTCATCAGCATCATTCTTCAAGTTAAGCTTTTGTGTGAGTCATTCAAAATTGACAAAATTTATTATGGTCCCTATCTTTTTCTTGAAGATCTGCTGTAAGTTACTATGGTAGGTATCAACACATGTATTTTCTCAATCATGTCAAAATTTGAGGTTCATAAACCTTTTAATTCATGTCTATTCGAGATAAATTCCCTATGCACTTTATTCAGGTAAAATAGTGCATTGGACAAATGAGTAGGGAAGCTTGGATATTATGAGACAAGAAGTTAAGCTGCTATGTAGCTGTAAGTTAGCGAAATGTTAGTGGCTCGAAAAGAACGCAAAATGCATATTGTTGAAAATCATAATTTTATCGCATTAAGGTAGAAACATATCATTAAGTCATGAGGCGGGTAAAATACCTCTATTACCCATTATTACGATTAGGCTTTATATTACCAAAACTGTTATTACATATGTCAAATTATAACTTTAATTCACCGCTATCACCAACAATTTTACAGTTTGTGTTCTGGACAAGTCTTTTCGTGCCACGTCGTTTCGCTATTAAAATAAAGTTACTTTAAATTAAATTAAGATTATCCCAGTGGCGGCGTTACAGGGGGGGGGGGGGAGAGGGGGCGACCGCCCCCCTATGATTTTTCAAGTAGTGAAAAAAGAAAAAAAAAAGAAAAAAGAAGAAAAGGTGGAAGAAAAGGGAAGAAAAGGGAAGAAAGAAGAATGGGGAGTATTAAAAAGAGAGGTCTTAAACATATAACTCTATATTACCCCTGTTATTTAATGGAGAAAAAATATGACGTCATCTTTAGGTCGTCTTGCCCCTCCTATCAAAATACCCTGGCGCTGCCCCTGGATTATCCTATAAATTGAATCATGATCATGTGCAAGCTTACTACGTTTTGGTGATTGATCGTCGTGATAAGAAACGTCGGCATACCGGATGACAAAGTACAACGACACGTGGATGTCCAAGGTGTTATAAATATTCTTCTGGTTTAATTTTGTTTGATTTGGTGATAATTCAAAACAAAACAATCATGACAAGGCTGAAGAAGAAGAAAAAGAAGAAGAAGAAGAAGAAGAAGAAGAAGAAGAAGAAGGAGAAGAAGAAGCAGCCAACTTGTCTATGTGAGATGGAAAATTTAGGGATATATTTTCTTTCCAATCAGATTGAAATTATGAGGTTAACAATTATTCATAGACTGCAAAATTAATTACGCATTTACAATTAAATTGAGCCTATGTTTAGTTATAGATGAGCCCCCAACTACGTTCAAAACAATGGCTGGTATCTATAAAACTATCAAAGGCCTAGCAAATGCTTTTTTGTAATCTTTTGCTTTCATCTTCAGATATTCCAACCAAGTAGTTGGTAGCAAACAACAACAACAAAAAAAAACAAAACAAAACAAAACAAAAAACAAAACAAAAAAAAAACAAAAAAAAAAAACAAAAAAAAAAAAAAAAGAAGAAAAAACACACACACACAAAACAACAACACAATATTTCTCTCTTTTTTTTTTTTTTTGGTTTAGCATTCGCTTCCCCAGAATAGCAAAAGTTTACATTTCTTTTCAAATCTTACTCCGCATCGAAATGAAAGGTTTTGTTCGTGCACACGAAAGCCTGGATTAATTAATGTCTAAAAGAAAAAATTTCTCTCATCAGCAAGCTTTTGCTTGGTATTTTGCAAGCGAACTATATAGTTCGTATTTACGCGCATGGACATGATGAAGATGAAAAAGATGCAGCTTAAACTGAACGCACCTACCCTGTATTTTAAATAAAACTAAAACTTAAATAATACTTACCTGGCGAGCCTTTATGAACAAGGAAAAACTATTTTGAATTCTGAGTAAAACTTGAATAAAATTTAGCTGTTGCTAGTCTGGGGAAGCTTCTTCGTAATAGAAATTTGTTGGAATATCTGAAGATGGAAGTACAAGATAAAAAAATTCCCGCCCCCCCCCCCCTTTGTTTAAGATAAGATCCAATGGTTCGTATAAATCAAGGAGGAGATACCGCCTAATTTAAGTTAGATTTTGACATAACTGTTACATATTAGTCAAAGTTTAGATTAGTTTAAGTCAAAACTTAGATCTGGATCTAGACTTTTTCAAGTTAGATTTTCAGCAGAACTTTTCAAGATGACTTGCAATTTTTCTCAAGTTGGACGTTCCTCTAGATGAAAATAAGGTACCGGGACGTAAATGTGGATAGTATTAGAAGAAAACATTTCCAAAATCAGTCTTAGATCTTAAGTTAGATTAAATTTGTAGAATAAACCTACTGTTAGAGATGAGGGTGATTTATCAAACGACAAGGATCCACGTCAACATTTTATAAGAGAAAATGTATAATACACATCGTAATGTTCGGGCGTTATTATCCACGCTTGGTAACTTCGAAACAGTCCAAACGCCTCGGGTGTATCAGACTTTTCCAAAGTTACCTTGCGTTGACAATCCCTACCAGTATCCTTACTGATATGTAATAATTGTATACCTATTTCTACTTATGCTATTATACTATCATGGGCTTTTAAGGTCTAGATCTAAAGTTGTTTGACTTTTTTCCAATTTGAATCTAGTTTGCATGTTTGTTTAATTTCAGAAAAAGCATTACACAAATGTATACATTAGGATACAAGAAAACAAAACAACAAAATAAAAAATAAACAAACAAAACGAAAACAAAACAACAGAAAAAAAAGAAACAAATGGTGAACGTATTATTGGAATTTAATTCATTTTTTGTTGTTGATTTATTTTGCAGGTATCAATGAATGCAGGATTGGCTCTCATAATTGTGACATAAATGCTAAATGTACCAACACAAAGGAATCTTACACATGTGCCTGTAATGATGGATACAACGGCGACGGAACTACTTGTACTGGTAATTAGTTGAAATAATTATGATAACACTTTGACGTCAGATATTGTACTTTTTCAATATCAATCAAAACACCTTGCCATTTAATCACATGAATCGAAGTTTGTAGTAATGCATCGAATGAGAAAAAAAATTAACTACATAAATTTGCAGATATTGGATTGGGCCAGTAATTTCAGTGGGAATTAGGCTAGGTCGCTTTTGATAAACGGTCGGGTAAGCGTGAGACTAGAGTGTTCTCGTCGTGTTAATTTGGCAATCCCCCCCCCCCCCCCAAAAAAAAAAGGGAGAAAAAAAGTTATGGTATCTTCAAACGCTCAAAATTAAGAAAGGAAGAATATCGCTTATCAAAAGCTTTCGGCGCCGTGCGCACGGCATAGATCTACACCTAGACCACAGACAAATTTAAACTTGTCTACATGAGCCTAGAATTGCACTGCAAGCTTATGTTGGAACTCAAAAGCGCGAATTGGTGCAAAACCGCGAATTGCCGCCTAAGCATGTAGAAAATAAGTTCAGCGCGTAGTGTCATACTCTACGTATGTGCGACAGTGTTCCAGCGCGGCGGCGTGTGTTGGAGTACAACAAAGAGATTCTATAATCTTTTTGGAGTACAAAAGTCAAAGACATTCTATGTCATTATTATAGAATTTCTTTGACAAAAGCGCGAATTGGTGCAAAACCGCAAATTGCTAGACGCGGATCGTGTAACATTGTTTAACCCGCTCTGAACCCTACAAAACATCAAACATTTCTCATTAATTATCATGAAGCAGGGGCGTAAATCCACTTTGAAAAGTGGGGGGGGGGGGGGTGATCCAGAATGTGTTGGTAGTTTGGTAGTCAGTCACTCACCGTCTCACGTAATAACTGCATTGACTGCACCAGCTGTGCGTGTTTGTTGTGCATATGTGCATGCTGTGCAATTATTGTACACATGTCACGCTGAACTTATTTTCTACATGCATAGGCGGCAATTCGCGGTTTTGCACCAATTCGCGCTTTTGAGTTCCAACAAGCGTATCCATATGCACTCTGACCTAATATTTGTAATGTGACAGTATAGCAACGTGATGACTGATGAGTTGATGTGACAATGGATTCTGAAAATGAGGAAGTAGATACAAGTCTAAATCCAGTTTGCCAATAACCTACCATTTATTGTTCTAAAAAACACATGTAAGCATTCATGCACTAGTTTGCTGGAATGAATTAATGCATAATCGCTGCAATCAATGCCTGCACTCCAGCAACGCCTGTACGCTACAGCCGTAACTGCGAAGGCTCACATTATATTAATCAAGACTGCCTTCGCTGTTTGGGCCGCAGCTCAGCTGGGCAAATCCACCTAGACAAGTTCCAAGGTTATTTGGAATAACCCTGTACTTCTTATGGCTTTTTACTTAAAGTTCCTACAATAGGTCTTGTATGGAATATCGCGACTTTTTTCCACGGCAGTCCTTACATGAGGGATAGGAAAATGGGCATTTTTAGGTCTAACGTTAGATCTAAGATGGATTAAACGTTGGTTTTCCTTCAATACCGTCTTTACTTCCTTTTAGCTTTTTACCTTGGGACCTGCTGTGTGAGCTTAGCTCCTCTAAGATGGATTAAACGTTGGTTTTCCTTCAATACCATCTTTACTTCCTTTTAGATTTTTACCTTGGGCCCTGCTGTGTGAGCTTCCGCCGTTTCGGGCTGTGACATGTCTACTGTAGTACAAGCAAGTGTGCACGCATTGCTGCATTGAAGCGATTGCGCAATAATTTACTACGGTATTAGTAGTGCATGATTTCCCACATGTATTTTTTGAACAATAAATGATAGGTTATTGGCAAACTGGATTTGGTCTTTATTTCTTTTGACCGAGTAAAGAGGCCGTAACCTTTTCCTCTCATTTTTGAACTGCCAAATTTACAAGACAAGAACACGCCAAGAACACGCCAATAACGCGACTTTATACAAGACCGTTTATCAAAAGCCGGCTAGGTTTACGGTTAGTGAAGGTTTATGCCGGAGGAAATGTCATAAAATCGCTTTGAACAAGGTATAACCTTGTCTGAGATTTCAGAAAAAGTATTAGGGCTCCAAACAAATGCGTACATTAGAATACATGAAAGCAAAACAACAAAACAGAACAACAATAAAAAGAAACACATGGTGACCTACTAAAGAAGTGAGGTTTCTTTATGTCTTATGCTTTGTTTTGTTGTTGTTGATTTATTTTGCAGATATAGATGAATGCAGGATTGGCTCTCATATTTGTGACATAAATGCTACATGTACCAACACGCAAGGATCTTACACATGTGCCTGTAATGATGGATATGACGGTGACGGAACTACTTGTACTGGTAATTAGTTAAAATATGATATAAGTTAACGTGAGACCTTTGACCTTTTCTATATCAATCAGGATACCTACTGACCAAAATTATGGAGAATAATTAAGATACCTTGCAATTTTAATCAGACCGATAAGGTTTGTGATAATGCATTTCGACATACTGGCAATATAAACTTGCAGTCATTGACTTAAGTCAATGATTTCAGATGAGAGTTAGGCTAGGTTTTGAGGTTAGTGTTAGGTTTACGCTGGAGGAAATGTCACAAAATCGCTTGGGGGGGGGGGGGGGGGGGAACTAAGTTTATTGAAAAAAAAAATCGTCAAGCAGTTCTGCTTCATATATCTTAAAAATGGTGACGTTTGTTTTACCCAGGTTGTCTGGAGGTACTCGTTTTTTCCGAAAGTTCCTTTTTTCGAAGGTTCATACTTCCGAATATTGGTAATTCCGAAACACAAATTTCCCATGGAAGGGGGTTCATAATTCCGAAAATGAAATAGGTTTCATAGTTCCGAACATTTCATGCATTACTCCGAAGGTTAGTTATTCGGAAGGTTCGTAATTCCTGAAATGAAAAAGGGTTCATATCAAATTTGAAGGTTCATAATTCTGAAATGCCATAGAGCCCTACATAAATTTTCGGAATTACGATCCTTCGGAAATATGAACCTTCTTTCATTTTTGGAATTATGAATCCCATTTCATTTTCAGAATTACGAACCGTCGGAGTAACAAGCCTCCGGAAATACTAACCTTCGGTAAAACGAACCTTCGGAATTGTGTACTTTCGGAAAAACGAAACGTGCACCCTTTTGTAATATAGACTTTCTCTTGACCTCATGAAATTTTTGAATATTTTTCTATATTGTGTAGATACCGATGAATGCATGTTTGATTCTCACACCTGTGACATAAATGCTGCGTGTACCAACACACAAGGATCTTACTCATGTTCATGTATCAATGGATACGACGGTGACGGAACCACCTGTACTGGTAATAACTTGAAAGTTATAGTTTTGTTAAGTTATATATCGAATGATGGGGGGGGGGGGGGGGTGGTGTGTTGACTTCGCTTTCGTCATGGCCATTGCTTGAGCATAAAAAACTTTCAGCCGGCCAGTTCAGGTACGAGTTCGATTAGTGTCAGAAACTAATCTTTACTATATTCGTTGGAGAAAATGCCGTCAAATCGCTTTGAAGCAAAGTAAATAATATTATATTCAAATCTTGAAGCATTTTTCATCATAATTTCCTCACTGTTTTTTAAAGCAACAAGGAACATATGGATTGTAAAGACCTCATAATTGTTTCATTACAGGGAAGTTCCTTTGTAATTACTAACGCGCCCTGGCCTTTTTCAGATTTCATTGAGAATTTTGGACTGATCTGGAAAATATGTACCCTGCTATCCAAATCACGAAGTTGTACTAACTACAAAAACAAACAAAAACAACAACAACAAACAAACAAAATGAAATAAAATTCCTACCTAATTTGTGATTAAGAATATTCTTTTGCCTAAAGATCCTCCATTTCTTTTAGCTATAAATTTCTACAGACCAAATATGGAGAATAATGACTACTACTACTACTACTACTACTACTACTACTACTACTACTTCTACTATTACTACTAAATCCTTAAACAGGAGAGTGGCATATGGCAGCTTTATACATTATCCATACTTTATCCTGGATTTCCCACTGAGCCTATTACCGCGGAACTAGTTGTACATTTTGGCACAATTTATAACATTCTTTGAGACTTTGTCATTATCAGTGAAAAAGATGCTAGTAGGAATGGTTTCGAAATTTAATTGTTACGTTTTCTTAACTTTCGGAAAAGAGCAATAACCACGCATAAATTTAGAGAATAGAATATAACCAAAAATGAGAATATTTTGTTATTTTTATTTCTATATTTTTCTTGATAATTTGTAGATATCGATGAATGCTGGATTGGCTCTCGGACTTGCGACATATATGCTGTATGTATCAACACAGCAGGATCTTACGAATGTTCCTGTAGTGATGGATACGACGGTGACGGAACTAGTTGTACTGGTAATTACTTCTAATTTCAGGATCCTCACACAAGTAGAAATTTATACACAGGTCTTATACAGTGCGTCCCAGAATAAACAAAACCCTAAAACAAAGGGTCATTGTGACCACACTATGTGCTCTATGACAATTACTATTTATTTTCCATAAACTAGGAGTGTTATGTTTTTGAAAAATACCTTGATGGCATCCATCTGTACATGCTTTACCGAGCAGCAACATTTTGAAAATGACATGGAAAAACTCAGTTGTGCCGGATTTGGGTAAAACCATGAAAACATTAGGATCATATGAGACATGACCCAAATGCAACATGACTTTTAATAATCTTGATAACGAGGGTAAGGATAATGCCCTCATCATAAAATAAAGGATGGTCGATGTTGGGGGTAACGAAAGGGCATGTTTTGTATTAAAATGGTACCTGCAATCTAAATGAAAAGCAATTTTTTGCATTTTTCTGAACTGAAATTTCTTTTAAGAACAAAACGAACAGAAAGGTGTTATTTTTCATAAAGTTAAAATAGGTGTTACTTTCCATTGTCATCAATGAAAGTACAATGTAGAAAAGGCACATAAGGCAGAAAAAATATCAAGATTATAACAATTTCCCACCTCAGGAGGGGCACCTTTTCCATCACAGGAAGGGCACTTTTTCATCTTTTAACGGATATTTGCTGATATTTTGGGGGATGTATGCCCCTGCTGCCGCTGAAAATTTGTTATTGACCCGTGTTTTATGAATTTCTGATTAAATGTATGCCATCACACAAGGAATTTCAGGTATCATCTTTGTTTCACTTTAGTCAGTTTGCATGTCATCCTAATGTTTTCATAGTTTTACCCAAATCCAGCACAACTGAGTTTTTACATGTCATTTTCAAAATGCTGCTGCTCGGTAAAGCATGTACGAATGGATGCCATCAAGGTATCATTTAAATTTATAATACTTCTAGTTTATGGAAAACAGATAATTATGTAATTGTCAAAGAGCACAGAATGTGGTCACTGTCAGATATTAGTCCTGTAAATACTATTCTGACGATAAGTTAGATCCTGTATTGAAATGTACATGTATCAAAGGCACAACAAAATAAACAGGCGACTTCACCAATACATATATAGTAAAAATAAATTTAATTCAGAGCCATCTGCTCAATAATGTATTAATGCGAAATAATTGACAAAGTAAAATAATTTGTATTCAACAGGAAATAGAGTATACAAGGTGATTAAATAATTCACAAGTTCCACTATCAACAATGCAACTAAAGGTAAATAATTGATTCCAAGTTCCAATATTATCAATGTATAATCAAATGTAATCACATTGTGCCAAGTTTCAAGATTATCATAAAGAAAAAACAATATATTGCCAGCAATGACTATTTCATCCTTCGGAGTATTATTATTTAATTATGAAAGAATGAAACTACCTACACTGGACCAGTAATTGGTGTGTACACACACTAAAAAGAAACACCCGCTCTAGAGTCCATGTGAAGGGTTCATGAGGACAACCTCCTCTTTGAGTCCACTGAAGAGATGCATGAAGTGACCAATGTATGAAGTAACCCGATGTGTGAAGTAACGTGCGAAGTCTGACCGGTGTGTCCCTGACCCGCAACTTTATGAACTTGAGTTGAAGACTTGAGTTGAAGACTACCAGTTAGCTACGATGTCTGGGTATATAGACCTTGAGCACCAACCCATCGATGAATTAGGACTACGAGCCAATATAAGTATCTACGAGTGACTACGAGCCCAGCTCGTCCCTAAAAAAGTAAATCGAAACAAACTAGCCAACCATCTACCAAATAGTCAAAGTCTAGCTGTAACAATATTATCCTACCAATTTACAACATTGGTTCAAATCTCTCTAAAGCTTGGCTTCCTTGAAATAAACAATTGAAATAGGCAAGATTTATAAGCGACTATGTACGGTATCTTTCATATGTAAATTCTAAAATGAAATAGCTGTCTTTAGATACATCACTTCTATATAGTACAATTTCTACTCAGGATATCTAAAGCAGAATAAACTTGTCAAGTTTACCTCTTCTTCATTCAATACGATAAAATAATCATTTGACCTCAGATACATGTGTAGCACATAGAAAAAGACTTTCCGTTCATGCAGTGTACAAAATATAATCATGCTTTCAGATAATAAGAAATATGAAATTAACTGCATTTAATCACTAGTTTTCTTATGTGCAAAGTGGATTTAGTATATTGAAAAGAAATGTCCCTAGTCATAAATCAAGGATACCGTTTCTTTCCGGTTAAAGTTCACATAAATGAAATGAATGAAATAAGACAACATTTAACATACGCTTTTTTGGATTTCCTTCACTTTTCCCAAAGTTAGAACTTAACATTAAAATTGAGACTTTGCGAATTTCTGCAAGTCTCTACATATATTTTTAATACATTAAATTACAAAATAAGATAACTACTTAGAACAAAAATACTACTATAACTTACAGTTCAGATGAAAACCATAATGCAAGGTGAGGTGAGGGCTGAGGAGGCTTTCTACCACGGCCTGTACTGCCTGGAACCTGCCGGTAAGGAAAAACTCTGCTATGCCAGCAGCATGCATAGCCTGCAACAATCACCTTCTTGGCGGCCTACACTCCCTCATCACTCAGTCAACATCAGACACGGTCTGACTCTCTTGAGATCTCCAAAGCAATCTGACCAAAACTCTAAAAACTCTAACCCACAATGATTCTCTCAATACTCAACTCCTGCTCCACCCAACATTCTTCTTACTCCCATAATACTGAACCCTCTATGCAAAATTGCCCCATCAAAATTCCTTTTACTCCCCTCATACACACACACACACAAAAGAACTTGCCCAATTGCCCCACCAAAGTTTGCTGACCTAAGACTAATAGTGCCTACATTGCTTGGCTACAAATCCTATTCAATTTAACTGGCCTACTACATTCTATGTCTATTGAACTAAGCATGGTCATGAGGGTTTAGGATGAAAGGGAATGCAGTCGCATTGTGACAGTCACAATAAACCCTTTGTTTTAGGGTTTCGTTTTTTCTGGGACGCACTGTATATAAGGATCGCCGTTAAAACCCCCCCCCCCCCCAAAACACACACACACACACACACACACACACACGCACACCCACACATTTTGGGGCATGGAACTTGATAGCTTTATGTTTTTGGGGGAGGTCAGCTTGCATTATCTTTAGAGTCAATTTGGAACACTGGTCTTGCTCGAGCAAACAAATTTACAACTGCCCGCTCATCAGCGGACTCACGAGAAGCTCCGGCCTATGGTAATTAAAATGGCATAAAGCTAGAACCGCTAAAGATTTATGACACTTTAAACTAATCAGAGATCTAGAATCAGCATTCCATTGATGGATGGGGGGGGGGGGGGGGGAGGCATGGCGTCGGTCTTCCATTTAGGGTTCCATTGGCCTATCTTTTCATAATTGGTAAATGATTATTTTAGTTTACTTTAATCATTTATATTTATTGTAGTGTACATGAGCATGAGCATTATGAATGAATATCTATAATCTATATATCTATATCTATAATGAAAGTTTTGGACAGGTTCATTCTTTATAAGCAACCTTACCCGTACTTAATAGCTATTGGTTTGTATATGTTTGAAGATATTTTAAATTTTGAAATCTTGTATATGTTTGAAGATATTTTAGATTTTGAATATATATGATACGTGTAATCTAGTTGGGTTGATATTTAATACAAAATTCCCTTGGCATCAACTTAAAGGTTTGCTTCAAAATCTATCCTTAACATAGTTCAGGGAGGCCGCTTCGCTTGTAATTTCTTTTTCTTGCAGCTTAAAAAAAAAGTTATCTTGACCTCGTGAAATATTTGAATAATTTTCTATATATTTTGCAGATTTCGATGAATGCAGGATTGGCTCTCATATTTGTGACATAAATGCTGCATGTAACAACACACAAGGATCTTACACATGTGCCTGTAATGATGGATATGACGGTGACGGAACTACTTGTACTGGTAATAAGTTAAAATATGATAAAACTTAACGTCAGACCTTTTTCAATAGCAATCAAGATACCTTGCAATTTATTCAGATGAATCGATAATGTTTGTGATAATGAATTTAATACTTATTTATATTTTAGATTTAGAAATGATATAATACTTGGAGTTGATAGTTTCGACCAATTTTCCCTTGGCGTGATTTAAAAGGTTTGCTTCAAAACATATTCTTAACACTCTTTGGGGAGGTCGTTTTCCTAGGAATTGCCTTTTCTTACCTTTTGCTTGCAAAAAATAAAACTAGTATTAACGTAGGGTTTACGTACTAGGTTCTCAAGTAAAGCATTTGCTAGGGCTGTTGCAATGTCAGGCATGCGGAATTGCAGCTGGTATTGTTTGCAAGTTTATAATACACTATAACATCAGTTCAGACTGCCTTAACTCTTTCAGTGCCGATGTCATATATATGTGACAGATAGACTTGTCATTTTCAATCACCAATTGCTCGACCAAAGGAATGGTATATGGTGTTCAACGTATATCAAAATTTTGAGCATAAATCAAGCATTATAATATATGATTATAATTATATGCTGCCATAGAAATTTTCAGAGAAAATTGCAAATTTTTAAAAAGATATTACCTTATTTCAACATTAAACAGAACAAAAAATAATGGACAAAAAAGAAACTCAAATTTAACTTTCAATAATTCTTATGCATAAAGCTGGATAAAGTAATAACGTCCGGTATCATAAGAAATAGTAATAAATTTCCTAAAAGTTTTGTACACAGTATTTTGTGAAATAATAAATGGTTAATAAAGTGCAGACATTTAAAAAGTAAGTATTGATCATGTTTTGTTCAAATTTTGAAGAGAGCTAAACCCCTTGGCACATTAAAAGTTAAGGTAAATAATACAGAAGCGGTTAGTGCACCGAGGTGCAAGCATAGTCAAAAGGTTTTCTTCCCACTCAACTTTCCAAACAGGCTGCAGAGGGCGGTTTATCCTACTGCTGTTAAACGTGATAAAAACAACTTTATGGCTGATTAAATAGACATTCTTTCAATTCTGTAAAAGAGGAAGTGAGGAAAATTCAAGATGCAACAATAACAAAGAGTCATCTTCATCATGTCCATGTCAGTAAAAGCTTAAGCTAGCAGGAGAGTAAGCCTGCAAACTATCAAGTAAAAGCTTGAACATATAAGCATTTACTAACGTGGCGAGGCTTTATGTACAAGAAAGAAAAAAAAAACAACCTTATGATCCTGAGTAAAATTTCAATAGGAATATAAGCTGTTGCTAGTCTTTGGAGGCTTCTTCCTGCTAGCAATTGCTTAGTTGGGATATCAGAAGATGGAAGTAAAAGTTTAGGAAAAAAATCCTATTCCCCCACCCTTTGATTTAGATACGCATTGATTAAGGAGGACATGCCGGCTAATTTGAGTTAGATTTTGACTAAACTGGTACTCTGATCGAACTTTATGTTAGTTTAAGTTATAACTCACAAGTTGGACGTTCCTCTCGGTGAAATAAGGTACCGGGACGTAAATGTGGAGAGTATTAAAAGATAACATTTTAAAAATAAGTCTGAGATCGTTAGTTAAATTAGATTTGTAGAATAAACCTACTGTTAGCAATGCGTGTGATTTATCAAAGACAGGGATCCATGTCAACATTTTTTTTTTTCGATTTGAATGCAATTTGAAAGCTTGTTTTATTTCAGAAAAAGCATCACACAAATGTATACATTAGAATACAAGAAAACAAAACGACAAAACAAGAGCTACGCAAAACAACAGAAAAAATAAAACAAATGGTATCTAATATTCATGAAGTGAAGTTTCTCTAGGTCTTACGATTTTTTGGTTGTTGTTATACATTTTGCAGATATCGATGAATGCAGGATTAGCTTTCATATTTGTGACATAGATGCTATATGTAACAACACACAAGGATCTTACACATGTGCCTGTAATGATGGATATGACGGTGATGGAACTACTTGTACTGGTAATTAGTTAAAAAATGATAACGCTTAACGTCTGACCTTTTTCTTTTTCAGTATCAATCGAAATACCTTGTGATTTATTCAGATGAATTTACAAGGTTTGTAATAATGCATTTAGAATAATTGATTGCATAAACTTACAGGCATTGAATTAGGCCAATAATTTCAGTTGGGAATTAGGCTAGGTTTACGGTTAATGTTAGTTTTATGCTGGAGAAAATGTCACAAAATCACTTAAAGGAAAGTATAATCATGTCTGAGTTTTTTGTTTGTTTGTTTGTTTGTTCTTGTTCTTCATATTTCTATGAACGCGGATTGTTTGAAATCTCTGTTCCTCCGACCATTACAATACTTTGTGAAATCAGCTTCCTGACTGGTCTATATGGAGGGTGCAAGCACCAAGAGAAAAAACATCAATAATTTAGTCAAGCAGTCCTACTTGCACCCCTGAGGTTTGTTCGAGGAGAGTAAATATTTTCATAAACATAGAGTAGCAATACTGGTAGAGTGATCATTGATTTCACCGATATTTTATTTTTCTTTCAAAATGTTTTCGTATTATATTCAATCTGTTGATTTCAAAGAGAAAAGCGCATAAAAACTGTCTTCGTTATCATGCTTTGTAGGCCTATAATGTATTATTACCCCCAAAATTGAGGCTTCTGTTTTGCGCAGGTTGTCTATATATAATGCTGCGTTATACTTATTTACGTAACGTAAGAGAAAGCGGCAATTGCTCAGGGGATTAGTATACAGGTATATAGTAAGTAAATTTGTCCACCTATATTTATAATATAGACTTTCTTGGATATTTCTCTCTATATTGTGTAGATTTCGATGAATGCATGTTTGATTCTCACACCTGTAACATAAATGCTGCGTGTACCAACACACAAGGATCTTACACATGTTCCTGTATGGATGGATACTACGGTGACGGAGCCACCTGTACTGGTAATAACTTGAAAGTTAATAACCCTCACACGAGAAGAAATTATAATGTTAAGGTGTTTATCGAAACGAATGATGGGGGAGGGGGGGGGGTGCTTTCGTCTTAGGCATTGCTTGAGCACAATTCCAGCTGGCCAGTCAAGTTACGAGTTCCATTAGTGTCAGAAATTGGTGTCAATAATATTCGTCGAAGAAAATGTCGAATCCCTTTGAAGGACGGTACGTAATTATACTCAAGTTTTGGAGCGTTTTTATCGTAATTTCCTCACTTTTTTTAAAATAAAATTAACAAGGAACAATTAGATTACAAAGCATTTTTTTTGTTATATCCTTTTTGCAGATATCGATGAATGCAGGATTGGCTCTCATATTTGTGACATAAATGCTTCATGTACCAACACACAAGGATCTTACATATGTGCTTGTAATGATGGATATGACGGTGACGGAACTAATTGTACTGGTAAATACTCATGAGAAGCTCGAACCACTGAACCAACAATTATATGGGATGAGTTGCGTATCCTGACCTTGGCTGGGGCGGGGGGGGGGGGGGCATCTTAGCCAATGGTGGTCCTGCAAGAAAATCACTTTTCCGGTCCGGGGGGGGGGGGCATGGCGTTGGATGTTCCATTAACCCATCTCTTTATAATTTGATAATAATGATTTTAGTTTACTTTGAATATTTCTATTCAATGTAGTGTCATTAGCATTAGCACAATGAATAGTTATCTATTTGCAAGCGAGCGTAGGGAAGGAGCAAAAATTTGGGTCTTATTTCGTTTTAATGAAAGATTTTGGACAGGTTCATTCTTTATAAGAAACATGCACTAGCTAGTCAGGTTTATATGTTTAAAGATATCTTAACTTTAGAAATGATGTAATACATGTAATTATAGATTCACTCTGTTGGGGTTGATATTTTCCTTCAACTTTTCTTGGCGTCATGGTCTCCTCAGCGCGCACCTCTAGATTTCATTGAAATAAACTGTGACACCCATTATAACAAAATTGTCACGTTTTCTCGCACTGGGATGAATGAATTGATAAAGAAATAACTTTGAATCAAAATAGATTAGCACACAGATGTATACATATTTTCATAAATATGTATTAAATGAATATATAGATAAATTAACAAATATATATATGAAGGAATTAAAAAATTATTTCATCACTAAACACGTAATCTTCGTTCAATAAATGACACTACTAGACTTGTAATTCCCAGATCAAATCTTTCTATTGCTGAAAAACGCTTTAGTGTAACTGCTTCTAGAGCTTGGAATAATGTCCCACGCTCAATTCGAACAATAGAAAATCTAGCAACTTTCAAAAGACAACTGAAGACCTATCTATTTCCACAGAGCTAGTCTTTTCCTTTATTTATTTATTTTTTTTTAAAATTTTTTTATGATGTTTAACTTTTGATTTTTACTTTGTTAGCGCTATGGTACTTCTTTGTGTATAGCGCATTATAAATGACCATTATTATTATTAATAAACAAAATAATGTAAAGAACAAACAAAATAGAAATTGGAGAAATGAAAGTCAGTGGGTATTGATTTGATTATCTATCATTGTATCCTCTTTGCCATATCTTGTAGTAAAAGAAGATATGGCCGAGCATAATAATTCATGGCCTTTTCTCGAGGATGTGGCGGAACTTTGGAAATTCTCAGTACTTAGAAGCTCTTTTTCACTGTATGTATGTGTATGTGACTCTGATTTTGCGTGTCCCCCCCCCCCCCCCCCCGTCTTTGTTTCCCTTCTGTTCAACAGGTTTGGCTACGCCAGTGTATAGTACTCCGCAAAATAGGCATGCCAACCAGTCGCAGTGATGTATTCTTCATTGTTCATAGATATTTTTCATTTGGCTTTGGGAAGAAAATCAAATTGATTTTGACGATTTAAACTAAAGTTCCCTGTGATATTTTTTCGAAAGAGGGATCTTTTTATTTGATTTGATTTGATTTGATTTGATTTTATTTGTTTCCACGATCGGTTTACATTTGTACATGAGAAAGCGAAATATAAGTATATAAACCAAAATGGCATAATACAAAGGATAATACATATATAATAACAGCTCAGTATAATAAACATCTTCCAGTAGAGGTAATAAACGCATACAGTATATACACTTGTGGGGGAACCTATTATAAGCGAGGCTTGTCGAGTTAGGTCCCCATTTAACAAAGAAAGGAGCTGGAAAGTAGAATTATGAGATTAAGATGAGAAGAAACAAAGAGAGGACGGAAATCAGCGGATGGAAACACAGGAGAACATAAAAGGATTAACTAATTATAGAGAGTGGAAGGGAGAGAGAGAGAGAGAGAGAGAGAGAGAGAAAAAGAGAAGAGAGAAGAGAGAAGCGAAGTGCAGATCGAGATCAGCAACCATGCAGCATTTTAATATATGGTTTTAGCAAAAGAGATTTCAGTTCTTTTTTAAAACGGTGCAGTCTCTCTACTTCCTTAAGGTTTGGATCGAGACTGTTCCAAAATTTAGGACCTGTAAAGACGAATGTTTTGTGCTCTAAGAGCGTTCTTGTGCGGGGAAGATGGAAAAAGTTTGATTGTCTTGTTGGGTAGTTGTGGAGTGTATTGTTAGTTGTGAAAAGGTCTGAGAGAGCATTTGGAAGTTCATTATTGATTAGTTGGAACATAAATTGACCCAGATTATAAAGGTATAAGTCCGACACTTTGAGAACTTTATTATTATGAAAGAGCTGGTCAGTATGTGAGAGATAACCTGTAAGAGATACAATCCTCATGGCCTTTTTTTTGGAGTAAGTAATCTGTTTAATTGTTGTGCGGTAGAGTTGCCCCATGCTAACATTCCATAATTAAGATATGGAAAACATTCTTTTCAAAGAGCAAAGGTCCTCAGCTTTACCATGATGTGAAAAACTCTGTGTACTTAAAATGAAAAGTTTTCTCTTATAACCCTTTCCCCAAAAAACCGATTTAAAAAAAAAATCAATTCCTTGATTCTTTGACCTTGAATTTTATCTAATATACAAATAAGCCTCATGAAATAATCGTATTTTCTGTATATTCTGTGTAGATGTTGATGAATGCACCCTTGGCTCTCATAGTTGTGGCACAAATGGTGGATGTAACAACACAGTAGGATCTTACACATGTATCTGTAATGATGGATACTACAGCGTCGGAACCACCTGTAAGATTTTGCGTAAGTACTTAAAATATGATGTCAATCAGCTTGAATCTAAACATTCATTTAAACAGTCGTGATTTAATCAAACAGATTAGTATGATCATTGAAAACTCGTTTTATTTAATTTGAATACATATATGCACTTTAAAGGGGGTGTCAACTGACGAGACTATGTGTCTTTGCCGTCGCCTGACTCAGGGCGAATCAGGTTTGTCCGCAACTCTTCGGACGGGCCATGCTATTCCCTCACCTACGTACGTGCAAAATATGCGAAACTGAAGAGTATATAAGGGTAACTTCGGTCTGTTTCGCAAACGCTGACCTTGTAGAGATTAAGTCGCTGACTAAGTATTGTTAGCTGAGGCCCATTCGTTTTCGTGCAGTTAAAAAACAAAAGACGTAGATGGCGATAGCCAGTATTTGCCGTGCAACACGCCACTCAATGAGGACGTTAAATTGTGGGAAATTTT
Source organism: Heliocidaris tuberculata (assembly GCA_025618425.1). Taxonomy (NCBI): domain Eukaryota; kingdom Metazoa; phylum Echinodermata; class Echinoidea; order Camarodonta; family Echinometridae; genus Heliocidaris; species Heliocidaris tuberculata. The sequence goes on from CM046841.1 coordinate 6,575,298, forward strand.
TTTACTCTTCCCAAAGTTTTTCAAATTTTCTACTACACCGCCGCGAGATGGGGTAATATTGACGAGTGGTTAATCGCTTTTGGTGTAGTTTTCCTAAGCGGGTAGTGTCTGGGGGTAATTGTCCTAAGCGGGTAGTTGTCTGGGGTCTGGGGTTATTGTCCTAAGCAGGTATCTGGGTTTTCCATTAATTAGGGGAGCAATGAATCAGAAGGGCGGGTGACTTTTGGCGGAAAAAAATAGATCTCGGCGTCCCATCCAGACTCGCTCAGTCTGCATAATGATTCTTTCCCAATCGCTTCTTGACAGTTTCTTTCACAATCCCATTTCAAGACTAGAACTTCAACTTTAGCTTTAATTTACCTGTTTTTACATCTCTCTGTGAAGCAAAATTGAATGGGTATTTTTATTTTTTCCGCTGTCCTGATTTTTTTATATTGTCTGAATTAAATGAAATCAATTTGGACTTGTATCTGTGTATGATGTTACGGGAGCAATATCAGTCTTGCTATATAAGATTGGCCTGCGCACATTATTTTCTTATTTTATTCTCTTCAACGTATAAATATGCTTCAAAATGTAACATACCACCGAGGTCTATAAATTCAAGCCACGCTGACTAGAGAAATATACTCTTATGCATATTGCTCTGAAAAGGGCTATCCATGCAGTTACATATGTTCTTATGAAGATTGATTTGTATATATTGTATCCTTACATGTTTGTCCTGATTAATTCGGAATTTGAGTAAAATAATAGCACTAGAAACTTGATACTTGAAAGGGAAATGAAAAACGTGAGAAGGAGGACAACCGATAACTTGAGTTCCTGCACTGAAATGAGTTGTGAGTGGCAATATGGCATTTTCTATTTTTCTTTGGCCTTCAGGTCACAGATCAGGCCTACCTATTTGGCTGTCGGACAAAAAGGAATTCTATGCATCTTGCATATGTACATTGCATATTTTTTTCGTTTTTGTTTGTTTTTCATTTGAAATTGTCGCAAGTTAGGGACAAACGAAATACGCTTTTCATTGACCTTATACCTTTATGTTGGAATGGATAACCCTGTTGTAACTCTCGAATAATACCAGCTGCCAAGTGTCATGCCTGACATAGGAGTACGAGTAATAGCATTTACTTGATGAACTTTTGCTTATAGCACAAGTAAATGCTTGTTTTTTCTATTCTGTCCATTACCTTTACGTTGATTTTTTTTAGAAGCTGCAAGTAAAAGGTTAGATTAGGTCTTTACTAAGTTTATCGATATGGCCCAATAGGCCGTATAAAAACTACTGAAGGAATAGGAATAGCTTGGAGCTTAATAGAAATTGAAACTGGCATTATAAACTTAGACTATGCATTTGCTAGGGCTATTGCTATGTGAAGCATGCAGATTGGCAGCTGGTATTGTTTGAAAGTTTATAATAAACTATAACATCAGTTCAGACTACCGTAAGGTAAATAGTACAACAGCAGCACCGAGGTGCAAGCATAGTCAAAAGGTTTTCTCCCCATTCAACATTCCAATCTGGCTGCAGAGAGCGATTTGACCTACCGCTGTAGAATGTGACTAAAACCGCTTTATGGCTGATTTGAACTAACTTTCTTTTCAGTTCTGTAATAGATGACAAATATCAGTTCTGTTAGCTTCAAAAAGGAAATCATGACAGTTTAAGATGCAACAATAACGACAGGTTGTCTCCATCATGCCCATGCCAGTAAAAGCATAAGCTAGCAGGAGAGTAGGCCTGCAAAATTTTAAGTAAAAGCTTCAACATGAAAGAAAATTCCTTCATTTCAAATAAGCATTTACTAACCTGGCGAGCCTTTATGTACAAGAAAGAAATTACTTTTGAACCTGAGTAAAATTTGAATAGGAATTTAAGCTGTATGAATTAAGCAAAACACCGGTTAATTTAAGTTAGATTTTGACTTAACTGTTACTTTAGTCGAACTTTTTATCCGTTTAATTTAAATCTTGGATCTGAATCTAGCCTTTTTCAAGTTGGAGTTCCGACAGTTTTTATCAAGATGACTCGAAATTTTTCTCAAGTTTGACGTTCCTCTAGATGGAAACAAGTTACCGGGACGTAAATTCAGTCTTAGATCTAAAGTTAGATTATTTTGTAGAATAAACCTACTGTTAGAGATGAAGGTGATTTGTCAAACGACAAGGACAGGGGCCGCGGAGCGTTTTTGAAAGTGTGTGTGTGTGTGGGGGGGGGGGGGGGGGGAGGCTGATCTGATTTCACTCATTAATGACAATTTTCGAGCCTTTTTTTTGAGATTTTGTTAAAGTGTCTGCTCAAAAAAGTGGGGGGGGGGGCTGTAGCCCGCAGCCCGCCCCCCCCCCTCCCGTCTCGCGACCTATGAAGGATCCCTGTCGGAATTTTAAAAAATTCCTACTATCTTGCTGATGTGTATTATTTTGTATACTGATTTCTACATTATGCAAGTCTACTATATATTAAGGGCTTTTAAAGTCTAGATCTATAAAGATGTTGGGGTTTTTCCAATTTGAATCTCCTTTATACGCTTGTTTAATTTTAGAAAAGAGCATCGCACAAATTTATACATTAGAATACAAGAAAACAAAACAACAAAAACTAAAACAAAAATATTTAAAAAATAAAAGCAAAAAAAAAAAAAAAAATTAAGGTGATTTATAAAACGACAAGGATCAACGTCAACATTTTATAAAACAAATAATATACATCGTAATGTTCGGGCGTGAGTATTATTCACTCTCAGTAACTTTGAATCATTCCAAACACCCTCTACCAATGCCTCGGGTGTATCAGAGTGTTTCAAAGTTACCTTGTGTTGATAATCCCTACCAACACCCTTTCTGATGTGTATTACCTGTATACTAATTTCTACGTATGCTAGTATACTATTGAGAGCCTTTAAAGTCTAGATCTAAAGCTGTTTTTTTTTTCCAATTTGAATGTAATATGTATGCTTGTTTAATTTCAGAAAAAGCATCACACAAATGTATACATTAGAATGCATAAGTAAACAAACACCAAAACAAACCGCAAATTAAAAAAAGCAAAATAAAACAAAACAACATAAACAAAAAAGAAACAATTTGTGAACCTATTAACAAAATTAACTACGTGAAGTTTCTCTTAGTCTTAGTCATTTATTTTTTGCTTTTGTTGATATATTTTCAGGTATCAATGAATGTAGGATTAGCTCTCATACTTGTGACATAAATGCTGCATGTACCAACACAAGGGAATCTTACACATGTGCCTGTAATGATGGATACGACGGTGACGGAACTACTTGTACTGGTATTTAGTTAAAATATGATACTAGTAACTCTTAACGTCAGACCTTTTACTTTTTCATTTTTTGTATATGTTTCTCTTCATAATTCTATGGACGCTGATTGTCTGAAATCTCTGTTCCGGCTCCAACCATTATCATACTTTGTGAAATCAGCTTCCCGACTGGTTTGAGGAGGGTGCAAGCACCGAGAGGTTGTTTTTTTAATTTGAGAACCTAGAACCTATTCTAATATTCTTCAAAGAATTTCGTCAAGCAGTCCTACTTGTATACTTGCACCCCTGAGGATTGTTCGAGGCGAGTATTTTCCCCCCTAAATACAGACTAGCAATAATCAGATAACGGTGTAGTGATCATTGATTTTACTGATCGTTCTTTTTTATATAGATCAAAATGTTTTCTTCTTAAATTCAGTCTTTTGTTTTCAAAAAGAAAAAACGCATAAGAATCATGTTCCTTATCATGCGTTGTAGGCCTATAATAGTTCATTTACTTAAAAATGGCTACGTCTGTTTTATCCATGTTGTATGTCAATAGGTTGTAATTGTGTCAATTGTGTAACTTAAAGTGACAGTAAATTGAAGCTCCTAATGGCGCCATCTTTCGACAGGATTTGATAATTGTCTGTGCCTCTAATTTTCCCATCATGCCCCATTCTAGTTTGTAGAAGCTTAGAATGTATCTGTTGGCCATTTTCCACATGTGCAACGTCAAAAATAATAGTTTGAAATACAAAATGTGCCTATTTTCCAAACAGCTGTTTGTCGAAATTCAAAATAAAATGCAATCAATTTTCAAATTATAATCTCAATTTGGCGGTTACTGTAAGGTGGCGCTGTTCAAGTTTTGCCAGTTTAATGCCATTTTAAGGGATGGTTCAGTAGTGGTAGCAAAAAGAAAATTGGCATGAAACTGATTAAAAATAATCTCATGTCCGGCTTGCATAAAAAAGATACACGCGTGATATCATCTGGTATTTCACTAAGGATTTCCGGTGACTTTCAGTAAAATAATTGAAAAGATTACATATCAACCGTTACCTTCTGCGATACGCTAGGGCCACTCACCCCGACCGTTCCCCGCACAGCGATGCACAGCGTTTCGTACACATGTGGAAATCTCATTGGTTTTACGCGTGTGTGAATAAAGTACGACGCCCACGTACAAAACTCGATGTTTTTTTCTCAAACAAACGTCACCTATGATTGAAATTAATCATTTTACATCAGTACATGTAGTAATTTTCATTCCACCTGTCAAAGTAGTTAAATCTCTAAAGCGCCCTCTTTCCCACTACTGAACACTACCTTTAAGAGAAAGCGACAGAAAAAAACAAACAAACAAACAAAAAAAAAAAAAACAAAACAAAACCACAACAAAATCAACTCCCCCAAAAGAAGGGGGGAAAAAAACCAATGGTGAACCTATTAATGAAGTGAAGTGAAGTTTCTCAAGGTCCTACGTTTCTTTTGTTTTTTGTTGTTGATATATTTTGCAGATATAGATGAATGCAGGATTGGCTCTCATATTTGTGACATAAATGCTGCATGTACCAACACACAAGGATCTTACACATGTGGCTGTAATGATGGATATGACGGTGACGGAACTACTTGTACTGGTAATTAGTTGAATAATGATAATACTTAGCGTTAGAGCTTTTTTCCCCCATTATGAATTAAGATACCTTGCGATTTAATCAGACCAATCGATAAGGTTTGTGAAAATGCATTTATAAAAATTGACTACATAAACTTGCAGTCATTGGCTTAGGCCAATGATTTCAGTTGGGAGTCATGCAAGGTTTACGGTAAGTGTTAGTTTTATGCTGGAGGAAATGTCACAAAATCGCTCTGAGTAAATCATGTCTGAGAGCGTTTTTTTTTTCTTCTTTTTTTTCTTTTCGTAATTCTATGGACGCTGATTGTCTAAAATCTCCGTTCCCCCGACCATCATAATATTTTGTGAAATCCGCTTCCTGACTGGTTTAACCCATACGATGCCACAACCATGTGTACTGATCTGCGTAGCAGTGCCGCGTACATGTGCACTAGCCTGTGCTCGCGTGCCACAACCTTGTATAGTAGCTCCCTAGGGGTGCCACGTAATGTTTAGTCGCATTGTTTGTTTGCGCTTAAGCACCCCAGAACTAAACCTGGCACATGGGGAATTAGCACTGTGGCATTGGGCTGGGTACATGGGGGCAGATTAAGGGTTAAGGAGGATAAAATCACCGAGAGATTTCCTTTGTTTTGTTTTTGACTTGAGAACCGGAATATATTTTTATTTTCAAAAAAGAATTTCGTCAAGCAGTCCTACTGGCACCCATGTGGATTGTTCTAGGCGATTAAAAAAAAATTCATGAATATCAACACACAAGGATCTTACACATGTGCTTTTACTGATGGATACAACGGTGTCGGAACCACTTGTACTGGTAATTAGTTAAATTATGATAACTCATAACGTCAGAGCTTTTACTTTTTTAATGTCAATCAAGATACCTTGCGATTTAATCAGACCAATCGATAAGGTTTGTGATAATGCATTTAGAAAAATAAACTTGCAGTCATTGGAATAGGCCAGTGATTTACGGTTAGTGTTTGGTTTATGCGGGAGGAAATGTCATAAAATCAATTTGAGCAGGGTATAATCATATATAATCAGTCTGAGAGCGTTTTTTCCCCCTTCATAATTCTATGTACGCGGATTGTCTAAAATCTCCGTTCCTCCTACCATTATAATATTTTGTGAAATCAGCTTCCTGACTGGTTTAAGGAGGGTGCAAGCACCAAGAGTTTTGGTCTCTTTTGTTTTTTTACTTGAGAACCTGAAACCTATTTTTCGTCAAGCAGTCCTACTGGCACCGCTGTGGATTTTTCGAGGCGAGAATTATTTTTTTCTTGAATACAAACGGGCAATGAGGATATAGTGATCATTGATTTTACTGATCGTTCTTTTTTATATAGATATATAAAATGTTTTCTTCTTATATTCAATCTTTTCATTTTAAAGAGAAAAGCACATATCAAAGAATCATCTTCGTTTATGTGTTGTAGGCCTATATATGATGCGTCAGTATCTTTAAAACTAGCGAAGTTTGTTATACCCAGGTTGTATGTCTATGGGTTATATTTAGTTGCATAACTTAAGAGAAAGCAACAAACAAAAACAAAACAAAACTACAGAAAAAAGCAAATGGTGAATCTATTAATGAAGTGAAGTTTCTCTAGGTCTTACGATTTAAAAAATAAAAAATGAAATTGGGGGATTGATTTATTTTGCAGATATCGATGAATGCAGGATTGGCTCTCATATTTGTGACATAAATGCTGCATGTACCAACACACAAGGGTCTTACACATGTGGCTGTAATGATGGATACGACGGTGACGGAACTACTTGTACTGGTGATTAGTTGAATAATGATAACACTTAACGTGAGAGCTTTTACTTTTTAAAGTTTAATCAACATACCTTGCGATTTAATCAGACCAATCGATAAGGTTTGTGATAATGCATTTAGAAAAATTGACTACATAAACTTGCAGTCATTGGATTAGGCCAATGATTTCAGTTGGAGTTAGGCTTTGTTTACGGTATTTGTTAGTTTTGATGCGGGAGGAAATGTCACAAAATTGCTCTGAGTAGGGTATAATCATGTCTGAGAGCGTTTTCTTTTTCTTCGTAATTCTATGGACGCTGATTGTCTAAAATCTCTGTTCCTCCGACCATCATAATACTTTGTGAAATCCGCTTCTTGACTATTTATTATATTATACATTATATATTTTAAAAAGAATTTCGTCAAGTAGTTCTACTGGCACCCCTCAGGATTGTTCGAGGCGACTAATTATTTTCATAAAAGCAGACTAGCAATAATGAAATCATAATAATATTTAGTTGCATAACTTAAGAGAAAGCAACAAACAAAAGCAAAACAAAACAAAACCACAGAAAATTTTTTTAAATGGTGAACCTAGTAATGAAGTGAAATTTCTCTAGATCTTACGATTTTTTTCGGATTAAAAAAATTATTTTGCAGATATCGATGAATGCAGGATTGGCTCTCATCATATTTGTGACACAAATGCTGCATGCACCAACACACAAGGATCTTACACATGTACTTGTAATGATGGATATGACGGTGACGGAACTACTTGTACTGGTAATTAATTAAATATGATAACACATGACGTCAGACTTTTTACTCTTTCATTATCAATCAAAATCCCTTGCGATTTAATCAGGTGAATCGATAAGCTTTGTGATAATGCATTTAGAAATATAAACTTGCAGTCATTGGACAAGGCCAATGATTTCAGTTGGGAGTTAGGCTAGTTAGTGTGTAGCTTTATTCCGGAGGAAATCGCTTTGAGTAAGGTATAATATTGTCTGAGAGCGTAACTTTTTTTTCTTTGTAATTCTCCAATTCTCTGTTCCTGCAATCATTATAATACTTTGTGAAATCCGCTTACTGACTGGTTTAAGGAGGGTGCAAACACCGAGAGTTTTTTTTTTTTTTTTTTTTTTTGGGGGGGGGGGGGTTTAACTTGAGAACTTGGAACCTATTTATATATTTTTAAAATAATTTCGTCAAGCAGTCATGCTGGCACCCCTGAGGATTGTTCGAAGCGAGTAAGTTTTTCATGAAAATCAGACTAGCCATAATGATATGGTGATCATTGAGTTTACTGATCGTTCTTTTTTATATAGACATATACAAATGCTTTCTTCTTACATTCAATATTTTGATTTGAAAGAGAAAAGCACATAAGAATCATCTTCGTTATCGTGCGTTGTAGGCCTATGATGCTTCATTATCTTAAAAAAAGCGACGTTTGTTTTTCCAAGGTTGTATGTTTATGGGTTATATTTAGTTGCGTAACTTAAGAGAAAGCGACAAACAAAAGCAAATCAAAACAAAACAAAACAAAACAAAACTACAGAAAAAGAAACAAATGGTGAACCTATTAATGAAGTGAAGTGAAGTTTCTGTAGGTCTTACGATTTTTTTTCTGAGTTTTGCTATCCTTTTTGTTTTTTTGTTGTTGTTGCAGATATCAATGAATGCAGGATTGGCTCTTATATTTGTGACATAAATGCTGCATGTACCAACACACAAGGATCTTACACATGTGACTGTAATGATGGATACGACAGTGACGGAACTACTTGTACTGGTAATTAAAATATGATAACACATAACGTCAGAGCTTTTACTATTTCAATATGAATCAAAATACCTTGCGAGTTAATCAAATGAATCGATAAAGTTTGTGATAATGCGTTTAGAAAAATAAACTTGCAGTCAGTGTTACGGCAGTTTTATGCCAGAGGAAATGTCATGAAATCGCTTTGAGTAAGGTATAATAATATCTTAGAGCTTTTTTTTTCTTTGTAAATATATTATATGGACGCTGATTGTCTAAAATCCCTGTGCCTGCAACCATTTATAGTACCCTGTGAAATCAGCTTTCTGACTGGTTTAAGGAGGGCGCAAGCACTGAGAGTTTTTTTTTTACTTTAGAACTTGGAACCTATTTATACATTTTAAAAAGAATTTCGTCAAGAAATCCTGCTTGCACCCCTGAGGATTGTGAGGGGCGAGTAAATTTTTCATAAAAACAGACTAGCAATAATGATATGTTTAAAGCCACGGTAGTTGTTTAATTCTTAATTAATTTCTACATGCGCTTTGAGCACTCCACAGAGTGGATTTGGCGCTATATAAGTTACATTTATTATCATTATTATTATTTATGTTAAGCGCCAGGAGTATCAAGTCTGACAGATATATGTGCTATACAAGAACCCACTATTATTATCATTATTATTATCATTTTGTGGGTTTTTTTTAACTTGAGAACTAGGAACCTATTTATATATTTTTAGAATAATTTCGTCAAGCAGTCATGCTGGCACCCCTGAGGATTGTTCGAGGCGAGTAAGTTTTTCATAAAAAAACGAACTAGCCATAATAATATTGTGATCATTGAGTTTACTGGTCGTTCTTGTTTTATATAGATATATGCTTTCTTCTTATATTCAATATTTTGATTTGAAAGAGAAAAGCACTTAAGAATCATCTTCGTTATCATATTTTGTAGGCCTATGATGCTTCATTATATTAAAAAAAAAAAAAACGACGTTTGTTTTTCCCAGGTTGTATGTCTATGGGTTATATTTAGTTGCATGAATTAAGAGAAAGCGACAAACAAAAGCAAAACAAAACAAAACTATAGAATTTTTTTTTTAAATGGTGAACCTATGAAGTGAAGTTTCTCTAGGTCTTAAGATTTTTTCTGAAGTTTATTATTTAATTATTTTTTTTGCAGATATCGATGAGTGCAGGATTGGCTCTCATATTTGTGACACAAATGCTGCATGTACCAACACACAAGGGTCTTTCACATGTGTCTGTAATGATGGATATGACGGTGACGGAACTACTTGTACTGGTAATTAGTTAAAGTATGATAACAAATAACGTCAGAGCTTTACTTTTAATTTTTTAAATCAAGATACCTTGCGATTTAATCAGATGTATCGATAAGGTTTGTGATAATGCATTTTATAGAAAAAATTAACAACATAAACTTGCAGTCATTTGATTAGGCCAATGATTTCAGTTGGGTGTTGCGAAGCTAGGTTTACGGTTTACGGTTACGGAAATTTCATATCGGCAAGACATATCTGCTCAGTGTCTCAATGTATGGCTGAGAGCGTATGTGTTTTGTTAGGTCTTCTTTATAATTCTATGCCCACGGATTGTCTAATATCTCTGTTCCTCTGACCATTATCATACTTTGTTAAATCAGCTTCCTGACTGGTTTAAAGGTAATGTTCAGTTTTGGTAAGGCCTAGAAAACTTCAATATCGTCAGATTTCTTGGAGTTTTGTATACATAACAAGATAAGGGCAGTACTAAGATGCTGTAAAGATTTAACCACTAAAGTGTAATATTAATCAAATGAGAGGCAAAAAATTAATTGTATACCGGGCCAGGGATGTAAACTCCCAACGCGCGCAAAACCTACGACGATTGTGTGTATGCTACACATAATGACACACATACTACCTCCATGCGAAACCCCGAGATTGTTGTGCGTGTAGCCGTCGGGGTGGAAAGGTCCTGTAGTCGGGCAGTATGTTCCCGTAATCCAGCGTTCATTACAGATATTTATACTAAAATTCACCTGAAATCATGGATGGAATATCAAATGATCTCGTACAAACATCTTTTGGTACGAGGAGAACAACATGGAATTATATTTGTGACCAGGCACCACAAAACCATCAAAAAGTCGCCAGATATGAATTTTTAGTTCAGGTCTGATTCTGAAAAGGGTGATTTTCAGGTTTAAAATGATGTATATATCTCATTAGCATTGGATGTTCCTAACCCACTGTGAAAAGAGTGGTGCGCCCAGTCCCAAAGAATGTTACTTTTGAAAAATACAGATTTAAAGTTTTCAGTTTATTTAAGGACTCTGACTTGCGAGATATTGTGGGAAGGTGACAAAAGGAGGATTATGACTCAATAGAAATCTCTATGAAGGGATTATCAGATTGTCCTAAAACTTGGTATACTAATTAAAGGGAAATCCAACCTTAATAGCAAGTTGCTTTGAAAGAAAGAGGAAAAATCAGAGAAGCAGACTGGTGAAAATTTGAACGAAATCGGACAAGCAATAAGAATGGTATGAATTTTGAAAGTTGTAATCACTATGCATATGGGAATTTCAAATTGGCCGAATAGGTAATGTCACTGTGATGTAGCTGTGGACAACTCCCCCATCCGCTCTAACACACAAAATGACTAAAATGTCACCTTTTTTCAAAATGCATTACTCAGTAGGATCTTTTCGTTCATGAGGACCTATAACAATAAGCTATCTCCAATATATTTTGAGTACTGCCCCGAGGGTAAAAGCGCCTCGAAGAAAACCGCAAATTAATGATATTTTTGTGTACGACGAATGGGAGAGTTGTCCAAAAAAATGTCACGATTGACTCACCAAATTGCCAATTTGAGATTCGCATAGATGTAGTGATCTCATTTTTCAAACATCCATAACTTTCTTAGTCCTTGTCCGATTTCTTTCAAACTTTCACCATCCTGTTTTTCTTATTTTTCTGCTTTCACACAAATCATCTTATTACCAAGGTTGGATTGCCCTTTAAGCACGTCCTGTTCATCATAGAGGACAAGAATCATTCCAATAACTTACTCTGTTTTAAAGTTATGGGAAATCAAAATGAGACAAGAATTCAGGGTTGTAAAAAAGAAAACTAATACTACAAAATCCAGAGTAGACAAACCTAGGTCTACTAAAAAATGTTTAAAATACCACCGTTAGGTTGTTTGGTACCTCGAAATGTTTTAATTACTTAGAAAAAAGCATAATCTTTCAGGAAATACCCAAAACTAAAATTTGATCATGTCACCCAGGAACACCTTTATTGAGCTTTAACTGAAAATCACACAGTGCAACTTTTTTGTGGTTCTGTGGTGCCTGGTCAAATTTAATACGTTTCTTTCTAATTTCTTTTTTGCTACCCAAACTGTACATGAGCTTTAAGGAGGGTGCAAGCACCGAGAGCTTCTTGATTTTTTTTTTTTTTAAATTGAGAACCCGGAACCTCTTTTTCAGTTTTCTGAAAAAAGAATTTCGTCAACCAGTCCTACTTGCACCCCTTGAGGTTTGTTCCAGACGAGCAAGTGTTTTCATAAATGCAGACTAACAATATTGATATAGTGATCATTCATTTTACTGATTGTTCTTTTTTTATATAGAAAATGAAAAAAATGTTTTCTTTTGATATTCAATCTTTTGATTTTAAAGAAAAGAAAAAGCGCATAATAATCATGTTTGTTGTCATGCGTAATAGGTCTATAATGTATCATTATCTAAAAAATGGAGACGTTTGTTTTACCCAGGTTGTCTGTATAAGGATTATTATTAATTTGCGTATAACTTAAGAGAAAGCGACAATCGCTCAGAGGTATTATTATACTGTAAGTAAATTCGTGGATCTATATATTTGTAATATAGACTCTTTTGACCTCATGAAATATTTGAATGTTTCTCTCTATATTGTGTATAGATACCGATGAATGCATGGATGATTCTCACACTTGTGACATAAATGCTGCGTGTACTAACACACAAGGATCTTACACATGTTTCTGTATCGATGGATTCTATGGTGACGGAACTATCTGTACTGGTAATAACTTAAAAGTGATAATTCTCACACGAGAAGAAATTCATACACTCTTAGAAGAATTTTTCAAATATTTTTTAAAACCAATTTTAACCAGTTTTTAACCAACACTGGGCACGTACTGACCTGTAAACTGTTGGTTGAGATTTACCTGACTGATACATAAAGGCTCGCCAGGTTCAAATTTTCTTTCATGTTCAAGCTTTTACTTGATATTTTGCAGGCCTACTCTCATGCTAACTTAATGCTTTTACCATGTTTACTGGCAGGGCTTAATGGAGATGACCCTTATTTATTGTTGCATCGTGAACTGTTCTCACTTCCTTCTAACATGTTTAAAGGCTAATAGAGGGTGATATTTCTCATCTATTACGGAATTGAACAGAATGCCAGTTTAATCAGCCATAAAGCTGTTTTTGTCACATTTAACAGCAGTAGGTCAAATCGCTCTCTGCTGCCACTTTGGAAAGTTAGGCGCGGAGAAAACTTTTGACTATGCTTCAACTCTTTATGCTTAAAATGAAAAGTCTTGTACAATAACCCTTCCCCCCCCCCCCCCCCGAAAAAAAAAAGTGATTTTTTTTTTTTTTTTATATACTTCTTTTACCTGAAATTTCATCTACTTACAAATAGGCCTCATTAAATAATCGTAATTTCTGTATACTGTGTAGATGTCGATGAATGCACTACTGGCTCTCACACTTGCGACATAAATGCTGCATGTAATAACACAGCAGGATCTTTCACGTGTATCTATAATGATGGATACTACAGCAACGGAACCAGCGGTAACATTCTGCGTAAGTACATGAAATATTTCAATTCAATTTTTTTCAATTTAAAGACATTTATTTCCAACTTTTCAATATACAAATTAATAAATGAGCAAAATAATGTACATATATTTTGAACAAAAAATATGACAAAATATACACTAATGTGATACATCCGTGTAAAAAGGGGATAACGCTGTATTGTCCATGAGCGTTGTCCCGTTTTTACACTGATGCGAGATATAATGTCAATCAGCTTGAATCTAAACATTCATTTATATAGACGTGATTTAATCAAACGCATTTTCTTGAATTGAATGAATAAATGACTGTAACGAGGACGTTGAATTGTGGAAAGTCAAAAAAAATTTACTCTTCGCAAGTTCTTTTCAAATTTTCTACTAAACCCAGGGGCAGCGCTACAGGGGGGGCAGAGGGGGCGACCGCCCCCCTATGATTTTTCAAGTAGTGAAAAAAGAAAAAAAAAAGAAGAAAAAAAAAGAAGAAAAGGAGGAAGAAAAGGGAAGAAAAGGGAAGAAAGAAGAAAGAGGAGTATTAAAAAGAGAGGTCTTAAACATATAACTCTATATTACCCCTGTTATTTAATGGAGAAAAAATATGACGTCATCTTTAGGTCGTCTTGCCCCTCCTATCAAAATACCCTGGCGCCGCCCCTGACTACACCACCGAGCTGGGGGTAGTATTGACGAGTAGTTAGGCGCTTTTGGTGTAGTTATCCTAAGCGGGTAGTTATCTGGGGTAAATTGTCCTAAGCGGGTAGTTATCTGGGGATATCTGTCCTTGAGGGGAGCGATGAATCAGAAGGGCGGGTGACCCTTGGCGGAAAAATATATCTCGGCGGCCCATCCAGACTTGCTGGATCTCTTTCCTTTTTAATGATTTAAATACATTTTCATTGATCTTATAGTCCTTGATTATATAATTCTATATAATAAATTTGACAATCATCGTCTGTACTCTAGGCCTACTATTGGCTATCTCATATTTCTCAAAATTGATCACACATGAACCTCGTTCAAAATTCCAGCTTCAATTCTGACGATTCTCACTATAATTTGAAATCATCAAAAAACTCGATCTACACGACGAACGTGGAAAAAAAACGGTCTATAATGCAAAATGAGGTGTTCAAGGCTGGACTTCACCGAAAATTCAATTCGCATTTCAAAGGTCAGGAATTTTTATCGAAATAGTCTTTGTTACAGGCGGTAATTCATCTCCACAATACATAGGAATATTGGTGAACCGGGCGCGGTGAGGTGATCTCAAAATGAGATGTTTTCCTAATGTTTCAAGCGATCGTCTCGACTCTCTAATCCTTTGCCGTTGAGTTCCGTCCGCGATCCGTCGATTACGATCCCTATATACCGGAACTCTGTTCTGGACCGACCTGGTTTGGTATTTATATTTTTGCCATGTTTGTCAATCTTTTGTCAATCTTTTGTCCAGTTGAGGCGATAATTTTTGTAGCTGACACTGAAAACCATCAGATATCGATGGCCGATTATTCCAGCGGCCGTTTCGACTCTCTTATCTTCACTCCTTTGCCGTTGGGTACTGTTCATATCCCGCGAGACGTCGATTACGATCCCCATACCGGAACCGTGTTCTGGGCCGATTATGACTCGATACGACGTGCGAATATCGATGGAACTGATGAACGCGTGATCGTTGATATTGGTGTTGGATGTGAGTTATCATCTACTTATATTTCTCCACAACCAAATGTTTGTTTGTTTGTTTGTCTTTTTATTACCATGTTACTGATCTAACCCATGGGTAAATTCTTTAAATCAACCTATTCGCTGCTGTGAGTGTGTCAAATCCCATTCTTATGCTACTAGGTTCAGCAACAGTTATGGTAGATGAACATTCAGAAGTCTGATTGTGTATTTCAATTCAATTCAATTCAATTCTTTTTATTCATCCAGATGAACATTCAGAAGTCTGATTGTTTATTTTCAATTCAATTCAATTCTTTTTATTCATTTTTATTCATCCAGATTTACAAGAATACATTGAAATTTGTTTTGGTCACACATTGTTAAAATACGTAATATATATACATCTAAAAAGTTAATATACATTTCAAAATTAGATAAAGGGTACTGTTCAGTTTACATGCACACTTACAAAAAAGACAAATTAACTGATAAAACTGGTTTGAAAGTATGAGAAACTATGTCGTTGTGTTTGTAATCATAAAAAAAAACATCAAAATAAAAGGTATACAAAATAGAAATATTCTTATATTCTAATGGTATGGAAGGCGTAATGAATAATTAGCAAGTGATTTACAATCCGTGTCTATTTTTCGTGAATTTAAGAAACGTATTTTTTTGGTATACCGACGTATACGTTCTCTTTATGATGTCAGTGGCAATTTTTGAGCCAGAGTTTCTTCTTCCTTTCTTGCTGCTTCGTTGTGTGGTTTCGATCTCCAGAATCTTCTTTCTTCTTGAGTATCCTACTTCTTTCTCCTTTTGTTCTTCTTCGTCTTCTTCCTCTGCCAGTCAGACCCAACTCCGGAAAACGGAGCACAGGTATATACTCCGAAAACGGTGTATGGAGCAAGATGAATATAGAGAACTATCTGTCAGTGCGAGACAGTGTGTACAAAAGACATGGGGGAATTCGTGCAATGTCGACCTGCTGTTGATAATATATTTTTCAAAAATAATGCTGCGGATATAGTTATTTCAAACGTTTGTCATTTGAAAGTCTTTTCATATGATGAATCATTCAAGGATTTTGAAGATAATTGGCACGCAGTATTATTTTTAAAAATGTATATATCGTTGGCTGGTTGACTTTGCAAGATTTTCCCCATGCCTTTTGTACACACTGCCTCGCACTGAACGATGAGGGCTGTATATTCATACGCCGTTTTCGGAGTATATACCTGTGCTCGGTTTTCCGAAGTTGGGTCTGACTGTCTGCCTTTTCTATTTCTTCCGCTTTTACGTTCTCTTCGCCTTTTTCTTCTTCCTCACCTGTCTCTTCTTTTGTTTCATTATTTTCTTTGTTTATTAACATCATCATCATCACCTTCTTATTCTTCTTCTTCTTCTTTGATCTTTGTCTCCCTCTTCTTCTTGTAGGGCCAGATGGCATAGCATTGGATAGGAGTCGTGGTAAGATCTTTTGGACTGATGAATTACTGGACCAAATAGTGTCGGCTAATCTCGACGGATCCTCGCAACAGATTCTCATTAATACCGACATACATGATCCACAGGATATTATTGTACATGGAAAAGATGGGTAATCATTCTCTTTCTCTTGCTCTCCATTCATCTCATCATCCTTATAGACCCTTTCTACGGGGCCCACTCGCATAAAAACCGCTATTCATAAGAACCGCTATTCATTTATCACGCGTTATGAATAGTGGTCCTTATGAGTAGTTATGAATAGTGGTCCTTATGAATGGATGTCCTTATGAATAGCGAGGTACTTTGTTTATGGTTTACTCGCTATTCAGAAGGACCACTATTCGTACAAAACCGCTATTCATTTAGTCACGCGTTATGGATAGCGGTCCTTATGAATAAATGGTCCTTATGAATAGCGGTCTTATATGAGTAGCGAGGTTACCCCCTTTTTACACCCTGCCCTCTCATTTTTTATCTTTTGACCTCCTTTGTATATTTCTGTCTTTAAACAAATAATAAGCTTCCAGTAAGTCGCATGATTGAATTTAAAATACTTCGTATAACTTAAAAATTTCTTAAGCCCAGATAACACGAAGCGAAATTGGTTCACCAGCGTTTCTGCTCTGCTCAGAACTAGAGTACCGAGAGAGAGAAAACAAGAGCGCAGCTTGTATAGAATCCCTATGCATGCTAAGAGAACGTTGGAGCGTGGCATGCCTTTCCAGGCAATTCGCACTCGTCGGGTGATCACCGCAGCTTGACTTCTAATGAATTTAACAATAGATGAAGTGATCGACACTAGTGAACTATTTACTCCTCATGTGAGCTGGGGCTTATTAAAGGGCCCATCTGAAGTTTTGAAGGTTTGAAGAGAATGCAAACCACTTGAAGGAACTCAAGCTTAAAAGTCTCAAGTCTAAAAATGACGGAATTAATAACCTTTTAACCTTGGTTGAATAAACTAGGTTTTCCATTGTTGAGACGATAAAGAAGATTATACCAGCATAAAAAAGGCTCAACGAATAAAGCACGGCAAGACCGCCTTTCGATGCGTGAAGTGCAATGAAACTACTTTAAGCGTTAGAATTTGACGACTTCAGTGAGCTAAACCTGTGTTTGCATGAGAACAAATCATAAAGACACATGTAAACTAGATTTTATTGAAAGTAACAAACGCTTTAAAGGCCTTTTCTAAAATCTAATCGACATTAGAATCGAAAAAAAAAAAAGAAAACGTGAACGAAGAAAGGAGAATAATGATGAAATATAAGATAAAATTTTAAATAAATACGACTTCTGTCTCCATGCACGTCAGACTAACTAGCTGTAAAGCTGAAATTCGGAAAATTTCCCTTCAAGAAATTACAACGATGAAAATCTATGGCAGCACAGGTCAGCGGGTCAAAATTTTCGCGCGGATTTCAAACCGTATACTGCCTGCCTGATGCATTTATCTTTATATCTTTCCAAGGCTTCTATTTTTTCCACTTTCATTTTTATTTCTCCGTGGGTATATCATTCTATCATGTTGTCTCTTCACCTTTCCTTGTGCTATTCTTTGTTTTTAATCATTCTATCGTCTTCTCTTTTTACCTTTTCCTTATGTTTTTCTTTGTTTTAAACATTCTATTAATTCCTCTATCTTTCCTTGCTTTCTTTTGTTTTCATCATACTATCGTCTTCTCTTTCTTTGCCTTTTCTTATCCTTTTCTATGTTTTCATCATTCTATCATTTCCTCTCTTTAACATTTCCCTCTTTACATCATTCTGTCATTTCCTCTTTTCATCATTCTGTCATTTCCTTTTTCTATCGTCTTCTCTTTCTTTATATTTTTTTCCCTGTTTTTATTATTTTATCCATTACTCTTTCTACCTCTTCTTATGTTTTCTTTCTTTTCATCCTTCTATCATGCAGCAATCGCCTGCAGTTATAGGGAAATCAAGGAAAAATAACACGTGATTTCCCGCCCAACGCACACAACTCACTTCCGGTTTAAGTAAGCTTTGGGATCTCTTTGTCTTCACACTGCACGTTAGAGCGGTTAAGAACCGTTCTTATTAAGACCCGTTCCTCAAGACAACCTCCCGAGGTGGTCATGTGGACCATTCCAGAAGACCACTTTCTGGACTACTTTTGTATTCACACTCACCTTAGAACGGCTCTTGAGGAACGGGTCTTAGTTAGACCGGCCGCTCTAACGAAGTGAGTGTGAATGGTGTATAATAGGCCAGTCCACAGTACAAGACCACATCGAGGATGTGGTCTTGCCGACCAGAGCGCTGTAACGTGCATTGTGAAGACAGAACCGATCCGGAAGCATTCTTTAACCGAAGTGTGTGTGACAGTCGCGGGAAGGTTAAAGTTTTTTTGTTTAAAAAAAAACAAAATATGGGAAATGGTAGAAATGGAAGATGACAGTTATTTAAGAAAATAATAATTGTAAAACATGTGATAAGAGGAGTTAAAAAAAAAGAATAAAATAACACCGAGAGAGTTAAAAATATAAGATAAAAGGAGACCCCCAAATACTAGTGTGGATAACTGAAGAAAAGAAGACGATAAATGCATGAAGAATAACAAAGAATGTGAAAGAATAACATAATGATGAAAAAAAAAATCTTGAAGAAAAATAGAAAGACAAGATCTTATCGCGTAAAATGAATTCTATCTTCCTGACGATCATGGCTCTTCTTTTAATTTGTTGTTGGTGTATGCATGTACATAAACATGTATATACATATTATGAGCATTACCACACCTGGTAACGTTACATTTTCAAGGGAATATTTGGGTTTTAACACGTTTTTTAACAATACTTTTTGTTCTCTAAACATATGAAACTATAGTTTATAATGTAATTCATTGATTCAGTGCATTTTGTACAATTTTAAGTGTGCTAAAGAGTTAACATTTTGTGTGTGTACTCCCACATATGCCGATGCATGTGTACTTTCAGATTCTCCGTTAAGGAGGCACGCAAGGATCAAAGTAATGATAGAAAATCATTCCCCACTTCAGTCTAGACATATAATCCGAATTTCAAACATCTTCTGCATAAAAAATGGGAGAAATACTGATTTTAAATTTGTCATGTCTCATTGTGGATTTTCCCTTATACGTGTGCATCTCATTGTATTCACCTTGTTCGGTATTAACATTGGCAAATATTTTACAAATTGTTTATTACCATGGGCGGCTATCCCTGTTGGGGGGGGGGCGTAGGTGGGGGACGCGCCGCTGGAAATTTTGAAGGTTCTATAGCAACTAATGATAAAGGTTAGTCGTGTCCTCCCGGCCGTGACAAGAAATTGCCGTGTATTACCATTTAATCCACTGTCTGTATTTGTTTTACACTGAAAACCCTGTTCAAAAAGGTTGTACAACCTGTTTAATATTTACAAAAATTGTTTACAATATGAACTGTAGAACGGGTTGTTAAGTTCATATTGTAAACAACTGTTTGCATTTTGAAATAGCGTTTTCCCTGTGTAGGGCAGAGGATTAGATGGCAATTTATGAGTGTAAACGAATTTTTAATAGAATCAATGAATTGCCTTGAAGAATACCTACCATATGATTATGTTTATTTTGCATATTGCATTCCTTTCTATACCCATTATAATAACACCCCCCCCCCCTCCCTCTTGTTCTCTCAAAGGGAAAAGGTAAAAAGGAAACGTTTAGTTCATCTTTTTCAACCAAAGGTGTAAGGAAGATAATAAGCCTCGATTGTCATTTTCTTCTTTATTATGCAGAATTATGTTTTGGACGGAGAGGACTCCCCGGATCGAAAGGGCTGATCTGGATGGTGGGAATAGATATGTCATCGTCAAATCTGGTCTCTCTTTGCCGAACGGGTTGGCTTTTAACGATAAAAGTAAGACTACAATTTTAATCATTATAACAGAAAGCATAACAAAGATAGAGGACAACTACAATATTAGTATTTTGTTAAATGAAATGCAATAATAGTAATAATGATAATTATAACAATAATAAAATCATACTCCTCTTATACTAAAATACATATGACATTTTCTATTAACATTAACTCAAATATCGGAGTTTGCATGTGGAAAATGTAAAGGTTTTTAGAATTTTCATGAGTCAGTTCGATACTTTTAGATATAATTTGCAACGTCTTGTGTATATAATTATATCAAAGGATTTTATTTTTGTCTGTGTGTGTATCGTTAGTTAATTGAGAACGCACAACCACTGCGTATCTATAGGGAATATGGGGCAAACAGTATGATAGTTGTGCCAATGTCCAGCCTTAAATGTTAAATGGAAAAAAAAAAAGACTCTTAGACAAGATTATTCCTACTTCAGTTAAGAAATTATGGCACTACGTGAAAATAATTTTCGGTGCATCGTGGATTGGTAGCCAAAGTGTGACAAAGATTATTGTTTCAGGTACGAGGATCTACTGGTGTGACTATGGTACATACAGAATCGAGTCTGTCGACCTCTTCGGCAAAGACAGAATAGTTCATCTGGCAACAACGTCAATTTTTCCATACGACCTCATAGTCATCGCTGACAGTATAATATGGACGGATTGGTTATACGACGCGATTGGAGTTGCCTCAGTTGACAACAGTACTCGCTATCGTTTTCACTATCACGTTTTCGAAAATCCGTACGGCATACATGTCTACCAAGGTTAGTTACACTGTTGGAATATGTGTATATACAGTATGCCCCCCCCCCCTCCAAAAAAAAATAAATAATAATAATAAATAAAAAAAATAAATAAATAAAATAAATAAATAAATAAATGATAAATAATAATAATAATAATAATAATAATTAAAAAAAATAAAAAAATACAGTGGGATGTTCAGCATCGATAGCTTCCAGAATTGTGAATTAATTTGAATACAGTACATGATTATGAAACTATAACTAATAATCTGTATCTCAGCGAAAACCCCATCTGATTTAGTCACTAGTCACAACGAAATATGGATTTTTGTGACGTGTGTCATAAGTCCCTTCCATCCAATATTTGACACAAGGGAGACGCACAAACCATGTGCACAATGAACAATTCCACACTTCTTTCAAATGGTTTGAAAAGGAACTCATTGTTTCGTTTTTCTGCTATAATTGTTATGAAATTGTTTCTTTATCATCATAATTATCATTGTTAAGGTTTTTGTTATTTTTTAAGGGCATTTTTTTCATAAACGAAATAATGTAAAAAGATAAGCAGCTTTCAGAGTTTGAAAATGTTGCATACCTGCCAACATTCCATAGGAAAAATAGGAATCTTGTATAAAGTTAAAATTAGGAATACAGCATATATTGTATGCTTTCAAGCATGATAAGCTTTCAAGAAAAGAGAGGAATCTAAGGCTCCTCACCTTAGTTTGAAGGCGAAAAATAGGAATCATTCTTCTAAAAATTGAATGGTTGGCAGGTATAATATTGGTCATGAGTAATTGAAAGTGGTGATTAAACAAAATTATGCGTTATTAATAAAATGACTTGTCTTGATCTTTTTAGGAAGATATTGTTTACATGACTATTTACCTTTTTACAAAATGATATGGTATATTGTGAACAAAATATTTTCATTCAAGTGGATGCCAAGAACATCGAGGTGACAAAAGATGGAATAAAGACACTCATGGCATGCTTTATAAAAAAAAAAAAAAAAAAAAAAAAAATCTCTATTTCTTCGTGACTACTGGACCAAATTGGACGGGGTCTTCAGTGACTGGTAGAGAAATAGTCTCATAATGCAGTATGACTTCTCATATTGCAAAAGGATTTTTAAAAAATCAGTACCCAAATGCCGGCTGCAATTTTTTCTGGGACATACTGTATGATATTTATTGATGATTCAAGAATAAGTAAATGTTGGTATGACACTGCAATCATTCTGGTTTATCTTTTGACAGATTGAAACTAGATTCAATCAGAAATTGAATGAATGTGTCTGCAGCATATAATGTGATGTTTTTCAATTAAAGACTCCCTGCAAACTGCCCCCTTGTACCCCCCCCCCAAAAAAAAAATACGCTAGTGATGCTTTGACTTTTACCATCCATGTTTGTTTCTTTATTTCTGACATTCGTTTATCTCTTCTTCTACAATCCAAATGGCGTCCCGTTTACACTGTCTCGATATTTTCATGAGGACCCCCCCTCCTCCGTTTTATAAAGCGTTCCTCCTTTCTAGTGACTCTTTCCCTCCCCTCCCCCTCCCCCCCCCCCCCCCCCCCAGTAACCCTGTCGGTAAAGCGCTTATAGACGTTGAAGATGTTTTGGGCGGTGTATAAATGTAGAACATTATCATTCTATATTATTACTATTCTTAACTCTAAAAATGTAATAGAGTTCAATATTTAGAGGGCTCATAATTCCAAAAATGAAAAAGTTTTTAAATTCATCACAGCTCGTAACTCCCAAAGTGATTTAGGGATCGAGCTCGTGAATTTGAAATTAGGAAAAAAGGAAAGAGAGAATGCGGAAAGGGGGGTTTTAGATAAACGGTCGGATAAGTCGAGTGATTTGCGCGTTCTCGTGTAAAGCACTCCAAGGCAGTTCAAAAATAAGAGGAAAAGGTTATGGTATCTTCAAGAAAGAAAGAAAGAGTATCGTTTATCAGTGGAATAAATGATCTAAACGTAGACCATAAACGAATTAAATCTTGTTTATATGCCATATAATATATGGGCCTAAAAATGCACTTCAAGAGCATGCATATGGCCCGAGCTAATATCTGTAATGTGGCAGATTATTTGGCTTGCTCTCATAAATTATCATCTAGAATCGTTTTTATCATGTAAGATTTTACAAAGACTATCCTCAGTGTTGATTATATTTTGCTTATTGTGACATTTTATCTCTTTGTTCAAATTTACATCTTGATAATTCTCTTTTGAGTTCACCGCTAGGCCCAATCCTTACTTCTTGAAAAGACGGAAAGTAAATGTTTCACAACTGAACATTCAAGGCTCTATGATGGGCACGTGTATGCGATATGTAAATAATACTTCGCGAACTTGTCTGTATTATGTTCTATCTCGTTATATATACGTATGTTTAAATAGGTGAGTCATTTGACCGGAGGCTGTCATGAATCTGAAGGCCTTCAATTCTACGGCCAAGAGGTTAACATCCAAGATGACATCAGTTCCTGGTCTAACTTGTGTAGAAACAATGGGGGCTTTGCTCAGTATCTGGGTCCTGGCGATGGGGATCAGGACGACTACGTCAACTATCTTTCTTTCCTTCAGGATTAGATTATCAAATTTATCAGTTCATCAAGTGCCATCACTCATTTTAAGAAAAGCTATCTATATGTATTGTACAAGCAAACAAATATAAACCAGAAACAATTGTTCACATTATTACTCTACTGGCGCTGATTCCAAACAATTTGGACATGGCTTAATAATAACTGGCATATCGTGTTTTTTTTATATGATGTCAAATCTTCAGAGTTATGGGAATTTGTAAATCAATATAAGGTGCTGTAATGTCAGCCTTTGATACTTAGGGATGGCCTGGAACTACACCCCCCCCCCCCCCCTCCGTATTTTTTCGTGCCGTCGCACAGTGGGCCAGAATGGCTCCAAAGTGCGCCAAAATTCATATTCACTGAGTTTTACCTAAAATTTGAATTTAAATGATGGGTCTATAGGTTTTCAGACTCGTAGAATCCAATGAAAATATTTTCAAATACCTATGACGTCATTAAAATACCGATATCTGATTGGCTACCAAAATCCAATGGAAAATAACACATTTCTCGTATTACAATGACTTTCCTACTTCAGAAAATTGATAATGCGATCTCTACGCTTGTATATCATAAGGTGAAAAAGGTGTTAACTCAAAGCTCAGGCAATATGGTACATAAGAGAGACTTAAAGGGGACGCCCTACTGGAAAATATTTCAAATAATGAGAAATTTGCAATGTATTGCAATGTATGATGTCATTACTTGAAAGTAAACATTGATAATGCATATACTAATAAAATAATAATATTCAGATAACTAAAAAATGAGTTATTAAATTTATTTATTAGTTATTAGTTATTAAGGTTTTTAAAAATGAAAGAGCGCCCTCTGTAGCATTGATAACTTTGCGAAAGAGAAACGTACCTGTATCACTAAAAAGTAATTCTGTAGGTACTATCGAGTTATCAAAATCATAATACTGACTGATAAAGTCCATGCATTTTCTAAGTCCTTTTGCCCTATTGTTTATACTGTGAGAAGAGTGAATTATTTCGAAAAGCCTTCGCCTTGAAATACTCACTGAAGCCCTTGTGAATTACTCAGAATGTTGGGTCTGTTAAAAAAAAAAAAAGATAGAGAACATTGTGAGAGCTTGGTTTTGGTGTTGGACAAATTATGATACAAATTATACTTTCTCCAAAGGTTTCAAATTTCTATAAATTATGAACAACCGGTATGAATTTTAAACGACATGACAGTCATTAATCGCGCCCTCTCAACAATGGGTCTATATGTCCTAACTAAACAGTTCCAAAGCCTTAAAGAAAAAAAAATCGAATAGTAGAGGGAAAATGTACATGTAGGTATATATACTAATTAAAAAGAAATTACAAATAAGAAACATGCTTATATATATATATATATATATATATATATATATATATATATATATATATATATATATATATTTAAAAATAAAGATATACAAATAGAGGAATAGGTAGACAGATAAATAGATAGACAGATAGATAGAGGGGTGCGTGTATGAATAAATAAATGGATAGGCCTATAGATAGATGGATGGGATACGTGTAGATAGATAAAAATAATTCATGCACTCAAAAGGTGAGCGTAATTTTACCTTTTGGACTTCATTCACTGAAGGAAAAAAAATTTGACAAGTGTAGGTCATTAAAAGAATTCTGGCTTGGAAGCAAGCAAGCAATATTGTTTATTTATACAAAACAGGAGCATTTACGGACAGTGGAACTTAATATCAGATCTTCACCTATACCCTACATCATAACAGAAGCCTATTCTATTCATATAGCAATTGCACGAACATGAACTACATCTACTCTTAAAGGATATTAATAATAACAAGATAAGTTTTACCTTAAACAAATATAACACATTAAAACAATTTTCTCGGGATATAAAAAGTGCAAAAAGTTGAGCACCCCTTAGAATACTGAACACCACTGAACATCTTTGGGATCAAAATGTAACTGCGATGTTTGAAAGTAGAAACCAGATCAATTTAGGCAGTAGTGGTAGTCATTTCACCCGCTTGATGTAAACATTTAAATCCTATCCACAGATTGTGATGAACATAACGCTCCAGTCGCCCCTTCTCTTCTCATTCTCTCTCTCTCTCTCTCTCTTTCTTTGTTTTTTGTTTTTTCTCTCTCTCACTCCTTCTCCATCTCTCTCTATATCTTATTTTTCTATCTCAGTTTTCGTTTTCTGTTATGATTCCTTCCACTTTTTTGTTTCCGAACTTCATAGAGGAAACTTGGGAATCTCTTCTTGACCGACGAGTGTTCTACCATTAAAGACTGGACTAAAGATTAAAATGCAATCCATATGTTGGGATATTAGTTGTTTTCTGACATGTCCCATCATCTAAAACGGGCTAGAAGCTTCTTTCGGTACTAATGTCAAAAAGCCTATTGAATTTTGATTCTTTGTTGTGTGTGCTTTGCCTGCGCATTTTCACGAACACAGGGCGCGCTTCTATCGCATGGAAGATTTAGGCGAAAAAAGAGGCAAACATGCGGTGGAAAATGGGTTCTTACTCAAAAAGTTGCAAAAAGTAGCAGGCAAATTTGGTAGCAGTGTAAAGCATGAACTATAAGAAAGGCGATCGTGATATTTTCAGCGCGGAAATCGACGGAAATGTTGACCATCTTTGCGCTTGAAAATTAAATATGCTATTTTCCGCCCAATATTTCGTGTTTCATCCAAAATTACTTTCGAGAGGAGTAAGATTTTGCCTGTAAACTCTATCATTATTTAAAATAACTATTCTGGAATAAGCATGTTCAATTTGAAGTGCATTAAACAACCCGTTTGGCAAAAACCTTTAATAAAACGCAGTATTGCATTTTACACAATGCATAACAAATAATCCAAGTTTCGGGTCTTTTTGAATAAAAATGACCCACTTAAAATTAATTCCAAGAAGAAATACTGCTCAGAGGTGTTCTACACGTTGTAATCTTTGCTTAGGATGTGAAAAAAATTAAGTTTGTTTCACTGACCAAATCCCTATTTTGGCGCACTTTTGCTGACACCTGGCCCACTGTGCGTCGATGGGAGCACTGGCTGCCAAATTATAAAATTAATATTCACATTGGGCTAATTAAGTAATGAAAAAGCATATTTTGTGTGTGTCTAGAATGATGCCTGAATATTGATTGCTTACATCTAAAAATGAACTGCGATGCTCCAAATGAATCGCTTATATCTAAAAATTGTGTTGTAATGCCTTAAAATGATTTATGTATTTTTCTGAATAATGTCATATGTGAAAATAAGGTTTTTTGTCTGAAATTGAATTGTGATATCTGACAAATATTTTATCAGTGCCTAAAAAGAATAATTATTATATCTGAAAATAATATGTTTATGTGTAAAAATGAGTTAAGATGTCTGAAAATGAATATTAATGCCTATTTAAAACGAATAATCATTTATTTATAAAAAAAACAGGGTTGTGATGTCTGAACATGAATAATGGCTGAAAGCTGAAAGTGAAGCAACTCTAAGTGAAACAACTCTTAACTCTTTCTGTGCTAATGGGTTTATCTATCTTCAAAATTTTATCAAAATTTTTATCAATGCTTACTTTTCAAATGTCTGCACTTCATCAACCATCTATTATTTCACAAAATATTGTGTACAAAACCTTTAGGAAATTTATTACCATTTCTTTTTGTTTATTCATTAAAAAAAAGGGTTGTGATGTATGAACATGAATAATGGCTGAAAGTGAAAAACCCTAAGTGAAACAACTCTTAAGCATTGCCCATATGACCAAATTACTTTATGTGAAGAATTTGGATAAGAATGGGTGCGAGCCCTGTCAAATAAATCCTTATATACGCATGCGCTCCTAGAAATTGGTCCTACAATACGAAGTGCACAAAGCGAAGAAAAAAGTGGGGCGTACATTTTAATATTTTCCTTCTCTGACTGAAATCGCCTCTTTGTGAGAGTGAATTTTAATAAAGCTTAAAATAATTTGACAAGAAACCCTCTCATCATTTTTAATGGGCAGCCTGAAGAAAACAGATATCCCAGAAGTGAAAAAGTGTTGCGAGGAGTTTCACACTCCCGAAGTTCTTCATATTTTGAGTAACTGCAAGTCCGATTCTGCCCATCATCCGCTGTCACAAATAAAACACGATATAAACTCCTTTCGGAAAATAAACTCAAGACAATTTCTATAGCCCTGTCTATCACCTTCAGAAATGTGCGAACATTATAATGGTGTATTACGTAATCCGAACCTGATTTCTATGGGCAGTACAATAGGCCTTTGAAATTGCCCTTGAGTTTATTTTTCGAAAGTAGTTTTTATCGTGTTATAAGAACAATGAACATGTGACGTGTATCATTCCTTAGGGCGTTATTAAAGTACGTAAACCATTTCTTGATTGGGTTCATCATAACATGATGACAAGTTCCAACATAATATTATTATGTTGGAACTTGTCTGTACTATTATATAACAATTTATATATACACATATACTATACTATCTACACATATCTGGACATATATGTTTACTACAACATTCTCATATTTTCTCATTTTACCGCCCGTTGCAAATGTTTTGCTCTTATATTAGATGTAAACTCATTTAGTGCATTTATGATTCATCTGTAATCCAGTTATAAATGCTTGCAAATTCTGTATCAAGAAAACATTTTCTTATTCGTCGTTATGTTCAGGGTAGTTCCTCATGGGAATAATTGTGTGATGGGAGTCAGACACTGACTACGCAGTTTATTTTTAAATGCTATATTATGTTACCTTATATAATATTTTAGGCTTAACACATTTTGGTTAAATTAACCGTGTAAATTCTGCAGGTTGAAATGTTGAGAAAATTGCGAAAAACTGAGTGACTAAATAATGCCTATTTTCAACTCGTTTTCGATCCCCATGAGATTTTTTATCCAACATATAAACAGGTTTTCTAGTTTATTGTTCCAAATGAAAGCAAAAATCTTGATTTTGCGTGAGGCCAAAGTAAATTTTAGTCCGATGTCTAACTGATGATAATCACAATATTCAAGGGATTTGCGCTTTTTACATTCGCCCATTGTTGCATAGACCATGAACACATTTTCCAACTTTTCTTCATTACTCTAATACGTCTTACCATTGGCCTTTACTTACGACTCATCAACCAGACCGAGCTTGCACTTGGTCCCCGCATCCACCGGGCTTTTTCAGTTTGTGTCCCCATATTCATGACTCACCCTCCATCGACACTTTTAAGAAGAAACTAAAGACTTACCTCTTTGAAGAACAGCTTCGGTAAATTAATAGTAAAATAATTTGGCCTTGTGTAATTTACTGTTAAATTAATGTTAAATATAAAGTTGAGTTCTGGTCATGAGACTGAATTGTGAAAGAAACTGTCTAAAAGCAGTTGTGAAAGGTTAATTATATAGCATATAAGAATTGATGTATGCTGTAACGTTTTGGAATCACCAAAATGATAAGAAATTGACTCATTCATGACATGTAAAGTCTTAGAAAAAAGTATGATCCTGTTACCAGCCGTGCGGAATTGCCCATTAGATAGGTATCAGTAATATTATCGCATACCTGAGCCCAGTCTTTAAAAAAATTAAATCGATCGCAACTTGATATCAATTGCAACAGTGTAATTAACAGGTAGGAGATTGTAAATTTTGCGATTGATTGGTGGGCTTACTATCGATTCTCTTTATAAGACAGGTCCCAGGTGTTGAAAATATTGTATCAATACTCTCTTTCATCATCATATTTACAGAATTATGACAGTTTGAAAGTGAAGATAATAATTATTACACATAATTCGCTTACAATGTTTAACTATTTCAGTATCAGTGTATCATTAAATATATCAGATACAATTGTTATGTCAAAGCTCTTTGTCATTATTATATAATGGATAGAGATAGAGAGAGAGAGAGAGAGGTGGTGGACAGGTATCAATACCCCTTACCTATTAAAAGAAAGTAATATACTGCAAAGTTTCTTAAAGCAAATGTCGGTCAACTGAAATTGGTTTCGACTTATCCATAAACGGTCTCTTTGGCCCATTGGTATGAGGCATTGGTCTGTTAAAGTAGATATTCATTGATTTTTAAAACTGACTTAAGTTTCATTATTGCGTAGGTGAAGCTTAGACCGGACAAGTTTGTCAAAATTCGACGCCTGCAAACATTCGAAGTAATGATTATAATCAATTACAAATTGCTAAAATACAGCCCCGACATAGCACCTGAACAGCTCTCCGAAAGCCGCTGAAATGTGTGACGTCAAAGGGAGGACGTTAATTGCACAAGCAGACGATGTCCCATAACATCTCACATATTTTCAGTGCCTGTTTTGTCATCTTCTCTTCAGTTATTTCACTTCACTAGCATTAGTCTATTATGTTTAATCCATATATTGCCTCACTCTAAACCCCGTGCATGGGTTTATTTGGATGGAAAATGAAGCGTTACAAGAAAAAAGGAATCAGTTGCTTGTAAACAAAATAGACGCCATTGCATTCACAGCTGCATACACCGCTGGACGTTCGGCGTTGAATGAGGGATAAATACCGTCCTTGCAATCATTCAGCGGGCTTTTCAATTTGAAAGTGTGGTTTCTTTGATTGTTCATTAACCCTCATCCTATATATTTACAAACAAAAGATTTCAGTAATCAGAATCTGTTTCATTCCCATTTTAGAATGGTGTGAAATATGGGCATGTTTGAATACACTAAATTCTTTATAATTTGAGAAATAACTGCACTGCACTTATGTTCATTCTTTATGGGACGTCGTCTGCTTGGACAGGATTGTTCCCTTTATTGACGTCATTGAAACATCGTTATTTTTTTGGCGAAGCGCTTGTATATCGCAGATGCTGGGAGGTAGTTTTATTTGTATTATTGTTTAATTACCTGATATGTAGTTGACTTTAAACTGATACGATTGCTATCTGTTAACTTGCCAGTTTCTAGTGATACATTATTTATCATATTTGTGATTTTCTTTGAATGTGTACTTTAAGATTAAGCATTTTCTGTACTACGACAGGAGTGAATAAACTTGAATAAAGATACATACTCCTTTTTTCTTTTCACAATAAACATTTAGCAGAGAGAGAGAACGAGAGAGACAAACAGAGAGAGAGAGAGATAGATAACGAGTGAGAGAGAGCAAGAGGGGAGCTCGAACGAAGTAATTGTGAAGTTCTGATATGACTTTGAAGGTATCTCTTATTTCATGTATTTAGGCTTACACAAAATTCCGCGAAACTTTGCACAGATTTAGTAGACATTCTTGTAAACACTGCCTTTGAAATTTCAAGGTTACAAGTTCTGCAACTCCTTTATAAGAAATCAACGCGAGAACATGTACTAGTAACGGTCAAAAAATAATCTTATAATTTACCCGATGTTTTTCGAGTCGAAAGAAATAAAGTGTTACCGAATTGGTGTTATTACTTACTTAAAAGCAAATTAAAATCGTTTTCACATGGCCGCAAAAGGGAAGTACCTTTAACAAATAGAATTAGTCGTGTGGTCAGCTCTCTTTCTTTGCAAACAGTCCGATACTCTTAACGGACCCCAGTTCAAAACCGAGTCTTCTCCTAAGGGAGGTCACCAGACGTAAAGAGGCAGGTCTAAGCAACCTACCATAATAGGGTCAAATTTCATCAAACTTGTTGAGATATGCTTAAATATAAATCATTTTTAAGCTAAAAGCTCGAATATTATGATTCTTTTATAATTGACATTATTTGACGAAGAGGGCATTACTAAGATTGAAAAATGGCAATTCCCACAGACTTTGCACATAAGTGGTATATGTACAAGAGTGTATGGGGATTATCACCTCTCCACAGAAAGAATATAAGTTAGATGATATAAAGCGAAATTGATACAGTTTCTCATTACAATATAGGATACTATGTAATAATCCTAACTGAAATTCACGTAATTTACCATCTAAAATGCATAATCTCGGGGGTCAAAAAGGAGGTCGCAATTCCAGATGTAGTATCTAATTTTTAAATTTTAAAATACAACCACACACACACACACACGCGCGCGCACACACACACATAGGCACACACACAAGATAGTGAAGATCTCACAAACTGAATCTAAACTGCAACGCAGCAGCAGGCCGAGGCATGGACATTTTCAAGTCGTAGTATGGCAAGTGAAGATCGTTATTATTCATGATCTTTTAATGAATATATATGTAATTACATATCAGTATTGATCAGTAACATAATATTTTTAGAATGACAAACGGCGATTTTGAATTAGTGTTAGAGATGGGTTTACTGTTAGGGCTAGGTTTAGGATAAGGATCAAGGTTAGGTTTAGCGTCAGGGTTAAGTTTATGATTAGGATTTGGGTAAGGTTAAAGGTTGCGGATATTTTGGCGATTTAGGGTTAGGTTAAATCGTTATGGTTTGAGGTACAAAGTTTTAGTAACGATAAAAAACTAACATGACAAAGTGAATGGTATTACTGTTTTGTGTATTATAGTTTAAACAATGAATTATGCATAAATTTGCATAAGTAGACGTCATTAGAGTTGTTACGATCCAAAATCCTCTAAAGATAAGAACCGAACAAAAGATATTAATGGTTTAATGGATATTTATGGTTTAATTAAAATATTTACACAAAAAGTTCAGTATGACATATATATAAAAGAATTACAAGTTTAAATTATAACTACATTACATGTACTTAATCTAGCAAAGACTTACAATTTCTCAGCTGGGAAACTTATAATCCACAGAATATGAATGCAAGGTATGAGTCCAGAATTTTCTTGAAGTGTAGAGTAATCCATAATTATAAATCCCAATAGTTAATCCAAATGGTATGGTGTCCAACTGAAGATTCCAGATGATTCAGCTGAAGAATGTCCAAAATAATTCAGGAAGTCATCGATGTCAGCGATGATGTCAATGACGGAGTCGATCACGATGTCGATCACGATATCGATAATGATGTCGACCACGATGTCAACGATGTCGACTGCGATGTCGATAATGATGTCGAACACGATGTCCAATACGATGTCAATAATGATGTCCAAGATTAAGTCCAAGATAAGGTCCAAGACAATCTCCACAGGTTCATATCAATACGATCAATATCAGATGGTGATAACTGAGAATTTACGCAATATATGCTCCACGATGTAGTCGGGTATTAAATTCTGAAATTTCTGTGGAAGCTCCCAGCTTGTATACAATCTCAAACCTTAAATAGAATTTTCTACCTTCTACTACAACATTCATGAAGGTTTGGAATTTTCTTGTTAGTTCCACATACTTCTAGTTGTAACAGTATACAGTACATCAGATATAATGTAATGATCTAGAATGATCTTCCTCTACTGGATGTGCATTTTTTAATCTGTAATTAATGATTATTTCACTGTTACAGAGTACACTGACTTTTTACGTCTGAATAATGATTTCTCTTCTAGAAATTTCTGTGTTCATAAATATATTTTAAGTTACAGTATGTTTACTAAATGCTCCTTACAGTGGCATATCTAGAGACTATTATTGCCCCTATTCTTAACTCCGGTTTAAATTAAACTCCAGTCTAAGTTTGACCAGAGTTTGATTAAAATTGACTTTAACCGTAAGTCAAGTCTAATTTTCGGTACAAAGTTAAACCACACTAGACTAAAGTTAAACACTTATTGGAGTTCATGTGATTTTCAATAACTCCGGTATAATATTGCATAATGTACTAGTATCTGAGTGCAATCTTGCTTGATTCCTCTAATTCTCTCTCTCTCACTCTCTCTCGCTTTCTATGTCGATTTTCCTTACCTGCTATTCCTTTTTGTTTCTACAGCTCTTTCCCTTCTTTTTACATTCTATCTCTCTCTATCCCCCTCTTGCTTCCTTTTTTTTTTCCGTTCTTCTTTCTCTAGCTTTCTTTTCCTCTCTCCATCTCTCTGATTCTCTTTCTTTTCCTCCCCCTTTTGTCCCTCTCTTTTCAAGTTTTCTTGCTCACAGTAAGACGAATTTATGCATTCTTATTGATGCTAACTTTTGTGATATTTTACAATCTCTAAATGTTGGAAATTGTTGAAAATTGAAAATTGTTGCAACATATTGCTATTGAGATACTTTAATATATTTATCGTCATTAGCTTTTATTGATGTACGGTAAGTGCAGTATATCTATGTCAACAATGCGTTTGTCCACACTCTTATATATATATATATGAATTTAGCTACGCAAATTATTTCTCTCATTCAATTCAATTGATTTCTCACATTATGTAAATTTACCCACGAGAGTTGCCGATGCTATAGTATTAGAACGAATTTCTCACACATTGTAAATAATTAATTAATTCTAATACATGAATCCGCCATGGATCTAGCTAGGCATGCGGCTTTTCATTGTTCAGTACTCCCCTGTCCCTCAAAGAAAAGGAATAAATTAACTGCGAAGGGTTGCAAGGGCTGCCTGTCGGTGTTTGTACCTGGTGTAGCCGAATACCACTCAACCCGCCTCCGTGGTCTAGTGGTTAAGGCGTTTGGCGTACATTGCCAAAGACCCGGGTTCGACTCCCGGCGGAGACAGTTTTTGCAAACCCTGCAGTTATTTCCACAAAAAGGAAGTCAGTAAGGAGGAACAATGAATTTAGCTACGCAAATTATTTCTCTCATTCAATTCAATTGATTTCTCACATTATATATATATATATATATATATATATATATATATATATATATATATAATACAAAGTCCACGTGTTGGTAGAATATCAAAAAACAAACTATTAGACATTTCATGCTTTTATCCAACTTCTTTATTTACTCTAACGAATTTTCGACGGTGTTCACATCGTCTTTATTCACTTGATAAAGACGATGTGAACACCGTCGAAAATTCGTGAGAGTAAATAAAGAAGTTGGATAAAAGCATGAAATGTCTAATAGTTATATATATATATATATATATATATATATATATAATTGTAAGGAAATAACATATACATTGTTTATAATGATTATTATTCTAATGTATATATGAATCTCAAAGCATTCGCTTGGATCCAGCTGAGGCATGCGGCTTGTCTTTGTTCAAAACTCACCTGCCCCCGACAAAGGAATTAATTAATAAGGTTGAAGATTTGTCAATCTGTCGGTCAATTGAATCTGGTGTCGCCGAAATCACTGGCCGTCTCCGTGGTCTAGTGGTTAAGGCATTGGCGTTCTAAGCCAACGACCCGGGTTCGATTCCCGGCGGAGACATTTTTTCAACCTTTGCAAAAATTCAAAAAGGGAGGACAGCTCTGGGGAACTTTGATTTAAGCTACGCAACCATTATTCTCTCATTTTCATTTCTCACAATTATATATATATATATATATATATATATTGTAAGAAATGTTCCTCGAACACAACGCTGGTGGTCACTCATAGTTGTTTTAGTGGAAGGTATAATGAAAGAAATGTCACTATGAGACGGTCGTAGCTTTTATTGTCCTCCTTTATTTGTCAAGCTTTCGATCAATGATCTTCATCAGGACTGTATAAAAACACAAAATGATGACTGACATTTACATCGGAATAAACATTTCAATTTCTTACAATGGTTAAGTCCAAATCAATATAATTATAATAATATTAATTATGTTGTTTATTATTATAATGATTATTATTATTATCATTATTGTTATTGTTATGTCTGTTATTATTACTACTACTACTACTAATAATAATAATAACAGACATAACAATAACAATAATGATAATAATAATAATCATTATAATAATAAACAACATAATTAATATTATTATAATTATATTGATTAGTACTTAACCATTGTAAGAAATTGAAATGTTTATTCCGATGTAAATGTCAGCCATCATTTTGTTTTTATACAGTCCTGATGAAGATCATTGATCGAAAGCTTGACAAATAAAGGAGGACAATAAAATCTACGACCGTCTCATGGTGACATTTCTTTCATTATATATATATATATACCCAAAACATTGCTGGTTCATTTGATATACATTGACGCTATACCATGACAATCGGTGCTATTAGTTTTTTAATCCCCCCCCCCCTTTTCTCTCTCTCTTCTCTCTCTTTCCTCCTTATTTCTACCACTTCCCTTTATCTTGCAATACTATAATCTCTTCCTTTTTTGACTTTCCCTTTATCTTATCTCTTATCTATTTCCTTTTTTCTCTCTTTAGCTTTCATTTTCTCTTTCCCTCTTGAGACTATTTAAATCTTTCTTTCTCTTTCTTACTCTTCTCTTTCTGCTTCTCCCCCACCCTTCTTCTTTCTCTCTCCCTTTCCCTCTCTTCTGTTGTCGTTTTGGGGTTTTTTTTCCACTGTGGGGTGCATTTACAACAATGATCCTTTATGCATCGTTATTGAAGCTTATTTTCGTCATATCTAAAAAAATCTCACATTTGCCGAAATTGTCACCAGACGATGATACTGTTGCTGATGTGATTTAAATATTTTGTTATTGTGTTTTATTTTTATGCTATATGGAAAATATGGTGTATGTATGAATTATGTCAATAATGCGTTTGTCTATGTTCATAAATACACCAGGAACCCTTTTCCACATAAACGTTACCATGACAATAAGTTCAATCATTTTTTAATTCTCCTACTTCTCTCTTTTTCCTTCACACCTTTTTCATTTCCTCACATCTGCTCCTGCCATTAACTTTTATCTCTCCTACTACCCTCTCTTCTCTTTTCTTCTTCCTCTTTTTTCCTTTCTTTCCTCCTTTCTTTCTCTTGCTGTCTCTTGCTGACATTTTCCCCTTTTTCTCTCTCACTCTCTCTCTTTGGCCTCCCCTGTCCCTCTGCCTCTCTCTGGCTCTCTTTCATTTTTTGTCCCTCTTTTGCTCTCCTTTGTTTGTTCTCTCTCTCTTCCTTTCTCTATTGCCCGCTTTCTTTCTCTTTCTCTTTCTCTTTTCTTCTTTACTACTCTTCAGATTCTCCTTCTCCCAGTGGAGTGAATTTATAAATGATTCTTTATGCATTGTTGAATTTTGCTAGTGTCATGTTTACAAAGTTGTGTATGTATATTCTATCTTATTATTATGTGCCTATTATAGGATTAATGTTGAGTTATATTTTGTAAAAAATCTGCAATTCGGCCCACAAGCCGCGAATGATTTTTGATCTATAAACCATTTTAAATAAATAAATAAATAAATAAAATAAAGGGCATGTTTAAAATTGGTTTAAACCACACTTACAGACAGCGGTTTAAGTTAAACCGGAGTTCAGAATACGGGCCTATGGCACCCAAGGCAAACAATAATACTGCCCCCTCCCTCCCATGACAAACATAATAGCTCAAAATAATACCAGTTTTACATTCAGAAATAATAGCACTACTTGGAAAGTGATTTTTTGAATTGGTAGCGACAGTTTGATTTTTTTTTAAATCGTACAAGCAGTAAATATATATGGATATACAGTAGGTTGGGAAAAGTCTCCTCAAATAAATATTTCAGAACATTTGTAGGAAGTTTTATACATGTGTATAGCTTAGGGGCTCTTCTATTAATGTCACCAAAGAATCTGAAGATATTTTAAGCTCGAGTGAGCAAAAGCGACTTATGCGAAAGGGTGCAATATCCAGACTTGACAAGAATTGGTATTTGTACAAGAAATGTTCCTGCCTATGGATAGCTTATAGGGTCCCTCTTATCAAATGACAACAAAACATCTAACAATATTTTACGCTTCAGTGAACAAAATCCATTGTTTTGAAATGATGAAAACTCAATTTTGACAAAATATTATTATTGGTTCTGGCTGGTATCAGCAAAGTTGAGAGTCTTTTAAAGGCTTAGAAATGTTCGTATTCTGATCCTTAAAAGGCATTTAATGAAAGAACAGGCTTTGTTTTCAGTGTGTCCTGACATATCCCATCAAAACTTTATGGTTGACTGAGAAAGCCAGCTTGAATTAAAAACTCCAAACAAATTTTTTCGAAACATTAAGTAAAGTAGTTAATTGCTCACTGAAGCATTCTGAATTTAATAAGATATGTGAGGATATACCGAGAACAAAACCTGTTCGTTCATAAATAATATATTTTTGATCAAAATATTAAGATTTCTAAGCCTTTTCATGAGTCTTAACTTTGCTGATACCAGCAAAAAAAAAAATCCCCCAATTCTTGTCAAGTCTGAATTTTGCACCTTTTTGCAAAAGTGGCCTTCGTTCACTCGAGCGTGAAATATCGCCAGATCTTTTTAGGCGTAATCTAATAGAAGAGACCTAAGCTATATATCCACTGGTATAAAATTTTGCCTCAAATATTTTGAAATATTTGGTATAAATATCTGGTTAAGGTGAAAAATAAATCGTGGACTTTCTCTTTTTTTTAAAGGGTGACTAAATTAAAAAATTGATTGCCCATTTTTCGTAGGAAGGAGTCA
Organism: Heliocidaris tuberculata; assembly: GCA_025618425.1. Taxonomy (NCBI): domain Eukaryota; kingdom Metazoa; phylum Echinodermata; class Echinoidea; order Camarodonta; family Echinometridae; genus Heliocidaris; species Heliocidaris tuberculata. The sequence goes on from CM046841.1 coordinate 6,613,461, forward strand.
TCAGTAGCCAAAAAATATCTATCACACACTTTTGTATGCATTCAGTCGTATTTTATAATCATTTGAAAAGTACATTTTTGCTGATTTACACAGTCATAAGCCCCGCCCCTAAAAAAAACCCATCGAGCGACATCATGATCACGTGATCTGTGACGTACGAGAAGTAAGGGAAAATATTCCACCAACCTATATACCGTGCGCGCCCGCAGGCCCCGGCAGGCCCAGCCCGGTGCCGAGCATGACATTCACCGCATCGACCATTTGCATCGCATATTTTCGTGCGTTTAATTCCTCACAATAACTTTGATTTTGGGACACAATTTCATCAGTAATGCCAAATCGGTGTATAGTTGCGGGCTGTAGCAAGACCCCTAAAGATGATGTAAGCCTACGTACATCATTTTCCTAAAGATGAAAATCTACGGAAATTGTGGGTCGCAACAGTATTCTCACGCGGGCAAGGGCCAAGCGAGTGGAGTACAATTTGCAGTGATAACTTTTCTTCTCCACAGCTGCAGCAGCTTCACCCGCGGCCCCTTCCCCCGCGACCCCTTCACCATGCCCTGGCCTGTCTTCTGCGAGGGGTTCAAACATAATGGTTGAATTCCCCTTGCCACTGCACTGGAGCTTCTTCTCTTTCGGTATCGATAAATCATCTGATAAATCAGAGTTCGTATCTGGCTCAAAAAAGGCCTCCAAATCGGACTCGCGATCACTATCCATCTCTCTAAGTTACTCGAAGAATCCAGCCAAACATCTAAGTCAGTACTACCGTAGTACATGTAAAGCGAAGTAAAAAAAGGCGAGAGTGAAAACAAACCAAACAAAAGCGTTCACCAGTCGCTTAGTACGAGGGGGAACATAGTTGCCGTACTAAAGATGTGTAGTACATTGCACAGACGCATAAAACGGCTGTGTACGCGTTTAAGACCAGTGCAAAACTATCGTTCGGCAAGCTCAGATGGATGAGAACATTGTTCAAAGAAAAGTTAAAAAAACAAAACAAGAGCTGTATATTCGGGCAAAAGTGTTCACTGATCTTAAAGAAAATATATTGATAATGACTATTCACTCCTTAGACTGTATTAATTAATTTCCCTTTTTCATAAATTGTCTGTTGAACAGAGGGGTCAAATACCGCATTGTGTGTACAATGTTACATTGCCGCAGCCTGTAGATCTTGTGCCTCTTACTCTTCATACGTCACTTGGGGGTGTGACGTCAATTAGCCAATCAGCTCACGAGTTTTAAGGAACGGTCCCAAAACCTCTACTTTTCCCCCTTTTTCGCCAAAACGAGACATAATTTTGACAATCAATTGCCAGATTCGTGATTTGAATGCAAAAATACATGGAAACAGCACCCTTTTTCTCTCTAATTTAGTCACCCTTTAATATCAATTTGAAAGAACATCATATGAAATGTCCCTTAAACAGTTACTGATTTTCAAATGTCCTAATTTTTTGAAGTATGACCAGAAATGGCTTAAAATAATATTTGGACCAAACATTCAATCCTCATGTGTGTGCAGTCCCATATACCCATTTATGTGTGCAGTGCATGTCCTTTTCAGCGACATTGGGCTAATTTCTTATCATTTTTATTAAGATTCCAAAAACCTTACAGTATACACAAATTCTTCTGTTGACATGGTCAACCTTTTCCCAATTGCCTTGAGACAGTTTCTTTCACAATGTAATCTCATGAACAGAACTCTACTTTATCTTTAAGGATTCTTTAGGAGATATTTGATCTCTACAAACAGATGCCCTGAAGATGCAGTGCAAGACGCGTTGTTGTCAAGTCAAAGTGTATAACAAAGTTTTTTTTAAATGAAGCAAAGCAAAAGAGCCAAAGAGGGAGAGAAAGAGAGAGAGAGAGAGAGAGAGAGATGTGAGGGGAAGTGATAGAGATTGTAGAATAAGAAATTAAGACAGTATGAGGAAAAGATGTGCCCCCTCTGCCCTCCCCCCCCCCCCCCTCCTCCTAGATACACCACTCGGTGATTGCATCTGGTGTAGCCGAATACCATTCAACCCGCCTCCGCACGGTGGTCTAGTGGTTTAGACATTTGGCGTACATCTCCAAAGACCCGGGTTCGATTCACGGCGGAGACAGTTATTGTAACCTCTTCAGTTAGTTCCACAACAAGGAAGGTAGTTAGGAGGAACAATAAATTTGTAGCTATGAACAATACTTTTCTCACATTACATTTTTATTCCACAAATCCATTTATAGGCTTAGTATTAATTCAAAAATGAGGGGACTTGTCCAAATTTTCGAAAGGAGCATGTTTCTTCTTTAGGTACAGGACTGATCAAAATGACTTTTTAACAGTAATAAAAGTGTATTTCGACAGACCTGGATTGGTTTCAAGAAATTTGGAAAGATAATACCTTGCAACTGCTCTTGTGCTAGAAATAATGAATTCTTTAAAATGGGGATGGGTTGGGAGAATCCCTCATTCTGAAACCAAGTGAAATGGACATTAGTTCTTATATATTTCTGAAGTACTTTTCATGCTTCAAATCTGAAAATCAAAAAAGCAAACAAACAAAGGAAAACAGAAGGGATAAAAAAATCATGGTGGTATTTCACATTTCAGCTATAATATTTAATTTTATGTTAACCCATCGATTGCAGCGAAAAGTTCTGAGCTGGTTTTAAATGACTCACTACAAAAAAATTGTTTTCGGTTCAATTTAATTTTCATAATGTGACTCAAAAAGAAATATTTGGATAGGAGAGGTCCTCCTCCCAGACACCTATCGATATTCAGTTTTCTATCCTTGAAAATATGGTACAAAGCCAATGATAACGCATTGTTCTTCATCTGATATGATTATGTATACACGAAGGGAAAACCCCTTTATTTCGGACTTTTACTAAGACAATGCTTAATGGGATTAGCATTTCCTGAAAAGTGTTTTTTCAGCCTGATTTCAATTGGTTATGATATTTGAAATACTTTTCAATAACATCCCGAGATAACATCAAAGTTCAGAGTAAACAAAAAGGAAAGTGCAAATCACCTGAAGTTTAAGTTTTGTTCGCCTATGCTGAATGTCACAAATCAGGAATGTACTTTGGCATCCGTCATTTCTTCGGTGCAAAGATAAAATGTTTTAAATAACAGCAGAAAATATGTTGTTCTCCCTCCATGTTCAGGACCCAGGATAGGCATATAAGGTTCATAATTCCGAATTATGAAAATGGTTCATAATTCCGAAAATATTAAAATAGAATCCTGTATATATTTCATTTTCGGTATTACTAACCATATTTCATTTTACGGCATTATGAACCCTACTTCATTTGGGGCCGGGGAATTATGAACTTTCGGAATTACGAACCTTTGAAATAATGATAATATGCAAATATACACTGTAAAAAAAATTGCAGTTTTTTCACGGGAAATTTCCTGGCAGTCAGGATGCCGGGAAGCTATATTTTTTTTCTGTCAGGACTTGCACCACCCTACGAGAGAGGGCAGTATTTGAGCTTCAACAGGGGTGACAATAGGGTTTATTTCGTCAAGACTAGTCGGCATGAATATTCATGAAAAACAAATTTTAGCGATATAATAAAATGAGCGAACCGATCTCGCAGTTCCTTGTGTGGCGAATTCGGATCCTCGTTGTGCTTGTCGTGAAGGAATTACGAGTTCGAGACTCGGCACGGTAGGTGTTAGAATTTAGAAAATTATCATTGCTAAAATTTTCCTTTGCTGAAATAAAGTAAGGTGAAACTTTGAGAAAATACAAGTCTTAAAGTTGTAGTCTCTCTCAAAGTCTCCAAAACGGGGCCTCTTCACGCTCAAATAATGCCCTCTCTTGTCAGTGGCGCAAATCCTGACAGAAAAAAAATACGCTGCCGGGAATGCCCGTTTTTCCACCGTACATGTTAAATAACAGATTTCAATTTTGGGGGGTTAAATAGTAGAAATGTTAATTTCTAACAGGAAAATCTATGTATATCAAAACGGAACCATGGATTTGTAATTTAATAGGGTAACGTTAAAATATGAGAAAATGGTTTTTAACAGTGTTTCATGTCGGGCGAGTGTAAATATATATGCTGATTTCCGGTAAACCAACAAACTTGCTGTTGTTTTACAGGAAAAAAGATTGTAAAATTGAATTGACGGCAATAATTTGTATTCCCATGAGCCATTAAGTCTGTAGTTTTAGTTATTTTTGACAGTGTAACCTATCCTGATTTAGCTTATCCTACTCTCTATCTTAATCTATCCTATACTAGACATATCCAATCCGAAAATGTTTTCGGTTCAATTTAATTTTCATAATGTGACTCAAAAAGAAATATTTGGATAGGAGAGGTCCTCCTCCCAGACACCTATCGATATTCAGTTTTCTATCCTTGAAAATATGGTACAAAACCAATGATAACGCATTGTTCTTCATCTGATATAATAATGTATACACGAAGGGAAAACCCCTTTATTTCGGACTTTTACTAAGACAATGCTTAATGGGATTAGCATTTCCTGAAAAGTGTTTTTTTCAGCCTGATTTCAATTGGTTGTGATATCTGAAATACTTTTCAATAACATCCCGAGATAACATCAAAGTTCAGAGTAAACAAAAAGGAAAGTGCAAATCACCTGAAGTTTAAGTTTTGTTCGCCTATGCTGAATGTCACAAATCAGGAATGTACTTTGGCATCCGTCATTTCTTCGGTGCAAAGATAAAATGTTTTAAATAACAGCAGAAAATATGTTGTTCTCCCTCCATGTTCAGGACCCAGGATAGGCATATAGGGTTCGTAATTCCGAAAATGAAATAGGGTTCATAATTCCGAAAAAGAAAAAGGGTTCGTAATTCCGAATTACAAAAATGGTTCATAATTCCGAAAATATCAAAATAGAATCCTGTATATATTTCATTTTCGGAATTACTATTACCCATATTTCATTTTATGGCATTATGAACCCTATTTCATTTGGGGCCGGGGAATTATGAACTTTCGGAATTACGAACCTTTGAAATAATGATAATATGCAAATATACACTGTAAAAAAAATTGCCGTTTTTTCACGGGAAATTTCCTGGCAGTCATGATGCCGGGAATGCCCGTTTTTCCACCGTACATGTTAAATAACAGATTTCAATTTTGGGGGTTAAATAGTAGAAATGTTAATTTCTAACAGGAAAATCTATGTATATTAAAACGGAACCATGGATTTGTAATTTAACAGGGTAACGTTAAAATATGAGAAAATGGTTTTTAACAGTGTTTCATGTCGGGCGAGTGTAAATATACGCTGATTTCCGGTAAACCAACAAACTTGCTGTTGTTTTACAGGAAAAAAAATTGTAAAATTGAATTGACGGCAATAATTTGTATTCCCATGAGCCATTAAGTCTGTAGTTTTAGTTATTTTTGACAGTGTAACCTATCCTGATTTAGCTTATCCTACTCTCTATCTTAATCTATCCTATACTAGACATATCTAATCCAATAGTTTCATCTAGTGTAATCAAATAAATAATAATAATAAATAATAAATTCTTTAAAATTGGGATGGGTTGGGAGAATCCCTCATTCTGAAACCAAGTGAAATGGACATTAGTTCTTATATATTTCTGAAGTACTTTTCATGCTTCAAATCTGAAAATCAAAAAAGCAAACAAACAACGGAAAACAGAAGGGATAACAAAAATCATGGTGGTCTTTCACATTTCACGTAATATTTAATTTTATGTTAACCTATCGATTGCCGCGTAAAGTTCTGAGCTAGTTTTAAATGACTCACTCAAAAAAAAATTGTTTTCGGTTCCGTTTAATTTTCAAAATGTGACTCAAAAAGAAATATTTGGATAGGAGAGGTCCTCCTCCCAGACACCTATCAATATTCAGTTTTCTATCCTTGAAAGTATGTTACAAAGCCAATGATAACGCATTGTTCTTCATCTGATATGATTATGTATACACGAAGGGAAACCCCTTTCTTTCGGACTTTTACTAAGACAATGCTTAATGGGATTAGCATTTCCTGAAAAGTGTTTTTTCAGCCTGATTTCAATTGGTTGTGATATTTGAAATACTTTTCAATAACATCCCGAGATAACATCAAAGTTCAGAGTAAACAAAAAGGAAAGTGCAAATCACCTGAAGTTTAAGTTTTGTTCGCCTATATGTGCTGAATGTCACAAATCAGGAATGTACTTTGGCATCCGTCATTTCTTCGGTGCAAAGATAAAATGTTTTAAATAACAGCAGAAAATATGTTGTTCTCCCTCCATGTTCAGGACCCAGGATAGGCATATAGGGTTCGTAATTCCGAAAATGAAATAGGGTTCATAATTCCGAAAAAGAAAAAGGGTTCGTAATTCCGAATTATAAAAATGGTTCATAATTCCGAAAATATTAAAATAGAATCCTGTATATATTTCATTTTCGGAATTACTATTACCCATATTTCATTTTATGGCATTATGAACCCTATTTCATTTGGGGCCGGGGAATTATAAACTTTCGGAACTACGAACCTTTGAAATAATGATAATATGCAAATATACACTGTAAAAAAAATTGCCGTTTTTTCACGGGAAATTTCCTGGCAGTCATGATGCCGGGAATGCCCGTTTTTCCACCGTACATGTTAAATAACAGATTTCAATTTTGGGGGGTTAAATAGTAGAAATGTTAATTTCTAACAGGAAAATCTATGTATATCAAAACGGAACCATGGATTTGTAATTTAACAGGGTAACGTTAAAATATGAGAAAATGGTTTTTAACAGTGTTTCATGTCGGGCGAGTGTAAATATACGCTGATTTCCGGTAAACCAACAAACTTGCTGTTGTTTTACAGGAAAAAAGATTGTAAAATTGAATTGACGGCAATAATTTGTATTCCCATGTGTCATTAAGTCTGTAGTTTTAGTTATTTTTGACAGTGTAACCTATCCTGATTTAGCTTATCCTACTCTCTATCTTAATCTATCCTATACTAGACATATCTAATCCAATAGTTTCATCTAGTGTAATCAAATAAATAATAAATTCTTTAAAATTGGGATGGGTTGGGAGAATCCCTCATTCTGAAACCAAGTGAAATGGACATTAGTTCTTATATATTTCTGAAGTACTTTTCATGCTTCAAATCTGAAAATCAAAAAAGCAAACAAACAACGGAAAACAGAAGGGATAACAAAAATCATGGTGGTCTTTCACATTTCACGTAATATTTAATTTTATGTTAACCTATCGATTGCCGCGTAAAGTTCTGAGTTAGTTTTAAATGACTCACTCAAAAAAAAATTGTTTTCGGTTCCGTTTAATTTTCAAAATGTGACTCAAAAAGAAATATTTGGATAGAAGAGGTCCTCCTCCCAGACACCTATCAATATTCAGTTTTCTATCCTTGAAAGTATGTTACAAAGCCAATGATAACGCATTGTTCTTCATCTGATATGATTATGTATACACGAAGGGAAACCCCTTTCTTTCGGACTTTTACTAAGACAATGCTTAATGGGATTAGCATTTCCTGAAAAGTGTTTTTTCAGCCTGATTTCAATTGGTTGTGATATTTGAAATACTTTTCAATAACATCCCGAGATAACATCAAAGTTCAGAGTAAACAAAAAGGAAAGTGCAAATCACCTGAAGTTTAAGTTTTGTTCGCCTATATGTGCTGAATGTCACAAATCAGGAATGTACTTTGGCATCCGTCATTTCTTCGGTGCAAAGATAAAATGTTTTAAATAACAGCAGAAAATATGTTGTTCTCCCTCCATGTTCAGGACCCAGGATAGGCATATAGGGTTCGTAATTCCGAAAATGAAATAGGGTTCATAATTCCGAAAAAGAAAAAGGGTTCGTAATTCCGAATTATAAAAATGGTTCATAATTCCGAAAATATTAAAATAGAATCCTGTATATATTTCATTTTCGGAATTACTATTACCCATATTTCATTTTATGGCATTATGAAACCTATTTCATTTGGGGCCGGGGAATTATGAACTTTCGGAATTACGAACCTTTGAAATAATGATAATATGCAAATATGCACTGTAAAAAAAATTGCCGTTTTTTCACGGGAAATTTCCCGGCAGTCATGATGCCGGGAATGCCCGTTTTTCCACCTTACATGTTAAATAACAGATTTCAATTTTGGGGGGTTAAATAGTAGAAATGTTAATTTCTAACAGGAAAATCTATGTATATTAAAACGGAACCATGGATTTGTAATTTAACAGGGTAACGTTAAAATATGAGAAAATGGTTTTTAACAGTGTTTCATGTCGGGCGAGTGTAAATATACGCTGATTTCCGGTAAACCAACAAACTTGCTGTTGTTTTACAGGAAAAAAGACTGTAAAATTGAATTGACGGCAATAATTTGTATTCCCATGGGCCAGAAAGTCTGTAGTTTTACAGTTATTTTTGACAGTGTGACCTATCCTGTTTTAGCTTATCCTACTCTCTATCTTAATCTATCCTATACTAGACATATCCTATCCAATAGTTCATCTAGTGCAGTCTCTTATATACCCCTTATAGTTTTTTATGCCTTTGGTGTTCAATGTGGGATACCCCTGATTTCATTAAGCGTTGAAATTATGAATACAATCTGGCATACAGCCAAGAAAAAGATAAGAAAAGTACGATGACTTCACTGAAAACACCTCTGTATAAAAAAAAAATCATATTAAGTTTTGCATGCTTCTGTCATGTCTTTTAAATTTGGAGAATGAGCTGACAGCGAGAAGATCCCCTATTCTTTAGTCATATTAATACACTTGGACATCAACTTCACACTGTTTAATATCCATCTGAAATTAGAAGACTCGCGGAAGATGAAAAATGATACTTTGCTTCAAAATCTTCATCATCTCAACGCCACTTGCCCTTGGATATCGCTAACCCTGAGTAGGCGAAATAATTATGTTCATTCGGGCATTTAGCCAAGAAAAGCATAAATTATGTCTAGGTCATCAGTGGACGGACCTGGGTGGTATCGTTAATGAAAAATCACCAAGAAGAAAATGCTATTTAAAAGAGATTCGGAGTGCTTCAGATTAGTTTGGTGAAGGAATTAAAAGCGAAACGATCTCTCACAGTCACTATTACAAAAGGACATCATCACCACGAAGTAGTACCATCGAGGAGAAGTTAGCAGACTCAAAGAAGATGAAGCTCATACTTTGCCTCATAATTACTGTCATGGCGGCACCATTGGCATACGGCTACGGTAAATATTGTCATATATTATTGATAGCAAATGCAACCGTAAGAATGAAAATGTTTTATCTTTTGTGTATCGCGTGTATTGTCTATCTCGAACCTTTGTGGAACTATGCACTTCTTGGTTCTTTTTCATGTTAAATCGATATGTCAATATATATTTTTTTCAGATTTCCTTCTTTCTTTTTTTGTACTCCGTACCTCCTCGATCATGTATGCTTTTCTCATTTTGTTAACTGTTTTTCTTCTTTTCTGTTCTTTTTTCCCGAAAAAACAAAGATATTCATCAATAGAGGTATAGTTGTCCTTTAAAAAAAAGGCTTTTGTTCATAACATTTAAACTTCGAACTGTTACACTGAACTCATGATGATATTGCTATGAAATACATACTTTTTTAGTTTCCTTAATGCTGTTTCGTTTATTTATTCATGTAACACACGAGAGAAATAGATATCTTGTATGGAAGGCTTTGTGTTTTCACCTTTTTAAAGTTATCTTAACCTCATTAACAATCGCTTGTGTCCTTTGTAAAGTTTTTATTATAGCAATCAACGTTCTAACTTATTATGGATCATAAGGCACCTTTTTGTGATTTAAGATTTTTAATTTTAAAATCTCGTTGCATATGTATTTGACTTTAAAAAAAAAATAGGCAGCTGAGGCAGTGGTTCTTCGCTGGGTTTGAGCGTTCGTGTGCTGGAGTAGATCCGTGACTTAATCCGTTTTTTAAAATTTCATATTAATTGATGGATTAATGTAAATACCTTCTATATCCCGTATCCTGCTCTCGGCAAATGAGCTCTTTTTTTCTAATTTTCATTGTATACTATTTACAGATTACTGTAGGCCTATCCTGTTTTCAAAATATCACAGAAATCTAATCCTACTCTCATTCATATTGAAAAGTAATCATTCTTGTTCTCCCCAACTCCAAAGTTGTAAATTGTGCTGAATGAAACAAAGATTACTGATATGTGGTTGGCATGAGCCAATGAATATTTTAAAGCAAAGTTCTGGTGGTTTGTAAAAAGAGGACAAAGGTGTCATGTCCTTTACACTACATTTTAGCCCTAACACGGAAATGTGTAGTTTAATTGTTTTTACAACATGTATCTATGTTTAGAATATGATTATAAGCTTCTGTTAATACCTATAAAGTAGTTCATTGAAACCCAAAATGTACAGATTTTTCAAACTGTCCAGAGGGGTAAAATATCCTTGTCCATATTGTGTCCTGTAAGTTACGGTTACAAAGAGTCATTTTTCTCTTCAACTACTTCAAATACAGTGTGTCCCGGAGGAAAAAACGAAACCAGATTCCATGGCAGAAATTTTCTATCATAATGAATAATTTCCTTCATGAAATATACATGGATGAAACACTCTGCTTCTCTTCTTTCATTTGATGCAAATCTCATTATTCATTATGCACGCATGATTGAATTAAAACAATGGAAAGTGGTGCTACCGAAATTCCATCTGCAGGCACAAATCGAAAGTTTGAGTGCTTTGGAAGGGTGGGGGGGGGGGGGGGGGTAGTAAACGTAATTATTTTGAAGAAAAAAGAGAAACATCACATATAATTACATAATTTTCTCTTTTATACGACACCTTATGCTTAAAAAATTAATGATGCATGCCAGGGAGCGAGTAAATTGAAAACATGCTTGATTTCTGCCTAAATGAGTGGATAATTGAGTAAGAAGCCATTCAACTTCTGAAAATATGTTTGTTTGTCCTTGCAATAAATCAATGAATGTTAACTTGGCTATACACTATGAAGATAGTAACAGTTTTCTTCAGTCAATATTATAACTCACTTTAAAAAAGTAAATAGTTCACAATAATTGTTTATTATGCCTTGTTATCTTTTTTTCCCCCCTTCATATGATTAGTGCCGTACAGTTGTCTGCGTTGTATCTGTAATGTCGAGTCGAATTGCCAGATGCTTGGCTGTAGAATGGATGGGGGATCTGAATCATGTGGCCCCTACCAGATCAAGGAGAACTATTGGATCGATGGAGGGCGCCAAGGGTCGTGTAAGTATACCCAACAACAGTTTCATCTAATATCAGATTCACTGAAACACTCTCAACAGTGGTCACGCTTGCGAGCTGAGACTCTCTTCGAACCGACGAAGGTCATTCCGCGAACTCACACGTGGTCGCCTATAACAATTAACCCTATTAAGAAACACGTCGTAACATGTCATGTAAAATGTTACCAATTAATTACAAAACGGCTCGGGCAATTAAAAAAGCTGAGGTCAATCGAATCCACTATTTGTATATATCGCATTTACTGACTTCACCAATCATTCCAAAAACAAACAAAAAAATTATAAAGTTCACCAGTGGCATGGTTGAATGCAGAGGTTAAAGGGTTTTTTGAGTTGGGATTTCTTCATAACTTTATGTATTATTTTGTAAAAGATATAAGGCAAAATGCTTGCAATTATTGCTTTACTTCTATTCCCTCAACATGCTTCAAAATATGTGATTTAATTTTTTTCGTTCTAGACCTATGACGAAAATATAGCGGATGAAATTAGGGGGAAAAATCACGAATAGACCACCTCGACGAATATGAGATGATCGATAATTTCAAGGCCCCCGCCTCACGCCTAACCCCGGCCTCCCCTCTCTACTTTTGAATTCATTCAATAATTCATGGAGGCTATTCATGTATTCATTCATTCATTCATTCATTCATTTATTTATTTGTTTATTTATTCATCTAGTTATTTATTTATTTTATTGATTTATTTATTTTACTTGTTTGCTTCACAATTCTTTATCTGAGTATGCATTCGTGCTCCTCTACGGGTTTTTTTTTTCTTCTTTTTTTCTTTTTTTTTTCTTTAGCTTGGAAGGATTGCGCTCAAAATTGGTCATGCAGTAGGGACACTATACAAGCATACATGGGGCGATATGCTACTTGGTCACGTCTGAGGCACCAACCCACTTGCGAGGACTTCGCCCGCATACACAACGGTGGACCTAACGGCTACAGATATTCTTCTACCAACCGGTACTGGAACAGAGTGAATAGCTGTCTTAATTAATAGTGCCATAACCGTAGGCGTAGCCAGGGGGCACAAGGTAGCCATGGCTCCCCTGTTCATCCGCTAAAAACAGGCATCAACAGAAGTGTGCGTGTAACTATGTGACATAGTGCCCCCCCCCCCCCCCCCTCGTTCGACAAGTCTGGCTTAGCCAGAGGCCGTAACGAAGTATGTACATCTGTGTTAAAATAAATGAAATTAAAATTACATCATGTTTTTCTTGGGTGCCAATTTGGGGGTTTGAGTATGTCTTATTTGTCAACCATGTTTCTTAATTAGTATCTATTTCTTATCCTATTTTGCTCAAACCTTCACTGATCTGTCTCTTTAATTTTTCTGATTCTTTTAAAACAAACTTGTAAGCAGAGTAGACTTTACTTTTAATATTGTAGACCATGTCTCCTAATATGTTTTGATTGTAAACGATTCTCTTAGTATCTCTTAAATGTACACCATGTCACTTAGTATCTCTTAAATGTACACCATGTCACTTAGTATCTCTTAATTGTACACCATGTCTCTTAGTATCTCTTAATTGTACACCATGTCTCTTAGTATCTCTTAATTGTACACCATGTCACTTAGTATCTCTTAATTGTACACCATGTCACTTAGTATCTCTTAATTGTACACCATGTCACTTAGTATCTCTTAATTGTACACCATGTCTCTTAGTATCTCTTAATTGTACACCATGTCTCTTAGTATCTCTTAATTGTACACCATGTCACTTAGTATCTCTTAATTGTACACCATGTCTCTTAGTATCTCTTAATTGTACACCATGTCACTTAGTATCTCTTAATTGTACATCATGTCTCTTAGTATCTCTATACTTGTACACGATGTCTCTTAGTTGTACACCATGTCACTTAGTATATATCTTAATTGTACACCATGTCACTTAGTATCTCTTAATTGTACACGATGTCTCTTAGTATCTCTTAATTGTACATCATGTCTCTTTAAGTATCTCTATACTTGTACACGATGTCTCTTAGTTGTACACCATGTCACTTAGTATATATCTTAATTGTACACCATGTCACTTAGTATCTCTTAATTGTACACCATGTCACTTAGTATCTCTTAATTGTACACCATGTCACTTAGTATCTCTTAATTGTACACGATGTCTCTTAGTATCTCTATACTTGTACACGATGTCTCTTAGTTGTACACCATGTCACTTAGTATATCTTAATTGTACACCATGTCTCTTAGTATCTCTTAATTGTACATCATGTCTCTTAGTATATCTTAATTGTACACCATGTCTCTTAGTATCTCTTAATTGTACACCATGTCTCTTAGTATCTCTTAATTGTACACCATGTCTCTTAGTATCTCTTAATTGTACACCATGTCACTTAGTATCTCTTAATTGTACACCATGTCTCTTAGTATCTCTTAATTGTACACCATGTCTCTTAGTTGTACACCATGTCACTTAGTATATATCATAATTGTACACAATGTCTCTTAGTATATCTTAATTGTACACCATGTCTCTTAGTATCTCTTAATTGTACACCATGTCTCTTAGTATCTCTTAATTGTACACCATGTCTCTTAGTATCTCTTAATTGTACACGATGTCTCTTAGTATATCTTAATTGTACACAATGTCTCTTAGTATATCTTAATTGTACACCATGTCTCTTAGTATCTCTTAATTGTAGACCATGTCACTTAGTATCTCTTAATTGTACACGATGTCTCTTAGTATCTCTTAATTGTACACGATGTCTCTTAAATGTACACCATGTCTCTTAGTATCTCTTAATTGTAAACCATGTCTCTTAGTATCTCTTAATTGTACACCATGTCTCTTAGTATCTCTTAATTGCACACCATGTCTCTTAGTATCTCTTAATTGTACACGATGTCTCTTAGTATCTCTTAATTGTACACGATGTCTCTTAGTATCTCTTACTTGTACACGATGTCTCTTAGTGTCTCTTACTTGTACACGATGTCTCTTAGTTGTACACCATGTCAATTAGTATCTCTTAATTGTACACCATGTCACTTAGTATCTCTTAATTGTACACCATGTCTCTTAGTATCTCTTAATTGTACACCATGTCTCTTAGTATCTCTTAATTGTACACCATCTTAGTGTCTCTTAGTTGTACACCATGTCTCTTAGTATATCTTAATTGTACACCATGTCACTTAGTATCTCTTAATTGTACACCATGTCTCTTAGTATCTCTTAATTGTACACCATGTCACTTAGTATCTCTTAATTGTACACCATGTCACTTAGTACCTCTTAATTGTACACGATGTCTCTTAGTTGTACACCATGTCACTTAGTATATATCATAATTGTACACAATGTCTCTTAGTATATCTTAATTGTACACCATGTCTCTTAGTATCTCTTAATTGTACACGATGTCTCTTAGTATCTCTTAATTGTACACCATGTCACTTAGTATCTCTTAATTGTACACCATGTCTCTTAGTATCTCTTAATTGTACACCATGTCTCTTAGTATCTCTTAATTGTACACCATCTTAGTGTCTCTTAGTTGTACACCATGTCTCTTAGTATATCTTAATTGTACACCATGTCACTTAGTATCTCTTAATTGTACACCATGTCTCTTAGTATCTCTTAATTGTACACCATGTCACTTAGTATCTCTTAATTGTACACCATGTCACTTAGTACCTCTTAATTGTACACGATGTCTCTTAGTTGTACACCATGTCACTTAGTATATATCATAATTGTACACAATGTCTCTTAGTATATCTTAATTGTACACCATGTCTCTTAGTATCTCTTAATTGTACACGATGTCTCTTAGTATCTCTTAATTGTACACCATGTCACTTAGTATCTCTTACTTGTACACCATGTCACTTAGTATCTCTTACTTGTACACCATGTCTCTTAGTATCTCTTAATTGTACACCATGTCACTTAGTATCTCTTACTTGTACACCATGTCACTTAGTATCTCTTAATTGTACACCATGTCACTTAGTATCTCTTAATTGTACACCATGTCTCTTAGTATCTCTTAATTGTACACCATGTCACTTAGTATCTCTTAATTGTACACCATGTCACTTAGTATCTCTTAATTGTACACCATGTCTCTTAGTATCTCTTAATTGTACACCATGTCACTTAGTATATCTTAATTGTACACCATGTCACTTAGTATCTCTTAATTGTACACAATGTCTCTTAGTATATCTTAATTGTACACCATGTCTCTTAGTATCTCTTAATTGTACACGATGTCTCTTAGTATCTCTTAATTGTACACCATGTCACTTAGTATCTCTTACTTGTACACCATGTCACTTAGTATCTCTTACTTGTACACCATGTCTCTTAGTATCTCTTAATTGTACACCATGTCACTTAGTATCTCTTAATTGTACACCATGTCTCTTAGTATCTCTTAATTGTACACCATGTCACTTAGTATATCTTAATTGTACACCATGTCACTTAGTATCTCTTAATTGTACACCATGTCTCTTAGTATCTCTTAATTGTACACCATGTCTCTTAGTATCTCTTAATTGTACACCATGTCTCTTAGTATCTCTTAATTGTACACCATGTCTCTTAGTATCTCTTAATTGTACACCATGTCACTTAGTATCTCTTAATTGTACATCATGTCACTTAGTATCTCTTAATTGTACACCATGTCACTTAGTATCTCTTAAATGTACACCATGTCACTTAGTTTCTCTTAATTGTACACCATGTCTCTTAGTATCTCTTAATTGTACACCATGTCTCTTAGTATCTCTTAATTGTACACCATGTCACTTAGTATCTCTTAATTGTACACCATGTCTCTTAGTATCTTTTAAATATGAGAGCATTTCAGGAGCGATCCTTTTAATGAGACATTGTTTTGATATTCTTTAGCATTAAAAAAATAGAAATGAAATAAATATCCGTCGGCAAACTTACTTTTTGTTGGTTGGAAATTCTTCAGCTAACCTGCCGACAAATCGATCGGACATCCCCATAAAAATGGTCTGGCGATGCCCCTGCCTGGATAAACCACACCATTTTTTTACGTACACCGTGTGGGAGTTACTTTTTCAAACCATATATCTTCTGTATACCCTTCTTACATCTTTTAATAGTATACCATTTTTATAACTCCATTCTTATGCTTCTGGTTATGTTGTAAAACTTGAACATTGTTATTTCATTTTCTGTTTCTTTTCTGTTTAAAATGGAAATCGACAGCGACTCGCATCAATATACTCAAGTTTAATCTGAATTTGATTTTATGATGCATACGAATGCATATTGTTCGATTAGAATCCTACATTAAGATAAATTCACTCACCAAAAGTTTCAATATGATTAAAACTATATGTATTAATTCATGGCAGTCGAAGGAATTGGGTCATTTACCAATCGTTTGTATATTGAGGGCTATCAAAATTCTGTTTATCAATGACCATATGGTAAAAGTACGTCGTGTAAGTCTTGCAATCATCTTCAAAATATGTAAAGAGGTTGGGAAAAGGTTTTCGTCCGGTTAAAAAAAACCTCTTCATCTTATATGCTTTCTTTATTACGTTTATATCACTTCATTCTTATCTCTGCTTTATTTTCCTTTGATAAGACAATGTCGAAGTTTATATTCAAACCAATAAATATATATCGTAAATATCATACATTAAGCAAACGTCTTCTATTGCATTTCTCAGCTGAATTCTACTATATAGCCTACAACTGACTTTGTCTTCACAATGAATTACCTTTTTTCCAAAAAAATGGGGTATAAAATTTACCAGGGATGTTTACGCAAAAGAGAGACGTCAAAGTACCGTACTAAAACGGCGGGGGCTTAAGTCTTTGACAAAATGTTAGTCAAAAGAAAGATCGCAACCTACCGCTCCCCTAGTCCACTGCCTGGACTGTTCGCGCACGAACGCGATCCGTTGAGAAAATAATACACCCCCAACGCTAAAACTGATATAGCCCTTCCAAATCGACCCTTTCGACGGGTGAAATTGTGGGGATCGCGCGATTAGTGGAGAGTCGCACTCTGTGTGGGATATGCGTGTAGAGAAAGAGCAGCGTTAGGGAATAAACCAAATATAAAAAACGGATAGAATCTAGACTACCGCTCCCCCCGCTCCCCTAACGCTGCCATAATGTCTTCCACGATTTGAACGGGTACTGTGTAAAGGTTCTTCTCCGCTCCTATTTGAAAAAACAAACAAACAAAAATTGTTTTTCTTCTTCGCTGTAAGTACAGGCCACCATCAGGTGTATTCTTGTACTGTGTTTTACTGACTGATTGTGATGTTGATGTACTGATAGGACGATTGATTGTTTTTTTTTAATTAGTTGATTCATTCCTTGCTCGCTTGTTTGCTTGTTTGCTTTGCTTGGTTGATTGATTGATCTCTTAATAGTGTTGTTGATTCTATGATTGATTTATTGATTGATTCATTTAGTTATTCATTAATATTTTAAATTATTAATTGATTGGTTGATTGATTAATAGTGTGAATGATTGATCTATTGATTTGTTGATTGAATAACAGTGCAATTGTTTCAATGATTGATTCATTTGGATTTGGCGCCTTATAAATCTTATATATTATTATTATTATTATTATTATTATTATTATCATTATCATTATCATTCATTATCATTATTATTATTATTATTATCATTATTATTATTATTATTCATTAATATTGTAAATGATAACTGATTATTGATTGTTTGATTGATAGCAATAAAAACCATAATTTCATTCACTTTGTTCACAAATTACCAACCACAATCTGGGTAAATTCTGCATACTTTGCTTTTGGAATGCACAGATTTCATCAAATAGTATTGGAAAATTGTCAGGGAGAATTTGCATTTTGGGGGGCGGGGGAGGGGGTGGGTATCTATCAGTTAGGTAAAATCTAAACTACACCGTAAGTTTTCATGTCTACATCTCTCGGTTAGGTTGTCTGTCTCGTTCCACCCCACCCCCATTCTCTCTCCCTCTCTATCTCTCTCTTATCTCTCTCCCTCTCTCTCACTCTCTATCTCTCTCTTATTTTTCTCCCTCTCTCAAACCCCCTCTCTATCTCTCTCTCTCCGATATATATATATATATATATATATATATATATATATATTGTACTTCTTTTAAAAAAAAAGGTCATTTCCTCCTACTTTCATTTCACTACACTTATCTTCATGAATTTCTTGTTTTTATAATGAATCCTTGAGACTGATGAAAAGCTTGAAGTACCCAAATCAAAATTTATATGGTACCTTATATTACAAAATAACACTAAACATTAAACAAAACGAACCCTGGTGCGGCTGTTTCGTTCCATCATTAAAAGCGTTGCATTTTTTTTTACAAATAATGTGCATCACATGAAGAGGTACAGGTGGTGTGGCGTAATCGGATAGTCAGGCTCTGAATATGACTTCCGTCAGACGCGTGGGTCCCGGGGGGGGGGGGTCTGTCCTCATTGCAAGGGGGGTATCAGGCGTGACCAGAGACTCGCCAAAAACACCCTAAACAAGTATTAACGTGATGCAAAAAGTACACCCTAAATAAGTATCATTACGTGTAATTTGCTACCCGAAGTAAGTAATCATTTTTTGTAAACCCCTAAGCAAGTAATAACCAGTTTTTCCTACCCCTAAGCAAATAACAACAATTTTTTATACCCTAAGCAAGTAAAAACATTTTACTTTCTTTGCGTGAGGCCCTTGATCAGGCAGTCTAAATAATTTGTAAATTCTAACCCGGAAATTCTAATCATGATTACGGAACATTCATGAAACTTCCCTTCACACCGGGACTTCACATCAAAACAGGCTATGACGTCAGCTTCAGCTAAAAATGGTGATTTTAACTTGTTTTAGTGTTGAATGACCCTAAGTACGTAAGTTGATTTTTTATGACCCTAAATGCGTAAATCATCACTTTGAAAAAGATACCCTTTTTCTTGATTTTTGGTGATTTTGAGACCCTATTCACGTTACGTACGTAACGTGTGTCGCGCCCTTAAACCGTACTTGTTTTATTCCGCAACTTGCCGTGTAAGCTCTTCAAAAAACAAGATGCAAAACGTACGCGTATGCCGCACTCGCGCGATACGCACTCTTTCGATCACCGTGCACCGTATCAGTAGTCCAGTGCATGCGCTTGCATGTAGTGCCATTATATCCGCATTGATCGCATGGTCTTGGTTTTGTGAATTCTAGCAATTTTTTTTCACTCGTTTTGTAGTTTTTTTTTTAATTTCGCTCTAGCTCTTAATTGATAACAATTAACAGGGATGATATTGTCAACTTTAATTTGGTTAGTCTTGCTTCTGTATGCAAGCTCTCATGCTCATCCAGTGGACGATCAGCATGATCAGCCGAAGAAGGACCCCAGCCCAGGCCCAGCACTGGCAGCAGTGTATCAGAGACAGTGAGTAAAGTCAGTAGAACTGTGGTGTTAGATAAGTGTAAAAGCAGATAGGCCTACTAGTATTTTCGCTGTTTTTGGACTACCGACTAGCACTAAAATTCGCGAGGTGTTAATTTCGCGATTTTGCATATGTCACTACTAAAGCCCACTCATACAATGCACAAGGTTATGATATAACCTTGTGCTGGTGGACCACCCTGCTGAAACTAGGCAGCACACAACCAAAAAATAAATCTTAAAATTATGATTTCTGTACCAAAAAAATTAAAAACTCATGAATGATCTGTCTTTCATTTATACCTTGGCTGTTGTGTTATTTTTTATCCACCAGAGTGCTCAAATCTTTAATTTGAGAATATTTTTTGTGAGGCCCTCCAGTGTTTTGAATTGGATGTAGAACAGATCTAGATCTACAAATTGTAATACAATTCCAAATTATACAGGGCCTTGCAAAAATATGCTCAGAATTAAAGATTTGAGCGCTCTTGGGATTAAAAAACATCTTGGCAGCAAAGATAATAATAAAAGACACATAATTCATGAACAATATATTTTTTTGTTACAATAATCATAATTTTAAGACTCTTTTTTACTAGGTGTTGTGTACTGCTAAGTTTCACTACACAAAAGGTCCTACCGCGGTGCGAGTGCTAAAGCTAGAGTCTAGACCTGTCATATGCATGCCATGGCATAGAGGTCTAGGATATCTTAGACTGAAAAATCCGTCTGTTCGGAGGAGTTTTTCAACATTTTCTGACATTCCGTGAAGCCAGACGAAGTCTCAGCGGAACATTTCCTGACCGAAATAGACTGATTTTTCGGTCTAAGGATATCTAGGCCCGTATTCTGAAGTCAAGTCTAACTAGAGTAGAGTAGAAGGTCTAAACCAAAGCCAAGGTCTAAAGTCAAGTCTTACGAAGGTTTAAACTGGACCAAGAGTCTAACTCTAAAGTCTTTGTTATGCCTTCCTTAAACTCGACTTTAGACTTTTGGATTGATTAGGCTAGACCAGACTTCAGAATACGGTCCAAAGAGTCTAGGCCTATACTACTAGGCGAGTACTAGACCTCTCTCTACTCTAGTCTCTACATTGAAGTGGTAGGAATTTTTGCGAAGTTGTGAATGTGACTCACAAAGTTTGCGAAAATAAAAGTAAAACCCTCGCAATAATGACAGCTTTTACAGTCTACTGCATTGCTTTCTGAACAAATGAATCTAGACTAAAAAAAAAAAAAAAAAAAAAAAAAACATGCGCACACATGTATGCAAAGCTATGGCCCATGGGTCTAACTTGCATAAGGCTTAGCCTTAGGCTAGCCTTGTAGCTTTGGAATCCAATCATGATTACAGCTTACAGGGTCTCCTCTCGTTGACCGATGGGATCTGTGTCTTCTCGTGGGGCTATAATGTTGGTACTTAATCTGGTCAGCCCCCTCGTAGAGACAGATTGCTTCATTGGAGTTGCCCATGAAACCATTCTGAGCTGACCCATATCGGGTCACAACATATCCAGCTAAAATGCCCTCAAAAGCATGTTATCCTCTTTCTATCCTAACCTAATAAGTTCTAATTGGGCATCTAGGCCTGTATAGACTAGTGTAATCTATTCCTAACCGATGTTTAGTTTACTGATTTTGTGAAATAATCCGAGAAAAAGGTGATACTCTATTGGATTTGGCTCGTTGCGTCTTCCCCTGATGAAATCCGACTTGGCCCGAGACAAAATTGCCCTTGAGAGTACAGGTCGCCCCACGGACAGCTTGCCCTCGAAAAATGAGGGCGAGTTTAAGCGAGGGTATTTAACTTATATTTTCTCTAAAGGCATGTTTTTTGGTCATTTTTAATTTCATTTTGCCGGACAGAAAGTGTAGAAAAGATGAGAGTGTAAATCAAAGTGTGTCTTACCTATGCAGATTTATTTTTTTCAGAGCAGCTGTTGCTTGAGCAAATTTCAGAGATTCACTTTAGAGCCAGATTACAATAATAATGTTAAGACAAAACATTAAGCCATGTTTAAACTTTAACTTTAGGCAAAATTTAACAGTTTCCAGATTTAATAAATCTGAGCTGAATGATCTTATGTACAGAGTATGTGATGAGGTGTAAAAATGAACCTGTGAAAAAATAAGAATTTAAGGTCATCATTTAGTGCTTCAAAAAAGGGAAAATCTAAAATATCCCCTCCACAGACTACTGTGTTTGGTTGTATACCACCATATTTTAAAGCAAATTCATAGATATCATAATAATGAATGCATGATCTTCATTATTTTTGCTTTCTCTGTAGTTTTTTCACCCATCTGAACATAATTATGCAGGTCAGGAAGCTCAGTTGAGAACTTTTTTGATCAGTTAGCCACTGCGTTTAACTGTGTCTTAAAGCCAAGTTACACCTTATGACATTTTACATTAATTTAAGAAAGGTTTAATTCAGAGCCAGATTAAACCTTAGCCAGTATTCATTCTTTTTTACCAAGTAATATGTATTGAAGAGTAAGCTAAAACCTAAAGACAGGCTCCAACTTATGCCGTGTTAGCCTGAAAGCCAAGTAAGGGTTGTACTTTATAGAGCCAGATTAAACCTTAGCCAGTCTTCATTTTTAAAGTAAGCTAAAACCTAACAACAGGCTACACCTCATGCTGTGTTAGCCTTAAAGCCAAGTTACACCTTAAGACAGGTTACCCTTTAAGAAGGGTTATACCTGTACATGTACATGTACTTTAGAGCCAGATTAAACCTTAGCAAGTATTCACATTTAAACAAAGTAATAATTAAGAGTAAGTTAAGATCTAAACACGGGCTACACCTTATGACATGTCAGCCTTGTAGCCAAGTTACACCTTAACCCTTTCAGGACAGCAATTATTTAAGAGCTAAATTGATCACATTTTGTTCTTCAAATTGGCAACAATAATATTTTTCTTTTAGTGCTACATGGTTCTAACAAAATGTAATGTCTTTGAAAACAATATACATCATTAGAAACTTAGTCAGAAGTTGAAAAAATTGCCAATTTTGATAAAAAAAACAGTGATTTTGATCCTCTCAATGTGTTGCCAATTTAAGGATTTTGAAGCTTATTCTCCTTTTTAAAATTCCTGGCATCAAACGCAATATGGTCATGCAACAAAAATGGAAACAATGTGTGTAGAAATTTTTGCTCTTTCTACTCATGCATCTGGTATATTTTTTAGAGCTCTGAATCAAAAGTTATTGAGCCAAACCACAAAATGTGGTCAATTGTCTCGAAAGGGTTAAGACAGGTTACACTTTAAGAAGGGTTTAATTCAGAGTAACATTAACCCTTAGGCAGGAGTCGCTCTAGACGGGAGTAACAATTAAGAGTAAGGGGACACTTTAAAGTTGCAGGTCCTCTGGTCATATTTTTTCTAAAGGCATAAAATATTCTCCCCCCCCCCCCCCCCCCCATTTGGTTTTCTTCATATTTTGCTGGACAGTGTAATGAGTGTAAATCAAAGTGTGTTTTACTGTGCAGATTTATTTCTTGGGGAAGAGCATGCAGTTGTCAGAATAAATTTCAAGGATTCACTTCAGAGCCAGATTAGAATGTTACATGTACATGTAGGACAAAAGCATTAAGCCTTGTTAGCCTTAAAGCCCAGTTACACCTTAAGACAGGTTACCCTTTAAGAAGGGTTATACTTTAGAGCCAGTTTTCATTTTTAAAGTAAGCTAAAACCTAGCAACAGGCTACACCTTATGCCTTGTTAGTCTTAGAAAGCCAAGTTACACCTTAAGACAGGTTACACTTTAAGAAGGATTAAAAATGTACTTTAGATTAGAGCCAGATTGAACCTTAGCAAGTATTCACATTTAAGCAAAGTAATAATTAAGAGTAAGTTAAGATCTAAACACAGGCTACACCTTATGACATGTCAGCCTTGTAGCCAAGTTACACCTTAAGACAGGTTACACTTTAAGAAGGGTTTAATTCAGAGTAACATTAACCCTTAGGCAGGAGTCGCTCTAGACGGGAGTAACAATTAAGAGTAAGGGGACACTTTGAAGTTGCAGGTCCTCTGGTCATATTTTTTCTAAAGGCATAAAATATTCTCCCCCCCCCCCCCCCCCCCCCCATTTGGTTTTCTTCATATTTTGCTGGACAGTGTAATGAGTGTAAATCAAAGTTTGTTTTACTGTGCAGATTTATTTCTTGGAAGAGCATGCAGTTGTCAGATTAAATTTCAAGGATTCACTTCAGAGCCAGATTAGAATGTTACATGTACATGTAGGACAAAAGCATTAAGCCTTGTTAGCCTTAAAGCCCAGTTACACCTTAAGACAGGTTACCCTTTAAGAAGAGTTATACTTTAGAGCCAGTTTTCATTTTTAAAGTAAGCTAAAACCTAGCAACAGGCTACACCTTATGCCTTGTTAGTCTTAGAAAGCCAAGTTACACCTTAAGACAGGTTACACTTTAAGAAGGATTAAAAATGTACTTTAGATTAGAGCCAGATTGAACCTTAGCAAGTATTCACATTTAAACAAAGTAATAATTAAGAGTAAGTTAAGATCTAAACACATGCTACACCTTATGACATGTCAGCCTTGTAGCCAAGTTACACCTTAAGACAGGTTACACTTTAAGAAATATTATACTTTAGAGCCAGAAGTAATAATTAAGAGCAAGTGCTATTGTATTATAATATAATAAATATACATAAATAAACATATCCATATTTTCGGTAAATGATGTGATGCCCTTCATGAACAGTTTGATCCAAAAATACGTCAAAGTCCTTTCTGAGAATTTTTTTTTCATTTCTTTCTTTTTTTTTTTTTTAAATACTTCTTTGCCAATCTCGTCCAAGTGAAAGAATGCATGTAGGAAGTATGGTACATTACAGTGGAAATATTGCATGAAAGTAACATGCTAATGCACTCTTTTTTATCAAAAAGTTGACATGCTTTTGTGACCATTTTAAAAATCAAAATGGCAAAAAAAATTGCTCTTAAAAATTATGAATCTTATAACTTCAACTCCTGTTTTACCTAATTATTTGAAGCACTTGAGCCAAATATCATTTTTAATTTGTGCACACATGTCCAATTTACTGCGAAATTGCCCATATATGCAGAAAGGTTGGGACCCCATGACCCTGCTCAATGTTGCTCTAAGAAATTAATGGTTGAATTATGTAGTGTCGAAACAATATTCAGCAACACTTTTAGATATTTGATATATGTTTTCTCCTTTTAATTTCAGAGTATCCCCAAAAGGACAAGGACTCCGCCCACATTGGATGCAGACACCTACGAAAGGATCTTACAGGCACTGAAAAGAGGTCACCATGGGGCCACAAAGGAAGCGAAACAGGAGCATAAGGACTGGTATAAAGTCTCAAGATTCTTGCGCCAGTGGCCAGAAGTGACAGTTCGAAGGATGTACAATCCAGTGTCGGGAGCACTCGAGGAGCGTCTTGTTTTCCCAGCACAAGACTCATCGGTCCGTATGATGATAAGTGAA
Source organism: Heliocidaris tuberculata (assembly GCA_025618425.1). Lineage (NCBI taxonomy): Eukaryota > Metazoa > Echinodermata > Echinoidea > Camarodonta > Echinometridae > Heliocidaris > Heliocidaris tuberculata. The sequence continues at coordinate 6,638,683 of CM046841.1, forward strand.
GAGATTAATCAGATCCTGGAAAATTTCTTCTTGGAGACTGTTGGCGATGGAGCGGCAAAGCTGGCCAAGCGCATCCAAAAGGTGTTTGTGGGACTAAACAAAATAATCTACGCGGATCATGCTCATAATTGGCATGTATATGCGTTGTGGTAAGACAAAGGAGCCTATCGATTTTGGTATATGTAATGCACCGTGGTTTAAGACACAGAAGTCTATCAGTTTTGGTGATGCCTATTGATCTTGGCAATTCTATCCCTGTTGTGTTCTGTCATTTATAGGGTCAAAATTCATATTGTAGTTGTTGGCACGATCCCCGGCCAAGATCTGAAGGGGGGGGGGGGGGGCAAATTGATCCTGCCCCCCCACTTGGTACAGCCATATATGGGTTTAAACAGTTATATATGAGCAAGATTGTTTGAAGGTCATGAAATATAAGGAAGTTAACTGGAAAATATTTTGTTACCATATTTTCTAACTGAATGTGGTCCATTCTTGTTAACCCTAATCCCACCGGGGGGGGGGGCTATTTTGCATAAATTAATATAAAATACAAAAATGACAATTTGAAAAATCTAACTATACAGTCGTGTACATTGGCCTCTACCTTTGTGCAAATTTTTGCGAGGATTGCATGATCCAGGACCGAGATCTGAAGTTGGGGCCAACCCCCCCCCCCCCCCCCCCCCCCTGGTGGTTTCAAGTCCCTCAAATAACCCGATGGGATTAGGGTTAAGACAAGACCTTTTATAGCCAAATATGGTTCACTGAAATGTCCATTGATTATGTGACAAGGTCATTGGCTGAGTAAAAAAGGAAATACTCTAGAGGTCATCTTTTAAACATATTTTATTCAAGTGAAGAATGTAGGGCCCATATTTTCACAGGTAACACTTGGGCAGGCATGCATTTCAACCAAGCTTTGGATAAAACTATCATTATTTGAAAGTGATTTAAATTTTGAGCACTTTTTATGTGTGATATTCTAACTTTTATACCTTATGCATCAATCTATGATAAAAAATTCGGAGGGTGAAATAACCTTTGTTTATATTTAGATTTTTACCCTCATGCATAAGGGGGCTTGAATTGGCTTAAATGTGGAAAGCCATATAGGATTATAGTTGTTGGATGTACATTGATGTTCAGCCTGTTGGCTTTTGCATTCTAAATTCTAGTCTTATAAATATTCTGGAATGGCATTTCGGCACATGTTCAGTTTCATTTATTGCTTCAAGTTACTTGTTCTTTGTAAGTAATGTATATTTTATCATGGTCTGTTGCATTTCGGCACATGTTCAGTTGCATTTATTGTTTCAAGTTACATGTTCTTTGTAAGTAATGTATATTTTATCATGTATCTTATGTGTGTATATTATTTGTTTCTCATATAACTTGGCCATTATTTTTATGGCATCTTCATGACTTCACAATTTATTGGACCGAAAATGTGAAGAGGTTTCTTCTTCGTAATTGTCCATCATTACCAAATAAAATTAGAATGACAACCATTTAGTGAGAATAGGACATTTCAGATAATTTTGGGTTCTGGTAGCTACAGAAAATTATTGTTTTCAGAATTGAATAGAAATTATTTAAAATGCTCAAAACTACAAATAAATGATATCTACCAGGAAATGTGTACGATAGAGTAATATAGCAATGGCCAAAATGAATGTAGTTCAGATGTTATCTTTACCAAAACTATGTTCTGGCTAAAAGACATTAAGCAAAGTTAATCCAAAGTCTATTCTTGACAGGAAACATAAATTGGGTCAAAATTATAAGATGCTTGAAAAGTTAGAAGAATGGATAGTTTGGTGAGCTTAAATTCAAGTAGGAAATGTGAAATTTACACTGTCTCATATTAGCTAAACCATGATCAAAATGTTTTCTTCTGGAAAAAAAGCATTATTGGTTGTAATATATGCTATACAGTGCATTTAGTGTGTGCTCAGAATTTTTGAGATGATCAGAGAAGAAGTATGCACTTTTCTGTTGCTTGCCTTATGATCATTTTAGAAAAAAATACAAAGTACAGTATACTTGCAATATTACCTTGTTATATTCCACTAGATTATTTATCTTGCCAGTTTGCTGCCATGGCATCACTATGTATTTACTTCATACCTATGTTATATGTATACTGAAGGGGCAGCTGCTGATTCAGCCCCTTCCCCTCCCCCCTACCTTTGACAATTTGTGGTCATGTTATTGATTCTCTCTACCTGGTGCAACTTTTGATAACATTTGAAAAGAATTAAAAGTTTTCCTATGTTTCGTACACCTCCTTCTTCTTCTTCTTCTTCTTCTTCTTCTTCTTCTTCTTCTTCTTCTTCTTCTTCTTCTTCTTCTTCTTCTTCTTCTTCTTCTTCTTCTTCTTCTTCTTCTTCTTCTTCTTCTTCTTCTTCTTCTTCTTCTTCTTCTTCTTCTTCTTCTTCTTCTTCTTCTTCTTCTTCTTCTTCTTCTTCTTCTTCTTCTTCTTCTTCTTCTTCTTCTTCTTCTTCTTCTTCTTCTTCTTCTTCTTCTTCTTCTTCTTCTTCTTCTTCTTCTTCTTCTTCTTCTTCTTCTTCTTCTTCTTCTTCTTCTTCTTCTTCTTCTTCTTCTTCTTCTTCTTCTTCTTCTTCTTCTTCTTCTTCTTCTTCTTCTTCTTCTTCTTCTTCTTCTTCTTCTTCTTCTTCTTCTTCTTCTTCTTCTTCTTCTTCTTCTTCTTCTTCTTCTTCTTCTTCTTCTTCTTCTTCTTCTTCTTCTTCTTCTTCTTCTTCTTCTTCTTCTTCTTCTTCTTCTTCTTCTTCTTCTTCTTCTTCTTCTTCTTCTTCTTCTTCTTCTTCTTCTTCTTCTTCTTCTTTTTTTGGGGGGGGGGGGGAGGTGTAGGCCAGAGAGGGTCAGATAGCTAAAGTGATACTTGGATAGGAAGTTTCACTAGTACTTGCTTTTCAATATTATGACTTGTAAGTTAAAGGCATACAGTGAATATTTTGTTTGAGCTGTGGCTGAGAGAGTTTTAGGCAAGGAAGGCCAGACTCTTATATGGTAAGAAAGATGATAATTTTGAGTGAACGTACAATAATGAAAATAGCTTGATGGTAGTTGGTATTTCCATTCTTTATACAATGGAAACTTGCTATAACAAGGTATTTGGGACAATGAATATTGTTGTTGCACAAATGTACATTTATTATGTGCTGAATCAAGCAATCCATGAAATCATTCCTTGAAAACACCTTGCCATTTTTATAGATTAATAAAGTTGTTGCTTTGTTCTTTTGTAATCATTGATTTGAGTGAGAGTTTTTATTGTTATACTGTGGAATGTATGTTAATAATTAAATATCATGATGAGTAAGTTTCCAACTATTTTGACCAAATTATTAGGCAATCACTCAGTATAAATGATATCCTGGGTGATATCTATGGAAAACTAAGATTCTCTACATTTAGCAGTTATACATTTTACTTTTTAGGTTCCATACATTAATGAATTAGAACAATTGACAGTGATTGGATAAAATTTGAATTGTTACAAGAAATTAACTCGAAATACTTAGGTTAGCAAACATGGAAGTACTGGGAAAGAAATGCATGTTCTAGAGTTGTCATCTACATGTTTATGACACCTCTTCCAAAGAGATTGAATGAGAAAGGCAATAGAAAATAGGAAATGAAATTTACCTATACCCAAGTGAGTTGGTAGATCTGTTAGAAAATTACAATTTTTTTTCATTTTTAAAAACGAAAAAATAAAGGATCTGACACTGTGACACACATGCACTATCAAGATATCTATGAAAATTTTATTTATTATCACTAGGAAAATGATTCCACTATACAGTGTATCTACAGAGGGTATATTTTACATTTTAGCTCTTTGAAAAACACTAAATGTTGAATGTGAAGCCTAATTTTTTTTCACATCTTTATTTGTGTACGCCATTAGATATGCAGATATAATTTCAGTGAAATAAGATCAAAAGAAGCCTGAATTTATAACCATCATAATATATATTAAAATGATTTTCATACTAATATTGAGTGTATGTGTGCGTGTCTGTGCGTGTGTTCCTGTGTGTGTGAATGCAAACACAAGCGATCACTCACCATAAAATTGAGCCTTAATAGCGGCAGATCCGGGGGGAGGCAAATCGGCCCCGGTCCCCCTTTTTTTGGCTGATGACCTTTTTTTTAGTAATCACACACAAACAAATCTGCTCCGCCCCCCTTTTTTTCCTGATGACCTTTTTTTCCCATCACAAAAAAAAATCAGCTTAATTTTCGGCCCTCCTTTTTTTTTTTTGAAGGGGGGGGGGAATCCTTGATCCGCTGTTTAGATTTTGGGTTCAAGGGGTCAAAGGTCACATGTCACAAATTTAACAAAAATGGAAAAAATCACCAAAAACAGATTGTGACCGCAACAACTTCAAAGATCTTCTTTTTTTTAATTTTTAAATAAATTGGCTCAATTTTTGTAAGGGCATGTAAGGATGAACTGATTAAATTGGGGGGGGGGGGTGTCACAGGTCACAAGGCAGAAAGATTTGAGGATGAACATGTAACCATGAACTGAATGAGTTTTCGGAGTAGTCGTGGAGGTTACTATTAGAATACTTTTCTGATATGGCAATGGCGGAGGCATAAATTTCGACCGCGCGCAGTCGACAGTGAATCTACTTTACCTCTGTATTTATATTTTTGGCCATGGCCGTACTCAGCGGGGGGGGGGGGGGGGCAATTGCCCCCCTGACATTTTCAAAATGATATATTTTTTCATAATAATTTAAAATTTTCTTAAATTCACCCCAAATATGCACCAAATCGCTCAATTTCAGGTCGGAAAAAGCAAAAACTTTCGGCTCGGCGCTTTCAGTGTTCTAAGTTATTGTTAAAAAATTTGCCCCCCCCCCCCCGAAAAAAATTTGTGCGTACGGCCTTGTTTTTTTTTGGCCCCTCTCATCAAAATAAAATCAGTTTGAGCAAGTTTGGTCAGAAATCCTTCGAATGGTTATGAAGTTACCCCAGTCACAATGATTGGGCGATTTTTTTTTTTTTGGTGATTTTTACAAGATTTTTGGTCCTGTGACCTTTGATCTTTGATCCCTGAGCCGAAAATCTAATTACTTCATCATTACATTCTTATACCTACTTGTGCCAAATTCGGTTAAAATCCTTCAAATAGTTGAAGGGTTCTTGAATATATAGGCTTACTATCCAGTAAATATATAGGCAAAGGCTTTTGAGATCTCAGAAGATCCCGAGCTTTATCCTTTACCAAAGTTTACCTCAGTTTTTTGGGGAAAAAGAAGCCCTGCATGCTGGGAAATGGTTTTGGAAGGGTGTAATTGCTCCCATCCTTAGAATGAGCGTAAAATATTTTAGCAGAAGAGTTAAATTTGAATACACAAAATAATTTTGATTTTAAAACTCTGCCCAATGAACAAGTTAAGAAAATACAGATGACCGTGATATGCGAATAGATCTGCAAAAAATACATTTTGAAATGTTAACCTTACAATTTTTTTAGTATTCCGCGTTGCAAAAGTTGATCTCACTTCGAGTGATTCCAATTCACAAGAACTTGTGCGCGACTGTAACATCTCGGTCTTTCTTTCCACACACCATTCAGTTAACATGATTAAAAGTAGGATTTTTAATTGGTAGTATGAATATAATCTATGATTATGACAACGACAAAGATATAATTATAATGATACTAATAATTGGAAGACGAGTTATAAAACAACAGAAAAGTAAGGAAGGGCGAGAAGAAGAAGAAGAAGGAGGAGAAGAAGAAGAAGAAGCCAGAGGAAGATGGAGGAAGAAGAAGAAGAAGAAGAAGAAAAGAAGCCGGAGGAAAAAAGAAGAAGAAAAAGGGGGAGAAGAATTAAGAAGAAAAAAAGAAGAAAAAAGAATTAAGAAGAAAAAAAAAAGGAAAAGAGGAAGGAGAAGAAAAAGGAGGAGAATTAAGAAGAAAAAAAGGAGAAGAAGAATTAAGAAAAAAAGAAGAAGAAGAAGAAGAAGCCAGAGGAAGATGGAGGAGGACGAAGAAGAGAAAGAAGAAGAGGAGGAAGAAGGAGGAGGAAGAAGGAGGAGGAGAAGAAGAAAAAGAAGAAGAAGAATTAAGAAGAAAAAAGGAGAAGAAGAAGCCAGAGGAAGATGGAGGAGGGCGAAGAAGAGAAAGAAGAAGAAGGAGGAGGAGGAGAAGAAGATAAAAAGGAAAATATATAAAAAAGAACCAAGAAGAAAAAAGAACAAGAACAAGAACAAGAAGCCAGAGGGAGATGGAGGAGGGCGAAGAAGAGAAAGACACATGTTCATGTTATGTTCATTCTCCTGTCATTTGATACATGAAGGCTCAGTGGCGGATCCAGGATTCACCAAATGGGGGGGGGGGCGAAAATTCGGCCGAATATTTTTGTGTGATGACTAAAAAAAAAAAAAAAAAAAAAAAAAAAAGGTCATCAACAAAAAAAGAGGGTGCCGGTGCCGATTTTTTGTGCGTGATTACTAAAAAAAAAAAAAAGGTCATTAGCAAACGAAAGGGGGGGGGGCCGCGGCCGATTCGCCCCCCCCCCCCCCCTCCCCGGATCTTAGAAAAGGATAGGCCTAGTTCTCGCATTAATCGTGGACAAGGCTGCTGCAACGAGGTAGCGACCATGCAGAGAGCAGGGTTGTGAACACACAAAACATACACCGGCCACACTTTATGTATGCATACACGAATGTGCTGCTTGCCCGCGCGTACGCACTGGCAGATACTTTATTTCTGGTAGCATAGGCGGCGAGTTACGTTTTAAGCCAAAGTTACGGTTTCGAACCTCGACAAACGTGCCCGATCTTGAAAAACAACCCTTTTTACGTGATTTTTTGGTCGCGCCTGATACCCCCCTTGCAATGAGGACAGACCCCCCCCCCCCCCCCCCCCCCCCCCGGGGCGTGGGTTCGAGCACAGAACTCCTAAAGACGTCTTTAATAGTTCTGTGGGTTCGAGTCCTGCGCTGAGTTAGTCCAGATTCTGGCCGGTTTTTTTTTTTTTTTTTTTTTAATGTGAGATCCATGCCATACAAAACCTATTGCACGCAAGCCAGCTACTACCATACACACACGCGCTATGCACAGACCGCGATAATTTACCCGAAAACAAACAGGACTCAAAAATGTGTGCGAGCAGCTCTGTGTGCGAGTCTCACACGCCATCAACGTCTAGGGTAGGTATAGTGCATATCACGGAGCACTCACTGAAAACAGTCCAGGCAGTGGACTAGCGCTGAGCTGACAAAACGATTGTCGCCGCGTTGTGTGTAAGCGTACACCTCCCCTCGGCTTCCCAGCCAACGTTCCAGAGTTGGCAGATTTCCGCTTTCTGGCAGAATTTTGACCGCTTTAGCATCTGGCATTATGCTAGGCATAATTTGACAAAATCTAGCAGAATTTTAGCATAATTCTGGTGTTTTGGTTTTTTTGCTTGTCAGAGAATTTTCCAGTAAAAATACACCCTAAAAATGCTTGTCAGAGAATTTTTGAGCAAAATTTTGATTTAGCACAATTTTCGTTGCTCCCAAGCAGAATAGTATTTTTTTCGCTGGCCACAGTGTTCCCAGCTGTTCCCGATGCAGGCTCGGGTTCAGGGGAAAACACTCCGTTCTAGATCCTCGGACAGAACGTTAATTTGATTGATGTTTAGTTTAGTTTAGATAGTTTAGTTAGTTTAGTTTATTAACTAAATCACCCCACTGAAAGCAGAAAAAACACAGCAGATTGCTGAAAATTTGAATGAAATCGGACAACAAAAAAGTTCTAATTTTTTTAAAGGTGTAATTACTAAACATATGGGAATTTAAAATTGGCCGAATCGGTATGGTCACTGTGATGTACTAGAGGCGGTTAACTTTCACATTCGCTCCAACACACAAAATGACTATTAAGATGTATCACTTTTTTCAAAATGTGTAACTCTGTAGGATTATTTTTTTTCTCTCTCTCTCTCTCTTTTTGGAGGACCTACATGTATAACAATGTGCTTTGATTACTGCCCCGAGGGGAGAGGCACTCAGGAGAAAACCGGCAGTTACTGATGATTAGGTGTAGGACAAATGAGAGAGGTGACCGTGAATACGTCACAATCGATTCACCATATTGCCAATTTGAGATTCGCATAGATGTAGTGATCTCATTTTTCAAACTTCCATAACTTTATTATTCTTTGTCCGATTTCTTTCAAACTTTTACCATCCCGTTTCTCTTATTTTTCAACTTTCACACAAACCAGCTTTTTACCAAGATTGGTTTGCCCTTTAATTGGAGGCCCCGTGAGTAGGAGATCACACCCTATGTACGTTAATACGCTACAATTCTTGCAAAGAGTAGAATGTCAACCCGATGTTTAGTGTGCCTGTGATACACAACTGGAAGTGGTAAAGAAAAGACTCCAGTAATCATTTTCAGAATTCAAGGAGGCAGTTGTACCCCAAGGAAGGAGAAGCTGATTCACATATGACAAACAAACACAATAAATTAAACGTCTTATTTTAGGAATCCATAAATTGATGTTGTTTTTTATTAAAAAGGTAATGTACAAACTGGACTAAAACTTTACATACAGGACTCATGACCAATGTTAAAATCATACATTACATTTCACACAATTCCAGGCAAAATTGTCATTATTGGCATATAATCAGAAATGTGGACTAACTTTGATAGTCCACTAAAGGCCACCGCACACCTTACGATCGGTCTGCGATCCGATTTCAGAAGAAAATGCAATATCATTTGACAAATCAATTAAAAACGAAAAATATTTTGGATTAAGGGTCTGAATAGTCATACAGATAGTAAAATCGATAATACGGCCTTTGCCGAGTTTTCTAGTCGGTGGAATGGCCAAATCGGCTCCGAGTCGTAGTGACGTCACAAAAATCGTACAACTGCCTACGATTTGAAACTAGGTTTGCCCTTATTTCCTGTAGAAAGCTGACAGCTCACCAAAACCCTATGTTTAGTATTCATATTACTTTTCAGAACCTGAATAGGATAGATTTGATTTGTTTAAATGCCAATATTTAATGCCATAGCGATTTATTTCAAAAGTCGGATCGCAGACCAATCGAAAGATGTGCGGTGGCCTTAATTCCTGGAGTGATATTTGTCCATGTGTATTCTTTTCTAATACATGTACCTGTATTGTAAATTGTTATCAAAGTGAATCAACAAAATAACTCCAGCCATAAGAAATCAATTTCATGATGACATGAATTTTGTGTGTTAAGGTAATGAATTATGGTTGCTTTACGTGATGGAAGAAGTTGACACTAAGGGTTTTGTAAAGCAGTGAACTATCAACTTACTTTACTTAGTCTGGGTTTTAACCTGGTCTATTAAAAGATTTGTACCCTTTCATGAATACCAGCCATTGTCAGTATATAGCTACAGCAAAGCAAATAAGCATGAGGAGTTTATGCTGTAACAGATTCTCAATATGACCACAAATGTACATGGATGCAAAAAAGATATCTCTACAGCCGTTGATTTATACTGTGCATTGCATTATGATTGGTATTGACTATATTCATATAATCACATCATTATAAAGACATATACACAAGACATCATACAGGCAGAGGTTCTAAGTGTAACAGGAACCAAGCATGATTAAACACAATGAATCAAGGGATTGCATTTAAAAACTTAAAGCGGTGAAAATACTTTTAAGATTCGAGAAACTCCTATCCAGCAAAATTATTGAATACATGTACAGTGGAACCTCGTTATAAAGAATAATAACCAGTGTAAAAATTAAAATTTCTTTCGCGAGGGCGGCATAGCACTCCACCCATTAGAGATTTTAATGCACTATGGGCAGAAATATTATTTGACTGTGGCTCTTTTTTCATTTACGGTGGCTTTTTCAAGAGTTTTGGGGCTAATCACTCTTAGCCCCTGCTTATTTTTTTCACTGATACTAACAAACTCTCATTGTAACAAGGTAATTTTTCCTGTCCCACTTCTTTGAATTCTATTGTTTTTTTAGCCCTGATATAACAAGGTTTTGATGTAAAGAGGTAATTTCCCTGGTCTACTGTAACAACGCTGCATTTTAGCACAACTGGCAAAAGTTTCTTGCCTCAGAGGGTGAGAAAGATGACAGGTTTCCAGTTGAACGTTGGTGTGCTCTCCTATACACTTGTGTGATAGACTAGGAAGTTCCTTTATATTCTCAACATGCCAAGCTCATGGTAACAAGTACTGTGCAATCAATGCCAGAACACAGACGATGATGAAACGGTGGAAACTCACGATAACGAGGTCCTTGGTTGGGACCATGAAAATTACCTTGTTATATCAGGAATCTCCTTATATCAGGGAAAAAAATAAATCATAAAGACTTGGGACCAGCAAAATTACCTTGTCATGTCAGAGCTCTTTATAACAAGTTTCCACTGTACATTCAAATAGTTCATGACCATGTACATGAAAGCCAATTATAACATTTAAATAAAATAAAATATGTAAGTAAACAAACACAATCTGTGAAGATACTTTCCACTGGCTTTCTTGACTAAAGTTTATACATCCTTCCAAAAACTCCTTCTTATGGTATTATACGGTATTTATATTTCATAAGAAAAGCTTACAGTGTGCCCCAGGGCCCTGTCTTATAAAAGAGTTGCGAATGATTGCAAATAATTTGTATCAATTGCAACTCTGTACACATAGATAGGAGCTGCAATTGATATCAATTGCAAATTATTTGTAATCAATGGCAACTCTTTAATGAGACGGGGCCCAGAACTCAATAAAACTATTCTCTCCATGCTGTTGCTATTAATTTGAAAGCTCCTTCTTCGCAGCATTCAACATCGATCTGCTTCATAGAAAAATGACAACTGGATTGTACTGAATAATGTTTTGCACTTTACAAAAATGAACTCATCTTCACACAAGCATGATGCAGTGATCATTGATAACAATGTAGTCCATTAAAGGTACTCCATGATCGGCCCCGTAACAACCATTTGTTTCTATTACCAAGCCTCATTCACATATAACATGGTAAATTGTCTTTTAGAAAATGCAGCAAAATGAAACATTTATAGAGCTCCGTGATCACCTTTTATAGAAAGCTTAGTTGCGCTCAGCAAACTTTTTTTCTCATCCCAACTCAATTAGTTCATACATAAATTGATTTCATTTTGCTGAGGTGGTTTACAACGTTGTGTGTAAATGAGACCCTTACAGTAGATACAAATACTGCACCACAATTTTCAAATAATAATTAAAGGGTAGCTGTCATTATATTCCACATACTAAGAATCTTGCTGTTAGATTGGTCAAAAGGTAATCACATGCTAAAACGTAGTTTTCCCCATCAATCACCCGGGAAGAAAAGTTTGTGACATTGACGGGTATAGTACTTATGCGTTTTGCTGATCTCTTCAGTCCATATAGAGTCACAATGCGTTATCAATATTTTGGGTACATGCTAAATGAAAGTGCGTGGCCTTCACCAATAGTCAGAATGATAAGTGAGTGACCTTTACGAATAGCTCCATAAGCGTACTAAAATAAGCTTAAATAAGGGCGCATTGCCCATTCGCACACTTAAATAAAACACATGTGCACACCCAGGAGGGGGTTTGGTTTATACAACGATGGTTTAAACTCTTTTGTGAATTCGAGCCCAAATGTTTTTTTGAGAAGTAGACAATAATTGTCTTTCTCGTACCAGTTAAATATTTCAGATGTGGAATATAAAGCAAATAATCAACCTTTTGCTTTCAGGCGATGAGATGTACCATCACTTCCTTGGCGATCTGAATGTATAGGCTATCTTTCCTCAGCTTCGCTTCGGAAAGATAGCTACATCCAGATCACCTCGGAAGTGATAGTTTGTCCCATCACCTTCACCAATGGTAAATATTTTCTTACTATAAAAGATTTATCTAAGATTAGGTGTGCATAGGATCTTATGTAAATAGTTGATGGTAAGTTACTGGTTCCCCGTGAAGTAGTAAACTATCTCACAGTCATCCATGTGCTAAAATGAAAACTGCTGGTACTGTTCGCATACAATGTATACAAAATAGATTTGAGATTTTTGGTTGTGTATTCATACATGTACTGTTCATCTTATTTTATTTTGCCATGGGGCTACTGTATAACTAGAAACATACACTTGCATGAAAATTTCGCGAAATTTCAATAGTGATTTACATCTGTTTAATGGCACGGTATAATTGAATCATGATTGTCACAAATATTTTGCAATTTAGACAAGTTTTTTTCTTGCTGCAATATGGCTGTTGTTTATAATTTGTGAAAGTTTCATTTACAAGTAAAATGGTGTCTATTTTTTGAGGCGATTAATTCTTTATATAGTTTTTTAAAGGTAGATTATCGACTCTCGAGTCTTTTCATTTCATATTATCGCACAGGTGACACTTTCACAGCACTATGTTACAGTTGACATACCAAAACATGAATAAATCTTAAAACATCTCTTATATCTACCTGGAATGATGCCGTCATCCATGAATTGATCACTTGATTTTATCATTTATCTTTCCTATGTACAAAGTGATTGCTAGCTTAAAACAAGATGACTACCAACTCCAATACCCTTACAAAGCAGACACCAAGGTTAAAGGTATAGTCCAACCTGATTACAAGTTGGTTTTAAAAGAAGCAGAAAAATTAAAGAAATAGATCAGTGTAGGTTTGAGCAAAATTCAATAAGAAATAAGAAAGTTATGAATTTTTGAAGTGGTAATCAATCAGACACAAATTGGCAACTCTGTGACGTATCTTGCGAGCTCCTCTCCCATTTGCCCTGTACCCCAACAATCATTAATTTCCATTTTCTCTAAAGGAAATATTCAATCATACACGCACCTTAGATATAATCATTGCTCATATGTTTTCACACAAAACCTATATGAAACAAATATATTCCTTCATCAAAAGCTGAGCAAATGGGAGAGGAGCTCGCAGGATACGTCACTGAGTTGCCAATTTGTGTTTGATTGATTACACCTTCAAAAATTCATAGCTTTCTTATTTCTTATCGGATTTTGCTCAAACCTTCACTGATCTGTTTCTTTCATTTTTCTGCTTCTTTTAAAACCAACTTGTAATTAGGGTGGACTATCCCTTGAAAGGCCAATCATAGGTGTCATTAGTACTCTTTATTTCCTGATTTAAGGATGACATTAAAGGAGAATGGAACCCTGGGGGAAAAATCAATTTTAAAGTGATTTGGTAACTTTGAAGAGGCTTGATAAAATCTGAGCTGCCTGGCCTTACATGCTATCAGTGTATGTAATATGGTGTAAAAATGAAGCCCAGGAAAAAAAAAGCACTTCAAAATCATCATGTGCTTCACAAAAGTAAACATACAATGTATGCAAGTGTATGGCCAAACACTTCCGTAAATGGGAGTATTCAGTCACAGATATCTTAATAATAGCATTGTGTATTTGAAAACCTTTCTATGCCTGGCTATTTATTTATCCTTCTGAACATCATTATACAAGACAGATATCAAAATTCAACAATTTATTAAATCAAGCCTCCACAAAGTTACCGAATCCCTTTAATGAAAGCAGAGGATAGAGAGAAGCAATACAAAAAAAGTTCCATCAACATCGGTTACGAAATGAGAAAGTTCAGAAAGTTTGGAAAGTCTCAATTTACTTTCTATGGCGATCCTCAAATTGGCAATGTTGCTTTAAAGTGACAGGTTAGTACTACAACTCTCCATATGTTTTGTACACAAAATTTCACATTTTCCCGATTATCTCTCAAGGTGCAGCTTGGCTCCTTAGCTCAAGATATATCATGGGAAAATGTATTTGACACCATATATGTTGATTTTTAAAAAAAAACAAGCAGCATCTTTAGAGGTAATGGAGAAAATATGAAATTTTGTGTACAAAACATATTGCGAGTTGTACTACTAAACCTGCCATTTTGAAGCAACATTGCCAAATTGAGGATCACCATAGAAACTAAATTGAGAATTTTCAAACTTTCATAACTTTTTCATTTTTTAACCGATTTTGATGGAACCTTTTTCTAAATTGCTTCTCTCTATCCTCTCTTTTCATTAAAATGGATATTTCTCCCAGGGTTTCATTCTCCTTTAAAACGAAGGTTGAGTTCTAGTAAAGGTGAAAAATAAATTGAGCTTTCTCATTCCTTTCATGTTAGTTTGGAAGAATATCATAACATGTCCCTTGAAAATGATTGCTTTACAAGTGCCCTCATATGATGAGAAAGAGCTGAAAAGAAAGCACAAATTTTCATGTCACATGTGCATGTAGTTCCATACACACCTATCTGTGTGCAGTAAATGTGACTTTTAGCCAGACTGAGTCAACTCAAATGCTTTCAGATACAGTTAACTTTGCATAAGTCGAATCTTTTGGGACCACAAAAAGTAGTTCGACTGATGCAAAATTCGACTTGGGAAATGTAAATGACACATATTTTGCATAATTTGGTCCAAAAAATGGATTCGACTTAGGGAAAGTTCAACTTATGCGACCTTAAAGTGATTGATTAACTTTGTGAAAAATTGTAAAATCAGCTCAAATGCCAGTGAATTGTGTGCAGTCCTCTAACTACATATATAATTAAGGATATGTGAAAGTATGAGAGAAAATGGAATCCGTTTACTATCCTAAAAAAGAGAAAATCGCAATCAATCGCTAGCGCAAGTCGCTCGGCTTCTTCGCTGCGCTGCAGTCACAAAAACCAAGCACCAGCGCTTGGCGATTTCAGAGCGGGTTTCCAGCCCGTACGGTATTCTGTGATGAGCGAGGTATGCCAACCGTAAGAGTTCTTTAGGGTTCGGTGGTACTCTATCCCGACATCAATGTTCAATCGTAAATATCTTGATATATAAACGACCGATCAGCTTATAAAACTCAGGCGATTCCTGTCCGACATCAATGTTCAATCGTAAATATCTTGATATATAAACGACCGATCAGCTTATAAAACTCGGGCGATTCCTGTCTGAGCTAAAGGTTTGCAATTATGATTACAGCATTAGCTGGAAGAGCGATTTTTTTTTTCAATCCTGGGCAAAGTTAATCAATGCCTTTAAGTTATGCAAGGTTAACTGTAGTTTCTTTCATGATGTAATCACATGACCAGAACTCACCTTTATCTTTAATGATATAATCCTATCTGAATATCTAGTCTGGGACTGACATCTATCATAACCAATTCCAGTAGATTATTCCAGCTACTGCTGTCATCCTGACAGAAAGGGCACTGAACTAGATTTTTGCAAGGGGCCATCAGCTGATGATTTGTGCCAAGGGTGATTGGAGGGTCTCTATTGTTGGCAGATCCTTGGGTCGATTTAGGCAAACTTCCTTCACATCATTCCACGGGTATTTCCAATAGGCGACACAATATTTAAAAGGCAGCAAGTGTTTATCATGAAATAATCTGGAGTAAGGAAAAGTGAGAGAGTATTATCATTACGACACTGAGAGAATCACAGATGATTCCATACATCTGAAGAATAAACTGCACATCTTACAGTCCCAATGTGAATAGATTTGGGAAATTGTGAGAGTATCATTAAATTTCATAAAAGCAAATTCTCTGATTGAGGTCCTGACTGGTAATCTTAATAATAATAGTGAAATTGTAGGGCATTTTTACCCCTACCATGCCGTGGTGTGAGTGTTGAACATTTTGTTTAGGCTCAGAATGGCTTAAAAATTCTTCCTCATACAGAAACCTGTGCCGTCAATATAATGTTTATTCATGTGCAATATATCTTTGCCCAGTTTGCTCAAGAAAAACCTCCTTGAAAGTTAATATTTAACCCTTGAAAGTTATTTTTGACAATTGCTCAAAAATCTGTTGGCATGGAAGGGGTTAAAGTCTTCCAGCAGAAGGAAGACCGAAATCTTCTATTAGTCAGTGTGATGTCTGGTATAACATCACTCCAATCACAGCCGTCAAGCCTTTCATCTGACTTGAAGGCTCACAGCAGCAGCAATTCCAATAAATTATTCATGTGGTAATTCTAGATATGAGCGTGATCGGTTAAGAGTGGGCATTTTTGTCCGTCCGTGACACAAATATATTTTATCATAAAATTAATTGAAATACTATCACTGCCATGAAATACATTGAAAGTTACTAGAAATTTGGTTTTTCAAAGGGTTCTAAGGTGCCAGAGTTCTTGGACCAAACTATTTAAATGCAGGGGTGTTGTCAAAAAATGACACTCTAAGCAAAATTTCCATCTGTGATGCACATTTTTCACATCTCTTCTGAAATCTAAAGCTTGATTTGAAATTCCAAATGTCTCATAGGGAAGTCAATTTATCTAACAATTGCAAATGAAATTATTAGACAAGATCATGTTGTTCTAATAATAAAAGAAAAAGATTAATGAAAAGTCAACACAAAATTTCTTTCTCCCACTCTAAGAAATGGAGCATTTTATTGATTCTGATTTAAATAAGTAACCATGACCACCAAATTTTATCATTTTTCAGTACACCTAGTGATACACTCCACAGTAAATCATAAAGCAATCCATCATATTTAATCACTTATTTTTACAAGCCTCCCAACTTGGAAAATTTTGAAATGTCCGTCCGTGACGCGAACTGATCACACTCATATTCATTACACAAGAAAACTCCATTTTACAACTTCTTCTATATTATCATTGTAATGTCTTCCAAAATTTAGTCACGGTCTGGTCTTAACCCTAAAAGGGCCGGGGGGGGGGGGGAATTCACCCCCCCTAGACATTTCTCGCGATATGTCCACAACGCGCAAAGCAGTCGCCACGGCGTTTCATGACTTTTTTCTTTCGAATCTCACGCATCTTTTGAGACCAAATTCGCGATGTCCGGGCATGCTGTTCCGAAGTTACTCAACATTTCGTACTTGCATGTCAGACCAAAAATTGCTCAAAAACGTGATTTCATGTATGATTTCAATACAAAATGTGTTTTCAGCCAAAATTTAGAAATCTATGAATATTTATACATTTACTGATTAAAATTAATTTATTTTATGCTGTTTATGATCGCAAAAGTGTCCCCGACTAATTTCATCCAAAAAACAATAAAAAACAAAAGGTAAAAAAACAAAGAAATACATAAGAATTATTAAATACAATAAAATACATAAGAAATCAATTTTGATACCAAATTTTTTTCAAGTATATTTGCTAAGAATACTAGAAAGAGTGTGTAGACCAAAAATTAGCATTTTTTGAGCTTTATTTTAATGATTTAGAGCAAAATTTTGATTTCATGCATAAATTAGCATAATTAATTAATGTGAAATTATTTCGGAGCATTTAACTAAACGATTTTGTAGATTACGTTGTGGACTACGTGCATGCCGATTTTCGGCGCGATCGCGCGGTTGCGCATAGCCAAAATCTCCCAGCCCTTTTAGGGTTAAAGTGTACATTGTCCTTTAGTATGCATGTAACTCTCAACATAAGATTATGAAAATGTTCTATTTTGCTCAAACTACAGACAAAACTTTAAATACACCGTGCAAGATGTTTCGAGGCATAACGTTTTTATGCAAGAAAGTTTTTCATATACAGTGGAAACTTGGTATAAAGAGCTCTGATATAACGAGATTCCTGATATAACAAGGTATAGTGGAAACTTGCTATAAAGAGCTCCGATATAACGAGATCCCTGATATAACAAGATAATTGTCATGGTCCCAAGGTCCTCTTAAATTGTGAGTTTCCACTGTACAGCCAAATGAGACAGGGTTAACGGTTGATGGTTTTCATCTCCAAACTTTTTAAACATTTATTGTTGACTTTTGTGTAATTCTCGTTAACCAACGCAGGAAAATTACTTGTTATTTTTTACTCTCACCAAGTAGAACCCCTTACCTCTCTAACTGTTGACTTGATGAAATCTTTCTTGTGTTGTAAGGGATGTTGTGGATAGGTATCGTAGACCTTCCGACAAACCATCTTCATTGTCACTTCCTCCAGGTTTGCTCCTTGAAGAATTTCCTTTATCGTCTCTTTGATCTGCTTATCCTATAAACATTAACAAATCAAAATACCTTTATCAAACTAAATATGTTTTCTATCCAATTAGAATGCTGTAAGAAAGTTACTGAAATAATTTCCCTTATCGTCTCTTTAATCTGCTTATCCTACAAATATAAACAAATCAAAATACCTTATCAAACTAAATATATTTTCTAATGGTACCAATTAGAATGCTGTAAGAAAGTTACTGAAATAATTTCCTTTATCGTCTTTTTAATCTGCTTATCCTACAAATATAAACAAATAAAAACACCTTAAACAAATCAAAATACCTTATCAAACTAAATATGTTTTTTAACCAATTAGAATGCTGTAAGAAAGTTACTGAAATAAATTTATTAATTGTCTCTTTAATCTGATTATCCTACAAACATAAACAAATCAAAATACCTTAAACAAATCAAAATACATTTATCAAACTAAAAATGTTTTCTAACCAATAAGAATGCTGTAAGAAAGTTACTGAAACAAGTGAATGAGTAAATTACGCAATGCGTAATAAATGTCCCCGCCGGAAGTGCAGATCTGTGGAAATTAACTAGCCTGAAACTTAAAACTTTAGTGAATAAAATAATAATGTTACTGCATGCAAAAGAAGAGAATACCAACAATGCATGTATACAACTGAAATATAAAACATGAAAACATTATGAACCTTCAGCATTTTGAATAAATTTGCATAAATTTGCATGAATAATGAATTTCAAAATTCTGTGTAGAAGTTTGGAAGCCCCCACCCAGCCCTACCAGATAAAACAATCGGAATCAAAATCCGATGTGAAATAGAGGAGAAGTAGCATTTTTTGTCAATTTTGAATAAATTTGCATAAATTTGCATAATTAATGAATTTCAAAATTCTATGTAGAAGTTTGGAAGCCCCCACCCAGCCCTATCAGATAAAACAATCGGAATCAAAAATCCGATGTGAAATAGAGGAGAAGTAGCATTTTTCGTCAATTTTGAATAAATTTCCATAAATTTGCATAATTAATGAATTTCAAAATTCTGTGTAGAAGTTTGGAAGCCCCCACCCAGCCCTATCAGATAAAACAATCGGAATCAAAATCCGATGTGAAATAGAGGAGAAGTAGCATTTTTCGTCAATTTTGAATAAATTTGCATAAATTTGCATAATTAATGAATTTCAAAATTCTGTGTAGAAGTTTGGAAGCCCCCACCCAGCCCTATCAGATAAAACAATCGGAATCAAAATCCGATGTGAAATAGAGGAGAAGTAGCATTTTTCGTCAATTTTGAATAAATTTGCATAAATTTGCATAATTAATGAATTTCAAAATTCTGTGTAGAAGTTTGGAAGCCCCCACCCAGCCCTATCAGATAAAACAATCGGAATCAAAATCGGCCAAGAAATGACGGAGAAGTAGCATTTTCTAACATTTGAGCACACACGGACGGACGGACGGATGGACACACACACGCACACACGTACGGAGCCCGTTTCATAGTCCCCTCGCGAACTTCTGAAATAAATTTCTTTATCGTCTCTTTAATATGCTTATCCTACAAACATAAACGAATCAAAATACCTTATCAAACTAAAAACATTTTCTAACCAATTAAAATGCTGTAAGAAAGTTACTGAAATAAATTTCTTTATCGTCTCTTTAATCTGCTTATCCTACAAACATAAACAAATCAAAATACCTTTATTAAACTAAAAACGTTTTCTAACCAATTAGAATGCTGTAAGAAAGTTACTGAAATAAATTTCTTTATCGTCTCTTTAATCTGCTTATCCTACAAACATAAACAAATCAAAATACCTTTATTAAACTAAAAACGTTTTCTAATGAATTAGAATGCTGTAAGAAAGTTACTGAAATAATTTCCTTTATCGTCTCTTTACTCTGCTTATCCTACAAACATAAACAAATCAAAATACCTTTATTAAACTAAAAACGTTTTCTAACCAATTAAAATGCTGTAAGAAAGTTACTGAAATAAATTTCTTTATCTTCTCTTTAATCTGCTTATCCTACAAACATAAACAAATCAAAATACCTCTATCAAACTAAAAATGTTTTTTAACCAATTAGAATGATGTACAAAAGCTACTGAAAGAATTTCCTTTATAAATCATTTCACTGATCAGTCATTTATCTTGGGACATTCAACAACAACAACAAAAAAAGAAAAAAAGAAGACAAATAACAATGTTTCTTAACCAATCAAACACTGTGTTACATCAGTCACATCCACAAGATCTGACACCAGGGCCCCATTTCATAAAACTTGATATCTATGACAAGTTACAATAACAGTTATAAGCTACTGAAATACTTGCATTGGATTGGCTGAGAGCAAATTTGTCGCAGATATGGGGCAGTTGTTATTAGTGCTGCACGATATTGTGATAATATCAAAATACTGCATTATTAAAAATCTAATGAATATTCAATATCAGGTTTTGTCATTATACAATATATCACCTTCAAATGATCCATTTTAGTGCGTTTTAGAAATGATTAATGCAATTGGGGGGTAGAAAAATGGGGAGCCATGCAGTGCCACAGACAGCGTAATGAGTGATTTATCAGTTAATATCCGAAATGTTCAGAACGACCTTCATCACTTTATACCACAGCTGCTTTCACGAAAATAAATCATTTCCACCCAAAACAACTGAAAATGAGACGAGTAGGCAGTAAGGTAACATTATTTAATGATTATTCAAAGGATGACAATACATCGCCATATCACCGATATCAATGCTCATGATAATCGAATAGCTGAAAATGCAATATCATGCAGCATTGATAATAAGTTTTATGAAACGGGCCCCTGATCGACACTAGCCTGAACCAAATAGCGCATTACCCACAATGGCCCAGATTTTGTTGGATATCTATGGTATGGTATGGCAGCGTGACTGGCATATAAGCTTCTAGAGGGGTTTCCTTTAACACGTCTTCGATTGTTTATACTTAAAGGACAATCCAACCTTGGTAATAATATGATTTGTGTGAAAGCAGCAAAATAAGAAAAACAGGACAGTGAAAGTTAAGAAATCGGTTAAGGAATAAGAAAGTTATGGATGTTTGAAAAATGAGATCACTTTATCTATGCGAATCTCAAATTGACAATTTGGTGAGTCGATTGTGACATGCTGGCGGACAACACTCCCATTTGTCGTACACAAAGATATCATTAAATTGCAGTTTTCTCCGAAGCGCCACTACCCTCGGGGCAGTACTCAAAATACATTGGAGATAACATGTTGTTATAGGTCATCATGAAAGAAAAAGATCCTACTGAGTAACAAATTTTGGTCATTTTGTATGTTGGAGCAAATGGGGGTGTTGTCCGCCACTGCAGCACAGTGACATTACCTATCTAGCTTATTTGAAATTCCCATATGTATAGTGATTACAACGTTTAAAAATTCATAACTTTCTTATTGCTTGTCTGATTTCTTCAAACTTTCACCAATCTGCTTCTCTGATTTTTCCTCTTTCTTCCAGAGCAACTTGTCATTAAGGTTGGATTTCCCTTTGAAAGAGTAAATAAAAAATACTTTCTGATGACAACTCTGTAGGTTGATTCAAGAAATTGCTTTTGTGTCTTCTCGATTCATTTATCCTAGAAAGAGTCGATGAATAAATACAGATAACTAAGAATATTCTCTAACTAATGAAAACCCGATCAATATGTTTTTCTATTTCTTTGGTTGGTATATCTACAGAGAGTCATTCAAAAACTTTGATAATGTATTTTTTAAACCAATTAAAACCCTGTAAAATCCTGGAATAATTTCCATTTCAGTCTTCTTGATCTGTAATTATCCCACAAATATTGAAGGGAAACCTTGATAATAACATATAATGAACAGTCAATCAAAACCCTTCACAGCAATCAACAAAGCCTTGTGTACCAATGAAACGGTAAACCACTAAAAGCAAAATAGTCTACCGTATCTGGTGTGAACGACACTTTAGGGTTAAAGGGCATGTTTGCACGGCAAATACTGGTTAACGCCATATACGTCTTTTTTTGGACAACTGCAAGCAAACGAACGGACCTCATGTAACGGTAGTCAGTAATCTCTACATAGTCAACGTTTGCGAAACAGACCGAAGCTCTCCTTTCTGTTCAGTTTCGCGTATGTTGCAAGTACGTACGTGAGAGAATAGCATGGCCCGTCCGAAGAATTGTGGATAAACGCTCTTGGCCCCGAGTCAGGTCACGGGAAAGACACACAGTCTCGTCAGTTTACACCCCCTTTAATCCCTGCTCAGTTGAGTTGAGTTACTTACCGAAGGTGGTCCCTTGATTTTCTTGGTCAGAGGTTCGTCATCTGAACTGTCATCATCTGTACAGTAAGTTACAAGAAAATAAGCAACTTGTAAAATACCTTTAAAAATGAAATAACAGATAAAAAATTTCACTCAATGCCAATTTTAATTTTCTGTGGTATTATTACAAGAACAATTACTCCATCCAATGCACGACTTCCCAAATACTGCAATAAAAATGTATACATATATGTATAGATATATATATATATATGTGTGTGTGTTGTTTTGTTTGCTTTTTTTTTTGGGGGGGGGGGTGCTTTTTCAGCTCATGCATGTTGTGTCAGTGTGTACACTCGCAGTGCATATCTGAAATAGAAAAATGATGAAATGGCGGAAAAGGGCAACACTGAATAATTTTCTAATTATTAATCAATTCTTAGGGCAGCTGGTCTAAAGCCACAGTAATGGTAGTACTTTATGGGCATCTTAATCATCCCCATGGATGGATATGTGCGCAAAAGAAATGTAGCTATCGTCATTATCATCATTATTAATTTTCTTACCAATATCATCATGATTTCTCTTCTTAGATGATTTGACTGGACTGGACTTCTTGGTTTGTTTTGATGGCGTCTTTACTGCAATCTTCTTCTTTGGAGATTTGGTCTTAGTTTTAGCTGAATCCTTCTTGGCTTTGGGAGTCGTTGATTTCGCTTTCTTCTTTTTCTGCTTAGATTCCTGAGGACAAGAGAAACAGAAAAGAAAGTTGTAATCAATGAAACACAAATTAGTAATGCAGTGATAGCATTGTTACTGCAAGCAATTCACTTATAGGCCTGTTTACTAATGTATTCAAATGAGAAAAGACAGTTGTAATCAATGAAACAGAAATTAGTAATGCAGTGATAGCCTTGTTACTGCAAGCAATTCACTTATAGGCCTGTTTACTAATGTATTCAAATGAGAAAAGAAAGTTGTAATCAATGAAACAGAAACTAGTAATGCAGTGATAGCCTTGTTACTGCAAGCAATTCACTTACATGTATAGGCCTGTTTACTAATGTATTCAAATGAGAAAAGAAAGTTGTAATCAATGAAACAGAAATTAGTAATGCAGTGATAGTCTTGTTACTGCAAGCAATTCACTTATAGGCCTGTTTCTAATGTATTCAAATGAGAAAAGACAGTTGTAATCAATGAAACACAAATTAGTAACGCAGTGATAGCCTTGTTACTGCAAGCAATTCACTTATAGGCCTGTTTACCAATGTAAATGAGTATGCAAATCCCCCCACTCAATGTGCCGTGCACGACGAGACTCTGGCAAGCTCAGCGGCCTGCTGTGTGTGTGTACATGTAATGTCTATGGGGAAACTCTGAATCTCCAAGCTTTTCTGGTTTATAACTTTATATCTTTATTTATCCGTCTTTATTTCGAACACAAGTGAGGATAAGGCAAGAGGAACATGAGATTATATCAGCTATTTATATACCAAGTGAAATGTAAGGGTTGAAATGCCAAATTATCCCGCAAAGAAAGTAGAATTAGAGACAACGATTATTGTGTGTGTATAGTCAGGCAGGCCATTACTGTCACTACCTGGACAGCTCCGACGTAGAAGCGCTCTCTCTAGCGACAGCTTAAGACACTCTCGCCAGCAGGCTCTGGGCGGCAGAAGTTTGACTGATTGATTGATCGGACAATTTTTACCTCTTAAAATGCTTGTGATAGTCATAAAAGCTAATATCATTCTTTCACATCCTTATAATATTCTCTTGTAGTTCTTTGGGTTGATTTGGGGTTATGAGAAGTGGAAATAGTAATAAATTTCTATTCTCCCCGATCACCCGTTCTCTTGTAGTTTGAATCTCTACACACACACTGGCCTTGAACATACACTTTCAATGGACAGTATGCCGGAAAAAAAGTTCTGATACATCTCTCTTTTTCGTTCAATTTGAGTTTTCTTTTCTGAATTATGCAGTTTATCTAATAATTGATATTGCTCAGAATATCCCTTTGACTTTTCTCTACTTGTGGGGGATTAGCATATGAATAAATGAACAATGAAACGACCAAAGTCTCAACAAATCTCACAGTAACTCAATTCGTCCATTCACTTTGTACAGCAATGCTGTGCTAAGCAGACAACGTGGATTAGAGTTTGCCAAACTGGCCTATTGTTTGGTATATAAATTGGAAATTTCATGAATTTCTTTTTTCTCAACAATGTAGAAATTCAAGCTATGTGCTTTTTTTTCTTGCACCCTATGCCATATTGAGTGCATTATTCTTATTCCTACAGTAATGTCTTTTCAGAAGTTGCATATTTTTGCATCGTAGAGCGTATTCACAAAGATAAAGGCGAGATTGGGTCATTGTGGAAGAATGTCTGGAAGTAATTGGGAGAGGGTGATTATGTAGCAACAAGAATTGGTGTATATTGTGAGGTATCTGAATCATCTAAATGATAAGATATTAACTCAATGTTGCTGAAAGTCACATGCACTGCACATGGAAATGGGTATATGGGACTACAAACACATGTGGCATGGAAGTCTGGTCCAAACTTTTCAGTTGTTTCTTTTCATATTTTGAATGTGAGGGTATATGGAGAGCGATCCTCACAAACCTCACAATGCATAATAAATTTTTCCTAGTTACTTCTGAACAGTTTCTTTCACAATTCGATTGCATGACCAATGCATGTGGTTAAGAAAGAGGAAAGCCATTGGCTACAGAGTGCAATTCATTTTACGGTGGCCCGCTCAAAACCCTTGGAAGGAGATATTAGAAGATACGACAGGATCTGGATGTTGAAGATCGAAAGGCTATGAGAATAGCTATCAAGGAAATCAAATGTCCAAGCCCACAGTGTGGGAAAAACTGCAGTTAGATCAATGATGAATACTTAACTTTATTTTTATATTTATCAAAGGGCAATACAACCTTGGTAATATTAAAAGACGATATGTGTGAAAGCAGAAAAGTAAGAAAAACAGGACGGTGAAAGTTTGAAAGAAGTCTGTCAAGGAATAAGAAAGTTATGGATGTTTGAAAGATGAGATCACTACATCTATGCGAATCTCAAATTGACAATATGGTGAGTCCATTATAACATACTTGCGCACAACTCTCCCGTTTGTCGGATACAAAAATGTCATTAATTTGTGGTTTTCTCCAAAGCGCCTTTACCCTCGGGGCAGTACTCAATTGGAGATAGCATATTATTATAGGTCCTCATGAAAGAAAAAGATTGTACTGAGTAATACATTTTTGAAAAAAAATGACATTTAAGTCATTTCGTGTGTTGGAGCAAATGGGGGAGTTGTCAGCACCTTCACCAGTGACATTACTTATTTGGCCAATTTGAAATTCCCATATGTATAGTGATTACAACTTTCAAAAATTCATAACTTTCTTATTGCTTGTCCGATTTCGATCAAACTTTCACCAATCTTTTCTGATTTTTCCTCTTTCTTTCAGAGCAACTTGCCATTAGGGTTGGAATTTCCTTCTGAATTCATCCATTCATTCATTCACTTACCCCTTCTGTCATGCTGGTATCACCATCTTCTCCTTCAGCATCTCCTTCCGTTCCATCATCCATCGTTGTATCTCCATCCTCCGTCTCAGTAGATGCATCACCTCCTCCTTTCTTTCCTTCACCTTTCAGCTTCTTTGTTTTTGTCTTTGTTTTCTTCTTGGTGTCTTTTGACTTGCTCTTCTTTTTGCCTGTCATTTAAACAATGATTGAGAAGATGTCACAAGGGTTTCTTAACAAGATCTTACAAATATGTGGTATACAGTCTCTTCACATCATCAGCATGTATACTTGCAGATCACAGTACAGAAGTTGAATTATAAATGTTACAGATAGATTGATGTGAATGAATGGTTCAAAATGCAGATGCTTTGGCCATAAAACACAATTCTATGTGAGGTGCTGTAATGTCCATTCTCTCTATCTGCACCGCTCGAGGAAAAAAAAAAAAGGGAGAAAAATAACTCCATTCTGCACAGTAAATCTTACTTCTTAATGTACTATTAAAGGGAAAGTTCACCCTGAAGATAACTTGAGTTTAAAAAATGCAGAAAAAATAAAGAAAAATATTGGCGAAAGTTTGGACAAAATCCGTTAAAGAATAACGGAGTTATGGACTTTTGAAGTTTTGATTTTGTGACGTCACATGCGAGCAGCTCCTCCGTTATGTAATGTGATAAATATTCCATAAAATACAGTTTTCTCAGAAAATTTAGAATATTTTCGTCTGTGCATTTGATATATTGTCAGAAATGTTATTCAATACTAGATTCTGAAAAGAAACAATATTAATTTATCGTGAAACGTTAAAAAAATGCGAATATATGGAATATTTATTACATGACCAATGGGCAGCTGCTCGCATGTGACGTCACGAATCCAAAAATTTAAATACTAATAAATCTTTTATTATTTGACCGATTTTCATCAAACTTTCGCCAATATTTTTCTTTATTTTTTCTGCATTTTTTAAACTCAAGTAATCTTCAGGGTGAACTTTCCCTTTAATTAATGTCAAGATTATGAAATCGCCATAGGTTCCACTCCAGCTCACATGCAAATAAACAATTTTTTCTGTAGCACAAATTATACACACATACATCATAAACTGAGCATACAATGGGTATGACATGGAAAATTATGTTCAGACACATCCTAAGTAGCTGTGTTTAATATCACATGGTCTAGGAAAGGTGTAGTCTTCAGCCGAGGTATCTTAGACCAAGCACAATCAGTGATAACCAGCATAGGGTACTGTACATGCATAGAGACACCTTACTAGTGAAGGGGCAGAGGCCAATCTTGGTCTTGGTCTCGACCCCAAGGCCTGCTATGAAATGAACGTAATCGGGCAAGTCCAAGTATTTTTTAGTCCGATACATTACCGACCATATCTGAAACTGTAGATCTGATGACTGTATCAAACTGATAGCCCTACTAGAGCTAGGATAAGACAAAATAATCAAGTACAATGATATTTTCATGATGATTCATGTTTATGATTCCATACTTCAATTCCATAACACTTGGTAGGGACAGACCTTGGACTCACCTGGGGTGGTATTCTGAGATTCATTTTATCTTGATTTTAGTGAAATAATTTTTATTGTCAAGACAAAATGTACGCTTATGAAGCATCATTATTGGTCAATGCCTGCGCAAAAGTGGCTGCGTACGCGGAATTCATCTGCGCAAACACCAATGAAATGTTGCAATTTGACGTTTGTTATGACAATTAAAATCTTTTCACTAAAATCAAGATAAAATAAATCTCAGAATGACCCCCCCCCCCCCCCCCCCCCCCGATCATCAATTTTCCTCCTGGTCTTGGGAACCCTGGGCCCTGTTTCATAAACCTTGTTATCAATAACAACTGCCATCGTTCTATAACAAATTTGCTCTCAGCCAATCAGATGCAAGGATTTCAGTAGCTTATATCACTTACTGCAACTTGTTATTGATAACAAGTTTCAAGAAACAGGGCCCAGGGGTGGTATTCTGAGTAGGGGTGGGAGTTTCGGGTATTTTTTCAATTCGGGAACCCGACTATTTTTCGGGCAGGTTCCCGGTTACCCGAAAATGATATAACACGAATTACAAGCCAATATTTACCCCTAAGAAGCTACAAACACTGTGGGAAAACTCCTTTGTGTTTGGCAACTGAAATAAACCATTCGAGGAAAAAACAAAAACAAAAACAACAACAACAACAAAACAGGCGGAGGAAATCGCGTGGGCGCAAGACAGGATAGGCATAAGCCGCCTAAATCCAATCTGTAGAAATTGTCTACCGTCTAATCATGCCAGCGCGCCAGCGCCTTAGGTAGTCACGCACGGTCAAGAGTCCCTCGCACATGTTTATCCAAAATACATGAATGTACATGTACTTATAAAAAAGGAAGGGGAATACAAAGAAATCTTATGAAGAAAAACTCGTTTGAGACGATGATCATGATGATTCTTAATAATTTTGTACGGGCAGCTCTTTGGAATTTTGACATCGTGATCGTAGAGATCGAGTCACTTACTCACTTTGTACACAAACTTCACTGTTCACACGGAGTATTGATTTGCCTGGCGAAAATGGCGAGCTTTCTGTAGTATCTACACTCCTCATACTCTAATTATACACATTGCGAGTCCTCACGCACGCGGTCATCGTCTCACCGACAGTTTCATTCTCAACGTGTGATCAACCCGCCAATTATTGAAATTCACACACACGTACATGTACCACTACTAGTACACATAAAATCATCAATACATGCCGGGTCCTCTCTCTTCGCCAGTAGCACCATTGATATCATCATCGATCATCATAATCATCAAAGACATCATCATCATATCATCATTATCAAGATAATAACATCATCAAAACAATTATCTTCATCAGACATCAAATATCATCATTCATCAATCTCATCATTCATCAAAAAAAATCATCAAGCCAACATTTTCTTCTCTGTCCGACTGCAACTTCATCCTTTAACACACACATGCGGTTCCCTTTTGAAATTCGATCTGTTTATACAAAGCGCCTTTCCGCCCAATGCCGCCGCGGTATATGAAAGGAAAAAAGAAAAAAGAAAAAAAAAAGGCGCATACCTTCATTGGCTGGCTGGCATATGACTTGTCATGACTTGTTATTAACGGACCGCTCATGAAATGACGTCACAAGCCCAATTTTATGAATGAAAATGTTAATCGCGCGCACTGTAGACATCCTTTGCTTCTCACAGCCTTGCTTTTCACTTTCGCATGAACAATGAAGGATATTATTTTGGATATATCGTTCATGTACTCTTAATCTGATTTCAGTAATTGGTAACTTCTTTGCTAAAGTTTCAGGATATTGTGACAGTGTCAGATCGTGATCGTAGATGTTAAAAATACCTGTTTAATAGTGTACGAGTTGTGAGATGCCACGTGCAAGTGTGGAGCGACTGTTGAATATGCATGAGTTTGTAAACTTTACGCCCGTTAATCGCTCATAGACTTATCGTTCACTGCAAAGAAGGGGGAAGGGCACTAAATGCAAAGTATGTCATGGGTTCAATGAACCAATGAGCAGTCTCCGAATAGCGGCAGTGAGCTTTGCTCTCTGTGTATACGAATGTGTAAGGTTATGTTTCACAGTGAGTTGAACGAATCAAAAGCGCATCACTGCAATGGTGCGCTAGAGCGCTACATGGATTTTTTTTACATGTAAATAGTAAATGGCTGTTCGACGTTCATCTACCGCCTTGTCGTGTACATACATAGGTGATAATTAAATACTCATTTTCGGGTATCGGTTATCTAATATTTTGACCCGGGTCCCGAGGCTCTCGGGCGGGACTCGGGTACCCGGTTTTTAGTCCCAGCCCTAATTCTGAGCACTATTTTATCTCTAAAATATTTTATCTTTTTGTATTCTGAGACCACATTTTATCTTGGATTTTATCTATTTTTATCTCACGCTCTTACCTCTTGCATGACTTGCACTTTGATACACGTGATACGCAGACAGCAGTGTCACTTATACCCCTCTTCCAGCACTTGCATCAAAAACGAGTTTTGCGCTTTAACACATTTTGCGCTTTAAAGCACGCGTTATGAAGTAAAGACGCAATACGCTCTGTACAAAGGAGAGATATTCTATTGGTTGAGCATGCTAAAGGTGAGAACCAGTAACAGTTTGTATTGGATAACGGATATAAAATGAATGGGTCCCAATGAGATAAAATGCCGCTAAAAAAAATAATTTTATGCGCATTTTATCTTACCGAGATAAAATGAATTTTTTTATCTGAGATAAAATGAATCTCAGAATAGGCTGGTCTCGACTAGAACATTGCTACTTACCTTTCTCTGGTAACTTTCTCCCCGATGGTTGTGGGTTCAAACAGAACTCCATTATTCTATCCATGATCACGTCTTTGTTCCCTTTCTTCTCAACATCAAGAATGGTGCATATCTCCTTTATTCCCTCCATTGTGAATCTGTTCATATGATGGAAACAAGAGAAGTGGTTACCACTCCATATTTTCAGGGCTAAATGAGATACATTCAAAACTGATCTTGCTACCCTGGGTAATCAAAACATATTATTATTACATTTTCAAAACTACTGTACAACAAAAAAATGTTGTCAACGATGATTATTTTTTCACTACTTTTACAGAGAAAATTTTGTAAATTGCATATCACACGCTGTAATTCAAATATTATGCAGCATGAAACATTCAATCTCCAGACAACTCCTTGCAAACTTCACAAAATGTTCACATATGGTGAAAATTTCTGGTTGTACAGTATGACAAAATAAATTTTATGCATAACTCTAGCTTTAACAATACAGTGGAACCTCATTACAAAGAACACTGTTACAACAAACCCTCGTTATAAAAAGGTAATTTACTAGTCCCACTTCTTTGTATTTTATTGTTTTTTAGCCCTGATATAATAAGGTTTCGATATAAAGAGGTAATTTTACTGGTCCCAAGGAGTTTGTTATAATGAGTGCCACTGTACAATGAGAAGTTTCAAAGCTGAGCAAGTATCATAATTATTGTGTATTAGGGTTATGCATTTTCTGAATGTTCAATTTTCTTCATCTGAATGGACAACAGTGGGACATTAACAAAATAACACTGGTCAATACATCTAGACTAAAATAGACTCACTTTACTAAGAGAGCCTCTCTCTTTGTATAATCTGCATCATCTTTGCCAAAGTCAAATCCAGTGAACTGCCTGATGTTTTTCTTTGTCTCTCTCGGATCCTGTAGTCCAGCAAAGTAGAAAGTGATATAAAATTCTTTAAATTCTGGCTTTCATTATCAAGTGTAAAAATGTGTATTTTAAGTAATCAACTGAAATCTGGTATGATATCTTAATATAAAAAAAGTGTTTAATCAACTGAATGAATGTCACCACATCTCTTTATTTCTCCAGCTATGTTCTATCCATCATCAATTATTGAAACATTTACATGTACATGTATGTTTGTTGCTCCTCAACACAAAATATGATAAGTTATCATGTCATTCTTATAAAAACTTACGCCAAATTTTTGTAGTCAGAATACTTTATAATGATTAGCAAGTTATTATACTAAACAAGTGAATGATTAAATTACGCAATGCGTAATAAATGTCCCCGCCGGAAGTGCAGATCTGTGGAAATTAACTAGCCTGAACCTGAAAACTTCAGTGAAAAACTTTAGTGAATAAAATAATGTTACTGCATGCAAAAGAAGAGAATACCAACAATGCATGTATACAACTGAAATATAAAACATGAAAACATTATGAACCTTCAGCCATTTTGAATAAATTTGCATAAATTTGCATGAATAATGAATTTCAAAATTCTGTGTAGAAGTTTGGAAGCCCCCACCCAGCCCTATCAGATAAAACAATCTGAATCAAAATCCGATGTGAAATTGAGAAGTAGCATTTTTCGTCAATTTTGAATAAATTTGCATAAATTTGCATAATTAATGAATTTCAAAATTCTGTGTGGAAGTTTGGAAGCCCCCACCCAGCCCTATCAGATAAAACAATCGGAATCAAAATCCAATGTGAAATAGAGGAGAAGTAGCATTTTTCGTCAATTTTGAATAAATTTGCATAATTAATGAATTTCAAAATTCTGTGTAGAAGTTTGGAAGCCCCCACCCAGCCCTATCAGATAAAACAATCTGAATCAAAATCCGATGTGAAATAGAGGAGAAGTAGCATTTTTTGTCAATTTTGAATAAATTTGCATAAATTTGCATAATTAATGAATTTCAAAATTCTGTGTAGAAGTTTGGAAGCCCCCACCCAGCCCTATCAGATAAAACAATCAGAATCAAAATCGGCCAAGAAATGACGGAGAAGTAGCATTTTCTAACACACGGACAGACGGACGGACGGACGGACGGACGGACGCACGGACGGACGCACGGACACACGCACACACGAACGGAGCCCGTTTCATAGTCCCCTCGCGAACTTCGTTCGGCGGGGACAATTAGAAGTAACATATGAACAAACCCCCCTAAAAATTTACTGCTTCATACATTAGCTGTGGTGGAGGAGAATTAATATACTGAAATTTCTTTAAAAATCAGATTAAACTCATGAATCTGACATTCCAAACTCTGAAAAATATTGAGAAACAATGAAATCAGAGATTCTTAGAATTTTATAGAAATAACATATAAAAAGACTTCTGAAACATATAAAAAGACTTCCAAAACATAGAATAAAGTCAAAACACTGATCATAGCATCCAGACTTACCCTTACCATCCTCCCAAACAAGAATTTATGAAGAGGTTTGAGATCTTGTGATTTCATCTTATCCAGGATATGTGCAACTATAATGAAATAAAAACATTACAAGTTAATAAAGAAGTATAAAAGCTCAGATTCAGGATAATGAATTTTTAATACCTTTTTCATATTAGGGGTAGAAGTTCCAGAGTAAGTGCAGACGTAGTCAGGACTTAGTCGGGACTGAAAACCTAATATGAACACTATCAGCATCAGTCAATCCACTCTTAATCTGGACTTAGTCAAGACTTCTCGATCCACTTCTCGAGCAGGTTTGATCCCGGACTTAGTCCTGACCAGAAATGGAATTACTCGTAATACGAACGCTATCCCCACTACTTGATGCATATCAAGATATTTCTAAATGTACACTGTACGTGGGTTCGTTGCATGTTTTATGATAAGGTGGCAGGAAAAAAAAAACAGACAGCGGAAGATTATTAGCCATGCCATCTGCGGACTGCGCAAGCATGGAAACAAATGCACATAGTATACATTCTAGCTGCTGTAAGTATGAATGCTAGCAGGACTTGAGATGCTGATCCATCGATCCTGACTTACTTAGTCTGGACTAAATAGCCTTTGCGCAGTGAATATGAAATATGAATAGGCCTGAGTCGGAGCGGTCGGTCCGCCGGTGCCCGACCGATGCTGGCGGTCACCGGTGCAATTTTGTTCAGACCGGTGCACCGATGATATAAAGAAATACATAAGAAAATGAGTTTAATGACTATACAAAAGACTGCAAATTTACCAGCTTACTAACTAAATTTCTTTACTTAACTAAATTTCTTTTCTCTTTTCAGCCACAGTTTACAAGAGATGATTCGAGGCTTCGTACATGTAGTTCGTACCACTCCAAAGTACCAGTCACGAGTCGAGTCGCGTCATTGTTGTGCACGCGCGCTTTACAGCTTAGCTAGCTTTCTAGCTGCAAGAGCATGCAGCGCTAGCGCTAGGCAGCGAGCTTGCGCACCGAATATCGAATGCTAATTGCCATGCCTGCGAAACCATATCTGTGCGAAATAACTGAAGTATTGAGTCGATGATTGTCTGGCGGCTGGCCTGTTTAAAACTTACTTAATACTGTACTGCAAAATGCACGAGATTTTATATGAGCGAACGTCTACGAGTAACTGAACAAGAGAAGAATGTTTATGGAGTGAAATCACTATGGTTGATGGAATAAGAAAACATTCAAAGCAAGCACAGTGAAATGAGTGAATCTGTTCTACCATTATCCATCGATGATTATCTGATAAATAATTTTAAAGGAGATTGGTTTTGCGTGTTAACGGACTTACGTCTAATATATCAATCAAAAATGTGAATCTTTGATTCTCTTATTCTTTGACTGAGTTCTAACTTCTCTCTTTAATCTTTAAAGCTGAGCCCCCTTTTATCTTTCCGCTTTCATCTCTCGCCCTTCTCCCCCCCCCCCTTCTCTCTCTCTCTCTCTCTCTCTTTCGCACGCGCGCTAGGGGTCCGTCTTACGAGATACTCGGCATTATTACCAGCCGAGTTCGCCCGGATCAATATATCCTGTCGCTGTGAATGACGTGGTCGGCTAGGCAAGGGTGGGCTAAAATGAGCTTATCATTTATTCCAGTAGAATTGCGCCTCGCTGACTCTGACTGGTTCTAAAATTCTTGTAATATAAATATTATGTTCTTTTAAGATCTCTCATGTTTTCCCTCTTCAACAATCAAAAACATGCTACTTTCCCGATGCGGGCGGCGCGTTATATGCAGCTTTTTTGCACCGCATATTCCTCAATGCTTGGAATCCAGTTTGCATACATTACTTGTTGCTATGTCTGGCAAGCCTCTGGCAAGCTTTCAGGTTGTCAAGAACAACCTTTATTTGAAAGGTATGTATAAAATTTGCATACATTACCGAAGCGGTCTATTAGGCAGGGTTACAGCTCACTATTGCAAAAATATTGATATCCCTACACCCTATCCCTATCCCAACAGCTACATGTAATTACCCTGTAGTCCTTTGATGGAATAACCTTTTACAGTGGCATTAAACTAGAAAAACTTGAACAGCGCCATCTTAGAATTTGAAAACTAATTGCAATTTATTTCAAGTTTAGACTAACAGCTTGTTTGGATAAAAGGCACATTTTTATATTTTAAACAATTATTTTTGATTTTGCAAATGTGGAAAATTGCCTATACAGGTATATTCTAAAATGGGGCATGATAGGAAAATGAGAGAGACAGACACTTTTCAAATCCTGTTAAAAGATGTGCCAGTTTACTGTCACTTTAAAGTGTGTACAAGTTTCACAGGCAGTGAAACTCGATAGCCCACCAAAAATTACTCAAGCATGCCTTCAAATTTGTGAGTGTGTAAGAGTGAGGGAAATTTTAATGATGAGCTTTTCTCACGAGACGGTTTGTGGAGGGTGCAGTGCATTACGTAAGACCTGTCTGTAATAAAAATGAAGTTGACTCTATGGGACTGGTAACACTGTGATCTGAATGGGGTCAAATTCTCCATGATTACGAGCCTTTAAAGTGGATGGTGAAAAGATGTATACAAGTTTTGGAAAACACAAAATATATTATATGATACACAATGCTATTTGAATCAAATTATTATACCATAAATATAGTTCACATAGCACCATGCATCAGTAGTGTTTATGGGTCAGCTGCCTGCTCATGCTGCGCCTTAGAGAGTATTATGGCCATAAGTTCACTTACTTCTTGGAATATCTCCAAGTTTGACTCCTTTGCCGACAGGCACGACAAACTTCTTCTCAGGCGTCTTGGGCGTTTCCTTCATGACGAGCCTCTCTACTTTCTTACGATCTCTCTTACCAGTCATGATCTGAACAGGAGCTTCTACAGATCCCACTGATGATGAAAAGACAGACTCACACATTACAAAGCTGTTTCCGGTTACAAATTATAATTCCTGCTCAAAAAAATTGTTTTTAAATGTTTTTTAAGCAAAATATAGATAAAAGTAGCAAGCCTGTGTCATAAAGATTTTTGTGTGAATATCAAACATCGTCCATGTGCGGGTCGTGGTGTTGTCGAGTACAAATTGCTTTGTCAACATGTCGAGTCAAATTTTTAGCCCAATGTCGACAACTGTCTGTAAATTTCAACACTCAAGTCAACATGTACATCACCAGTACTTACATTTCTTACCGCATCTCAACTGAGTCGGGCCGGGCCTGCTATAAAAACTGGTGAACTAAGAGGTAAGTCACCACGGCAGGACTCCCTCGTTGGTCGCAGTCTTTTGTTTTTTATTGTTTCACCAGCCTTTTTTTTTTGAAGGATTTTTCAGAATACTTTTCCAACAAATCTGTATATTAGCAATACTTGAATATTATGTTGACAACATAGAATCTTTGTCGACATATCGTCTTCCAATCAAAATATGGTTTTGTCAACCAGATCGTCGACAGAAGGCTTGTCGATGACAGTACTATGTGTGGGAGTTTATATCACATAAATAACAGAGTCCTCCCAGGAGAATATTTACTTGCCAATGTTCAATGCTTGAAAGTCTCCCTTCCTGTTAAGGACTTTCAAGACTTCTGTTTGTTTCGAGTCCATCTCAGTTTATACTTACATGGCAGTTCTTCTTCATCTGATGACTCCTCCTCCTCCTCCTCCTCTTCCTCCTTTCCTCCCTTGTAATCTTCTCCATCCTTCTCATCTTTCTGTTCTTCTGCATCCTCCTCTGGAGCTGTACTAGTCTTCATCTCTTCATCCTGAATGACAACAACAAAGATACAATGTCTCAACAAAGTAGCCTTAGTGATGATAATAGACCTCCTAGTTTAAATTAGTATGGCTAGAGCACCTATGACTGCCAAGGAAAAGTTATATTGCTCTCACTTACAAGCATATATCCAGATAAGCTTGAACTAAAACATAGCTTTGAAAAGAGAATGAAACCCCAAACGTGTATGCACTTTAACAGGAGCAGAAAAATCTTAGAAGCATATCACTGAAAGTTTGAGGAAAAACGGATAAAGAATAAAAAAGTTATGAATATTTTAAAAACCTAAAATCACTAAATGAAATTGGCAACATACTCATTATGCTAATGAGATGCTGATGTTTTTGTGCTCTCTCTTTACATGTAGGTGATAAATAAGAAAATTATCAGATTTAAACTTTTAAACATTTTAGAAAATTGAATTATCAACATTGTGCTTGATATATATTGTGAGGAATACATTTATGAACACATAATAATACAGAAAGCAAATTTTCTAACTTAAAGAGAGCCACCGCTTGATATTCATGTACGTTCAGTTTCATTTGCTTGCCCCTATTGCAAGGCTGTGCATAACAACAATCTTGGAGCAGTAAACAAAATTGCTGTCGAGGGTGAGGTAGTTTGTCAGTTGGGTTGTTCAGTTCGTCTTTCTTCGGTCGAATATTTTTCCCTGAGCAAGGTCGTCCGTATCACTGCAATTGCCATGATTGAGTGCTCATTTACCAAAGATGTTACAGAGATTCCTGAATATTACCCGAGCTGGGCCAAGCTCCAAAACATCACAATTGGCGAATATTCGGTCCCTTCAACATGTATTCAAGGAAAGTGGATTTTTACAACATTATTGGAAATTACAGCACATAAATACAGCACAGCATCTCATTAGCATAATGAGGACATTGCCAATTTCAGATCTCCATTCATTTAGTAATTTTAACCAAAATCTTCCTTGCCCATTAGTTTGGTCGGTCGCATCGCTTAATTTCGGCAGGTAAGATGAAAATTTGTACTTACATTTCAAGAGATTCAGAAGACTCGATCGCACCGTGCGATCGAGTCATTTGATCGAAGGTACGGTACGGGGAAAGATCAGCTTGGCAAGGAAATTCCCTTTTTTTCATCGAAATAATCGTCAAATCATAAAATCAAAGTGCCTGCTGGATAGTTAACTAAAGTAAGAGTAATTCTCTTGAAATTAAGTACAAATTTTTATCTTACCATGCTTACTTGCTGAAATTAAGCGATGTGACCGACCAAACTAAAGTAATGGGCAAGGAAGATTTTGATTAGTTGTACCTGAAGCTCCACTGCCTAATGGCAGTAGTGGTGGAGCTCCCTGGAGTTAGGGGAGATTGCTTCCCATGTGTGGCTCGAATTGAGTGTGTAATTGTCAGATTGTGTGTGTAAGTGTAATTGAGTTAACGTCACCATCCGAAAGACGGGATTGATGTTCAATCATTAGAATTTATAAAACATCAATGATCAAGCCCGGGCCGTGTGTGGCTAGAAATTAATAAACCTATGGATTCAAATTTCAACATGTTCCGATGTAATTTCAGAAGTTCAGCTCAGATGTACTTCACGTCAGCGAGTTAAGTTCACTCAACATGCTCAAAGTCAAACTCATCTTGAGTCACTGACACTAACTGTCATGACTGTTAAGTTCTTCTTCTTCTTCTGTTGAAGTACAGGCCA
Organism: Heliocidaris tuberculata; assembly: GCA_025618425.1. Taxonomy (NCBI): domain Eukaryota; kingdom Metazoa; phylum Echinodermata; class Echinoidea; order Camarodonta; family Echinometridae; genus Heliocidaris; species Heliocidaris tuberculata. The sequence goes on from CM046841.1 coordinate 6,676,798, forward strand.
CCCTGTTGTTGGTGTATCTTCGTACTTATAAGGTTGTACAGTTGTATGTACAGTGCTGTGGAAGATCCAATCTACGTGCGGTTAACCCTTTCGAGACAATTGACCACATTTTGTGGTTTGGCCCAATAACTTTTGATTTAGAGCCTTAAAAAATATACCAGATGCATGAGCAGAAAGAGCAAAAAATTCTGCACATACTGTGTCCATTTTTGTTGCATGATCATATTGCGTTTGATGCCAGGAATTTTAAAAAGGAGAATAAGATTGAACATCCTTAAATTGGCAACACATTGAGAGATTCAAAATCATTGTTTGTTGTCCAAATTGGCAACTTTTTCAACTTTTCAACAAAGTTCCTAACCATGTATATTATTTTCAAGACATTACATCTTATTAGAACCATGTACATGTAGCACTACAAGAAAAATATTATTGTTGCCAATTTGCAGAACAAAATGTGATCAATTGAGCTCTTAAATAATTCCTGTCCTGAAAGGGTTAAAAAGAACAGGCGCAGTCCTAGCGCAGCTGTATTTTCTGCACCTTGGTCTTAAAACCGACTGCTGAGGTACAGATAGTTGTGTTTGAAGGGAGAGCATTCCCCAGTCTGATGGAATCAGGAAAGAAGGAAGTACAAGCTTATGGGACATGTATCTTCAGTTGATGGCCACAGAGGGAGGTGGAGACTTGATTGAAGTATTGCACAGCAGGTACATCAACCAAGGAGTTTAGGATGCGGTACACCATCACATCACCTTGAACTGTGCTCGCCTTTCTTCAAGGGCAGGCCACTGCAGTTATAGACCGAAAATTATGTCTCTCGTTCATTAGCCTTTTATTATTTTGACAGGGTCGGCTATTCACTTAGAGACAGAAACTCTGCTGTGCAAACTTACTGATAGCCGACGAACAGTCGGCATGTACTTGTAAAAAGGCTTGTAGACCCCCTTTTTTAGAAATATTTTTACAAATTGAATAGATTAGGCCTAGGCTCTAAACATTCACGAATCTGTTCACTTACCAATTTGACTGTTTTATTCCTTGTAATGCTCCTTTTTCAGGTAATTCAGGGTCCAAGTTATTCTCCGTTTGAAAATCTTGCCGCCGTATTCAAACGGTTTCCACTGCGCAGGAATGAAGATAACATCGCACCCGTTCTAGTCTACGTACAAGGGAAATTTATTATGAAGGGAAAAAATCAATGTGTGCGAGTTTGTTATGAATTCATCACATTTTTCCCTTCATAATAATTTTCCCTTGGGCGCTAATGCACTTTCGTATCCATGCGCATAATACCCTACCCCTATCCCTAGCCCTAACCCTAGGCCTAGGGTTAGGGTTAGGGGTAGGGGTAGGGTACCCAATGCGCATGGATACGAAAGTGCATTAGCGCCTTTCCCTTGTACGCAGATCAGAACGGCTGTGATGTTATCTTCATTCCTGCGCAGTGGAAACCGTTTGAATACGGCTGCAAGATTTTCAAACGGAGAATAACTTGGACCCTGAATTACCTGAAAAAGGAGCATTACAAGGAATAAAACAGTTTTGGGACCCCTAGGAAGCAGAGCTTGTGGATTGGGCCCCTTATACATGTACGTAATATGAGTAAATAATGTATATTATATAACTTATAAGAAATAAGATGGCAAGATGAAATATAAATACAAAGAGTCACTCATGGGACCATCACTATATGGGGCTGTGTCAATTTTGGCCTGTCACAACCTCTAAGACTAAGCTGAAGAGGTACATGTAAAAACACCAATATAATTGTTGAATGTTGTCCAAACTACGCCCCGAAAAAGCCTTCACTGCGCTCGTAGACACGAAGTGTCCCGTAATGTCATCGACTTACAGTCAATCACGCAATTTTCAGATCCACCATACGTTAGACAAGACCGCTACTGTATGCATGCAGAAGACGCACAATCAAAATGCGTGCGATGACCGCGCGCTGCTTGTAGCGGTCTTGTCTAACGTATGATGGATCTGAAAATTGCGTGATTGACTGTAGGTCGATGATAGTACATGACACTTCCGGGTCTACGAGCGCAGTGAAGGTTTTTTCGGGGCGTCTTCGGACAACATTCAACCTACAGGTAACCATTAAAATCAATATTTCACATTTTTTCCCCAATATTTTTTAATTCTAGGGTAAAAATGGGGTTTTAATATTCTAAAGCTATGGTGAAGAGGAGATGAGAGAAGCTGGCTCACGGTAAAGGTGATTTTCAGGAGGTTCTTTAGGCTCTAAAATGGCTGGTCTGTTGTTGAGTGGGGTTAAAAAACCAGGCTCTGTGAAGAGTAGCATCAGCTTTTTTTTTTTTACTCTTTAAAGAGCCTTCCAGGCTAAACATGGCTTCCTGAGTTTCAAGTATGTGCAACTTGGAGTCTACCAAATAGATAGTTTTGACACATAATTTTGAACCTAGACCTCGGCTTGATTTGAGGAAGCATTTCTTCAGCAACAAAATTGTGGTTGTGGAATAGTCTCCCTGAATATGTTATCTCAGCAACTTCTGTAAACTGCTTTAACTTTTTTAAGAATAGACTAGTCTAGATAAATACTGGTCTAAAAACCATGATCTTGTTTACGAGCCAGTATAGGCTGTATGAGTCATGTCTACACACATTCTTGTCCTTTCCCACACATAATCGACTTGGTAATTAAGACAATGGAAAATGTGTAGACTATAGGGCTGGGACTAAAAACCGGGTACCCGAGTCCCGCCCGAGAGCCTCGGGACCCGGGTCAAAATATTAGATAACCGATACCCGAAAATGAGTATTTAATTATCATCTATGTATGTACACGACAAGGCGGTAGATGAACGTCGAACAGCCATTTACTATTTACATGTAAAAAAAAATCCATGTAGCGCTCTAGCGCACCATTGCAGTGATGCGCTTTTGATTCGTTCAACTCACTGTGAAACATAACCTTACACATTCGTATACACAGAGAGCAAAGCTCACTGCCGCTATTCGGAGACTGCTCATTGGTTCATTGAACCCATGACATAATTTGCATTTAGTGCCCTTCCCCCTTCTTTGCAGTGAACGATAAGTCTATGAGCGATTAATGGGCGTAAAGTTCACAAACTCATGCATATTCAACAGTCGCTCCACACTCGCACGTGGCATCTCACAACTCGTACACTATTAAACAGGTATTTTTAACATCGACGATCACGATCTGACACTGTCACAATATCCTGAAACTTTAGCAAAGAAGTTACCAATTACTGAAATCAGATTAAGAGTACATGAACGATATATCCAAAATAATATCCTTCATTGTTCATGCGAAAGTGAAAAGCAAGGCTGTGAGAAGCAAAGGATGTCTACATGCAGTGCGCGCGATTAACATTTTCATTCATAAAATTGGGCTTGTGACGTCATTTCATGAGCGGTCCGTTAATAACAAGTCATGACAAGTCATATGCCAGCCAGCCAATGAAGGTATGCGCCTTTTTTTTTTCTTTTTTCTTTTTTCCTTTCATATACCGCGGCGGCATTGGGCGGAAAGGCGCTTTGTATAAACAGATCGAATTTCAAAAGGGAACCGCATGTGTGTGTTAAAGGATGATGTTGCAGTCGGACAGAGAAGAAAATGTTGGCTTGATGATTTTTTTTTGATGAATGATGAGTTTGATGAATGATGATATTTGATGTCTGATGAAGATAATTGTTTTGATGATGTTATTATCTTGATAATGATGATATGATGATGATGATGTCTTTGATGATTATGATGATCGATGATGATATCAATGGTGCTACTGGCGAAGAGAGAGGACCCGGCATGTATTGATGATTTTATGTGTACTAGTAGTGGTACGTGTGTGTGAATTTCAATAATTGGCGGGTTGATCACACGTTGAGAATGAAACTGTCGGTGAGACGATGACCGCGTGCGTGAGGACTCGCAATGTGTATAATTAGAGTATGAGGAGTGTAGATACTACAGAAAGCTCGCCATTTTCGCCAGGCAAATCAATACTCCGTGTGAACAGTGAAGTTTGTGTACAAAGTGAGTAAGTGACTCGATCTCTACGATCACGATGTCAAAATTCCCAAGAGCTGCCCGTAAAAAATCATTAAGAATCATCATGATCATCGTCTCAAACGAGTTTTTCTTCATAAGATTTCTTTGTATTCCCCTTCCTTTTTTATAAGTACATGTACATTCATGTATTTTGGATAAACATGTGCGAGGGACTGTTGACCGCGCGTGACTACCTAAGGCGCTGGCGCGCTGGCATGATTAGACGGTAGACGATTTCTACAGATTAGATTTAGGCGGCTTATGCCTATCCTGTCTTGCGCCCACGCGATTTCCTCCGCCTGTTTTGTTGTTGTTGTTGTTGTTTTTGTTTTTGTTTTTTCCTCGAATGGTTTATTTCAGTTGCCAAACACAAAGGAGTTTTCCCACAGTGTTTGTAGCTTCTTAGGGGTAAATATTGGCTTGTAATTCGTGTTATATCATTTTCGGGTAACCGGGAACCCGCCCGAAAAATAGTCGGGTTCCCGAATTGAAAAAATACCCGAAACTCCCACCCCTAGTAGACTAGTAGTATAACCACATGATACGACAAGCTACGATCGATGAACAGGCATTCATCCTACAATACTAGCCTAGACCCTATATCATCGTGGGATTAAAGTAAAGTAAGTAAATAATTCTTATACATGTACAAGCTTATCTGAAGATAACCTTGTACTCAGACTAGCTCTTTTATGGGTGAATAGGCTTCAATAGCTATTGTGTGTATCAGCAGGCCCTTTTCCAGGCTAGAATCATTCATACAGGAGAGGAAAAAAATTATTTAAAATTTCACTTTCAATTCTGAATCCCCTAACTTGTGGCACAGTAAGAGTGGAAGAGTCCATAAATCAGGTAATCTAGCAAATTTAAGAATATTAAATCTTGCTTAGAGCAATTTTGTTGTCTTTTTTTTACTGCTGCAACAGTGAATGTTGGACACAGTCCCACATAGGCAAGGGCCCATGCACTCGTGCTTCCGAACCATTCGGTTCCACTTGAGATCACGTACCCCTGCTGAATGTGCAGCCTGCAGTAATAGTCCTAACCAAAACATAATAAATATCAAGGTAAAATTGAAACATCACTTACCAATACGTTGCCTTGGGTCTACTCTTGAATTTGATGTAAAGTTTCTGCACCCCGGTATTGAAAAAGCTGAATTTTGGAGCTTGAAAGTTGTTTGCCGTGACTGGGCTGAGGTAACAGTTGATTGTACCGTTTTTATGTATTTTGCTGCCCTCTTGTGCCCGATATAGAAGATTACTTTTGGGGGTTCCGTGGTATGAGCCGCCGTTTGTAAATTTATTATTTAGACAATTTTTTTTAATATAATTCAATAATTTACCTTGTCAAATAATTATTCGTATGAAAATGTCATAGAATGAGTACAGGTATTTATGAATAATAATTTTCATGTTTTTAATTATTTATAAATGATGATTTAACAATATCCATTATTTATATTTATCTATTTTGCTTTCAAGTATAAATGATTTCACAATATTTATTTATGTGAAGGGGGGGGGGGGGAGGATTCACTTATCACGATTTATAAATAACAATTGTCACAATATCCAATATCTTTGCTTGACACTGTATCCCTTAAAAGGGAATCGGTAACTTTGTGGAGTAATAAATTGAATTTTTGTATCTGTCTTGTATAATGATGTTCAGAAGGATGAATAAATAGCGAGGCATAGAAAGGTTTTCAAATATACAATGTTATTATTAAGAAAAAGTGTGATAAGCTTAAATCAACAGACACATTAAACAAGAGCATTACGAATACATAAGTAAAAAAAATCCCAACAGATATCATGCTTAGTTACAACAATAGTTTATTTACAGATCCACAAATTTTTCAGCCTCTCCCTCTCCCTCTCCCTTTATCAATTTTTTAAGTGGAAAAATATATACAAATGATATAGAACGCTCTACAGTTTCTTTAAAAAATATAACTTCACAAACGGCGCCTCATAACGACAAGGGTCGGCAGTATTTTTTCCCCGTCCGATTTTCCTATTACAACCACCATACCACCGAAAATGCTCCGATGCCAGAGACGACTTGCTTTGGAAGGTGGTAAGATTTGTCTTTTTTATCATTAAGTTTGAAAAATTAATGATAATTTTACCAGCTAGACCTAGCTTCAATACCTAGTCACCCCTCCGGAGTAAATAATTTACTTCATGGTGAGGTAAAAGAGCGTGAGTTAGGTGAAACTTAGTTTCAACATACCCGTAATGTAAGAGGAGTACGAGGTTATAATCATAACCTAGTACATTGGATGAGTGGGCCCATGAGTGGTAAAGACTAAAGTAATGTGGTCAGTAGTCAGTGGTACTAGTCCTGATGTTCAGGGGCAGCTTATTCCATTCTTTAAGACAAAATATTGAAAATGAGTTAAGAGCAGTATGACTATGAGTTCTTACTTTTTACGTAAGGTTGATGAATAAGGTTTTTCTGACGTGTAGACTCTAGATCTAGACCCTATTAATATTAAATAATAGGGGTCTAGACTACTCAGTCAAAGCTCAGCCTCAGTCAAACAGTCAGTCATAATCTTTATCTTTACTCAGCTCCATATTCTAGAACTTTTCCTCAAGATCTGTCATTCTTAAAGATAAAGTATTGCTTAAATATAATACTTACTTTCTGTTCGTTTTCCATTGTATCACCGTTCGCTTTCTCGTCCGAGGACATGGTTTTCTCAATCACACATGTTTTACACGTAAATCAATGGGCAATGTTTGCAAAATGGCGGCACCCATAGCGCGCCTGTGTTAGCCAATGGGGAACCAGCACAGAATTTTTCTCAACTCGTTTGCGCCATCTACGGTATCAAAAATTCCATCGATGTGACAAGAACACGGGCATATTATCATTCTGGTGCATAATTGTATGCATTTTTGATTGTTTGTTGTAGTTTTCTTGCTGTTGATTTTTAAAACAAAATAAACCAGTCAAACCAGAGGACTGACCTTGCAAGGTGGGTGGTGGTGGTAGTAGGTAGGGGCATGGGGGGGGGGGGGGGCAGATAGCCAGGGGGCTGAATGGGGGGGGGGGGGGTCAGTGCCAGAAACAAAAAAAGCGAGAGCTAAAAAGCGGGAGAAGTGAGACAAAAAAGCCTAAAATAAAGTAAAAAGGAGCTACGAGCTGTTACCTTTTATTCAAAATTTGCTCAAACGTCGCGCGGGAAGGGGGAAATAACTCCCCCCCCCCCCTGCACCCACACCTGTTACATACAGTAAAATATTGCGTCCAAATTATTGAAAAGCAGTCAGGGCGTCGAACCAGTGGCGGATCTACATAGGGGAAAACCGGCCCGTGCCCCCCTTCTGAAACCCAACTGGCATGCCTTAAGTAGACAATGATCCCCCCTCCCATATTGAGTACTTTTACGGCACTGTGCCCCCTCTTTTACAAAATCCTGGATCCGCCCCTGCGTGGAACTATAACTTTCCGCCTTAATTTAAAAAAAAATTGTTTGCTAGGAGCTGTTATCTTTTTCTCAAATTTGTTAAAACGTCAGAGCTTTCGCGCTTCGCAGGGGAGGGGGAAACTTCCCCCTCCTTGCACCCACCCCTGTTACAGTGCATTATTGAATCCAAATAATTGAAAACCAGTCCGGGCTTCGAACTAACTTTCCGCCTAAAAAAGGGTGCTGCGAGCCGTTATCTTTCATGTCTTTTTCTCAAATTTGCTATAAAACGTCAGAGCTTTCGCTCTTCACGCGGGAGGGGTGAAACTCCCCCTCCCTGCACCCTCCCTGGGGAGCACGCAAATTTCGCATGCTTCGCGTTCTCACAACCACCCCCCCCCCCCCCCCCCCCCCAGATGATTTCGTATCCCGCCGGTATAGGCTATAGTGTACATGTATCTATTAGATGCCTATTATGGCGGTAAATGCTAGGCAAAATTTAAATGGCAGATGGATAACAAGAAGAAGAAGAAGACAATAATTAAACGATGAGTGACGAATTAACAAGGGAATGTGAGATTGAAGAATAAGAAGGGGAAGTCGCGTGACCCTTACTGAAGGCCAATGAAGACCGACAAGCTAGCTCTCGTGATCCGTGATATTTAGGGCCCGGGACACGCCCCCCCCCCCCCCAGGCCCCCTTTGAAATAAAAGTGTACATTGTGCCCCCATTCTTGTAATCACTGTCCATACTTTGTGCGATAAGGATCTCTGAATTCTGAAGCTATATGAATGAATGAATGAATGAATGAAAGAACTTTATTACCAAAAATTGATCACAATATAGTATACATTTGAAAAACAAATCTTTGGTAATAGGACACCACTAGATAGCAATACTGCTAGTAGGGCGTGGCGCCCTTGAGACAAATATGAATAATCATGATAATACACTTACATTATAAATGGATTACATTCCTTGTAAAAATATTACATGACATAAAACAGAGTAGTTAATATCTACACTAGACAGGTAAGATGGTATTTACAATGGGTGTTGAATATACTCTTAATAAATGATCTTTTGCATGTTGCTGTACAGAATGAATGGAAAGAGCATTTTCTTCTGATATCTTTTGGCAGACTATTCCATACTTCTGATCCTGCAAATGATATCGATTTTTTTTCCAGTGCTCTGTTCTCACTTTAGGCAAGAGTAGCGTCTTAGCATCTTTCTGCCTTGTACCATATTGGTTATCAAAAAACTTACAATAATCATATATTGAATGAGGCAGTTGTTGGTTTATCAACTTATACATAAATGTTGACACTGAAAATTTGTACAATTTGAAAATGTCCAATATACGTAATGAATGAAATAAGGGCGCGGTAGGTGATCTATATTTGCTAAAAGTAATTGCCCTTATTGCCATCTTTTGCATAACACAAACATTATTTATAGTTGCAGCTGATGTGCATCCCCATACCTCAAGACCATATATGTGTTTGGATAAATGAATGATATAGTAATAAAAGTACCCTCTTTGGAACAAAATGTCTCACTTGATATAGAATTCCTACTTTCCTGCGGAGTATATTACAAACAGAGTTGACATGATCAACCCAAGTAAGATGCCTGTCAAAATGAATACCAACGATCGGGGCAACATACACTTCTTTTAATATATGATCTTTCATTTTGACCGACCCTTCAACATGGACAGACTTACGTCTTGGCTTGATAATCGTAAAGTTAGTTTTCTTAATGTTAAAAGTAATATTATTGGCATCACACCATTGACTAATGTATGCTAGATTCTCAGTTACTTCTAATAAATCAATATGAGAATTTTCTGGTGGAAAAGAATGAAATATATTCGAATCGTCTGCAAACAATCTGAAATTAAAGTAATCTGACGATTTAGGCAGGTCATTTATATACATCAGAAAAAGAGTAGGGCCTAATACAGATCCCTGTGGAACTCCACACACTATTGATGACCTCTTTGATGTAGCACCATTATGATGAACAAATTGGGATCGATTACTTAGATAGTCACGAAACCATTTTAAAGGCAGTCCTCTAATACCGTAGTTTTGTAACTTATGCAAAAGTATATCATGGTTTATTGTATCGAACGCTTTGGCAAAATAACACTCCCTGCCCCCAGCCACTATAGTGCCCGACACAGTAACCCATGCCAAGAGAAGGTGTCGTGTATTGCGGTGACAAGAAGAGGGGGGGGGGGGGATAAATGAATCCAAGCCGAAGATGTCTTTCGACTTCCTCAGAAATTTATTATGAAACAATTATAAAGAGGAGATACAATCACTCAGGAAAAAAAATGTATCTTTTCTTAATTACTGTTCCAGAATAGATTTTTGAGGAAGTCGAATGACGAAAGTTGAAATTACTCGAGTATCCTCACTATCCTGCGTCATTTTTGGCTTGAATTCATCCAGGAATTGATCACTATAATTATGATCTGTATGTAGCGGCACGCATTTTTGCCAAAATGCTCTGAGCCACCTTCTAATAATTATTCAATGATTTGGATCGCTTTAGGATGTTGAGGGCGTTATGCCAGTCAAAATGTCAAGGTCCTAGAGAGAAAAGGGTTTAGGAATCGGGTAAAACAAGATCAGACAGTGTATTCACAGAAATAGGGTGAAAGTTTATTGACATATAACTTTGGGGATCGTTTTATGTATTTGTTATTACTGTATAGGGCATGGGTGGTGTTTCAACTTATTTGGAGATGGTCCCTGACCATGTTGTTAGGATTAATGAATAATTTCATACACTGTGTCCCGTCTGGTATGCAGACAGTTCCGATATTAGTATGAATGATATTCATGTTAACAAAGATGTTTTCGCAATCTATTCATAGTTTTGGGGACTTCAAGATTCTTGCAAATATTTAAGTAGGCTTACCCGAACATATTTCTGGGGTTGTAAGCCATGTCTTTCTTTGAGAGGGTAGAAAGCACGTGCTTCTTTTGTATTTGAAATTGATTGAAAAGGGGTTGAGGTAGTTTTTCTGTTTTAGAAAAGAGTTTTAATGGGTCAGAGATAAGATACGTAATAGGGTCTAGAAGATTATGGTTTATTGGTTGTTAAGACGTATACAGTCGGGGAGGCACTTGGATGCGGGCCCTTCTGTTAATTTTCGCTGTTAAGTTAGGTCGGGGGGAAACCTTCCGTTAATTTTCGCTGTTGATTTAGGTCGGAGAGAGCCTATGTGAATTTTCGCCGTTAGGTTGGAGAGAGCCTTCTGTTAATTTTCGCCGTTAAATTAGGTCGGGAGAACTTTTCGTTCTGCTGTTATGTTCCGCAGGACGCCCATCCCAGTTAATTAAGATTTGCTATATTTTCGTCATCCTTAATATGATTTCTTCGTCTTAATAAATATGTTCCACTGACACTTCATTTATTTCACTCTCGTTTCAGACTTGTTTGTTTCTGAGACTTTTAATTCAACGAGAGATTGAGATTGTTTTTACCATATCGAAATAGTTCCTGATGAGAAATGAGATTGATATCAACTTATTTTGAAAGGACAGAGAATCGAGATGGCTGTTAGATTCTGAGAGGACTTCAAATGAGAGAAAAGGAGTTTGGTGTTTGAATATTTCTGGAGTCGGTCCGGTGCTGGATGGTGGTGGCCACCGGCCATCCCGGGTCGCGCCGCTTCGATATGTCCTGTATCGCGCAAACCAAGCGAATGGTCAAGTATAATTCAACATCATCATGATCATCACATCATTATAGTATGCGGGCATGGTTCAAAGGTCAAAGCAAATGAGAATCTGGGAAGATTCCGCCGCGTGAGAACAGAGTTTCATACATGCAGTTTCTCTAAGCCGACGATTCAGAGCTGATCATCGATTCATCATCGCGATGACAATAGCTACGTTCATACGGTACTTGTGGTTTCGAAACTTTAGGTTAACGAAACTTTAAGTTAACGAAACAACTACTGGGGTTCCCACAGGCTTGAAACAACGATGCTCGTTGTTCTGAGATTACAAGTCGAGCGATCATAGTTTAACATGAAAAGAGAGGTCATTGTTAACAATGAGTTTGCTGAACTTGAGTTTATTCTGTCCACACGGTCCATAACTACGAAGGAGGGCTCGTTTGTATGGGTAGGGTTGGTGTCGGCGGGCGGGTCCTCGAGTTCACCTTTTTTGTCTCGGAGCTTCGTTCTTGAAAACTTTGTATTATAACTTTCTGCCATTTAACCCCCGCTGCTCGTGGTTTCGGCGTTAACTGCAAGCTCACTTGTGTGGAACTACAAGTAAATTTAAAATTTCGAAACTATACAAGCAAAACTTTAGCTCCATCCGTGTGAACCTGACTATTGAAGTGCAGGCTAAAAACCTTACTTTCTGTGTTCTATTTTTTATGGGTGGATGATTCCAGTCAAAAAAGACTGAGCTGTATTGGAGTCTGTTTGAACCTTCTTGATTGAAGTAGGTCGACTGAGATGAGATGAATGAAGAGACCGCGAGGCTCATGAGCTGCGTTCCCACTGCCGGGAATCTTCCTTATATAAGTTTATTCTCATTTGCTTTGAATCAGCTTTGAATCAGTCCGGCATATCGCATGAAGTTCTCTCCAAGCTGGGGAAACCAATGATCCAGTGCAAACAAAGACCATTGAGAAGACAACAATAATGTAAACCACACCTATGAGCTTAAGGAGGACTGATGTGTTTCTTGTAAAAAAAAAACTGTTACATAACCATCTTGTGTTTAAACATTTCCTTAGAACTGTCAGTTCTATATGCATGGCTGCTCATCATTTGCATTTAATCCCTTTTCTACTCTCAGCTAGTACTTGAGTGGACCTTGTCTTTCCTTCTTCTACCAGCTTCTGTGTTCTTCAGTAGTGAAGATTATTACAGGCGAAAATGATGTGCTGTGCATGTGCTGATGATCTGATCAAACGAGTGTAACTGTGACAGCACACATAGTATATATCATACCATATTTTCAAAAAGTTGTGAAGTGCTAAAAGGAACGTATTTCCATGAGTTATGTATGAAGTGCATACTCTGTCATGGATAGACGTCTTGTGTTTTAGCAGATGAAACAAATGTAAGTTGCAATGTACCGTATGGAGTGCGACATGGGAAGAAGTGATAATTATTAAGAGCTACAAGAAAGTCTTGCGTCAAGATGTATTTCTTCTCATCTGCTCAAAATAAGGTAAATATCGACAATTCCTTTATATAGCGATATTACAGTTATGTTTTACCATGCATGTTTACATCCCTATGGCTATTGACAGAGCTCAATTCGTCATATAGACATATTCGAAAATTCGTATAAGACATTTAGGCATTTGAAGTAATCTGTTTCATGACTGCAGCTACTATTTACATGTACTTGTACAGAAAATAGTACCTGATAACTAAGGTCGAACTCACTCACACTTATGCGAGGTTATTGGAGATATTGGGACGAACTCGGATAATCCTTCGTCATCCTGTCACTCAAAAGTTGTGTCAGTACTCAGTAAATTATCCTGAAAGATTTCAGTTATTTGAATAAGGAATGGTATAATATTCCTGCATTTTCCGACGTGACAAATATTTATCGATGCATGATGCATGTTTTTCGGAAACATAACACCCCGTGCGCCTATACCTTTTTCTTTTCTTTTCGAATATCACAGTCACTATATCAAAATCTCTCTTTACGGAACATGAAAGTGTCACGAATTGAAATTACCATCGACTTTTACAAACGAGGAATTCGAGACTGTTTTTAATTCTATCGTTGGCCTATTCTACAAATTTGAGGTAACGTCACAAAATGATTGACTATAAAATGCATTACAGAGTCGACTGTGCAATATATATGTATATACACTTAGGCCTACAAAGTTGTTTGAAGAAAAAAAACCCTCAGTACCCTCTGTATACTAAGTCCTGTCTGAACTCCTACAATAGGTTTTTGTGTACATTAGCCTACAGGGGCGTCGCTATAACATTTGAATGGGGGGGGGTGACACCCAAATTTGCCGAGAAAAATGCTGCATCATAATCTCTAACCCCCCCCCCCCTCCCCAACACAAACAAATAAAAGAAAATCGAAGATGTAGAAATCTTGATCATGATGGCACATATTCGCAAGGGGGGCTGACGCTTTGTCCCCGAATATCAACTTTCCAATTTCTAAATTTTTGCTAGCGAGGGAAGCGAGGGAGCAAGATTTTTAGAAATCTTTTAGCAGAAAATGTACAGAAGTTTATAATTATCGTGGAACCTCGCTGCCCAAATATGTGGATATTAGGGCACATCACTGCCCGAATATCGATGGGGGGGGGGGGGGAGGAGGATGGGTGGAGCCTGCAGCTCATTGCCCCCGCCCTTTGAATACATACCCGAATGGCCCATCTATGGAGAGATACCTCTACAGTTTCATATTCATAAATATTTCATTAATTTATAGGATGGAGGGCACTAGCTCACACACATACGAGCTTATCTTAAGAGGATGTAGGTAACATATTGTGAAATGCTATTTGCGAGCGAAAAAAACAAACAATCAAAAATGTTGATATTCTTATTCCTACCAACAGTTAGGATGATATTTTATGTATCCACATAATGCATGAAACAAGAACTGAACAGCCGTTTTTTTTTTGTTTTTTTTTTTTTTTTTTTTTTTTTTTTTTACTATACACTTAGGCGGGCGCAAGAATTTTTTTCTGTTTTCTTTTTTCTTTTTTCTTTTTTTCTTTTTTCTTTTTTTCTTTTTTCTATTTTTTTTTTCTTTCTTTACCATCTTATATCTTTATCATTCTCATATTCTTGTTCCGAATGACTTCCAAATGACTATAATTTCCTTACATCATAGGCATACATACGGGCACATTTTCACGAAGGGGGTGAAGCCTTTTGCCCGAGTATTAACTTTCCAGTGTTTTTGCGAGCGAGCAAAAATATCGGAAGTTTTTCCTTCTTTTTTTTTCTTTCCTTCCCTTTTTCTTTCTGTTTTTCCCCTTTCCTTTTCGTTTGCTTTTTTCTTCTTTTTTTTTCATTTTTCCATTCTTCTTTTTTTCTTTTTTTGCCGGTAGAGGTGGCTCATTTGCCGACGCCCGTGTTAGCCTAGAGTAGTCCAGGGTAGATCACATGAGGAAGGAGAAATAATTATTTAAATACTTCATTATCATCTTTGAAACTTGTATCATCTTTGAAATTTGTATCAGAGTATACTTGTAGCCTCATTGAATCAGGTAATGATTATAGCTAATGTCAGTAAATTATATCCTGATTACATGGATTTGATGTTCCTTTTACACTAGTGCAGCAGTAATTCGACACAGTCCCTCATAGGTTTGGGCCTACATATGAGTGGCAAAATAGTAAAGCTGGGTGGCATAAGGAGGGGACTGCAATGCAGAAAAGTGTCACCCCCTCCTTCTACTACAGTTTAACGGAAATTACTGTAAATCAAAGAATGAAACATATTCTTTCTTTTAATCCATCAGATTATATTTATGGAAGTTTGAAAAGTGATTGCCTATTTCGTATAATATACCCGGTGACTGTATAGTCATGACAATGTTCAGGTGCATAATTATATCCAGAGATTTCAGCTATGTAGTACAGGTTTTAAAGGGAGCCGACGGCTACTCAAATGAATATGCAATCTTACAAATTCTATATACTTTGATTTTCATTACAGGTCATGCTTGGTATGACATCATTGCTGGTCATTTACATCATCTTCATTTCGTTTACCATAACAACAACGAGAAAAATGATACCCATCTCCGACCAAAGCAACTCTGTATCCGATGATTTAAAGACATATGCATCGGCAATGTGTGCAGAAATACATCACGAGTCCGATCAATCAGGAATACAGGTAATGTTGTGCATTTTAGTTTTGTATAGCCCTCATCGGAGTTAACCCTTGCTCACGAGGGGGCTGAGGCCCCTTTTTAAGAAAAAAGAAACTGAGAAAATCGACTTGTTTATATAGGGGTTCGTTTTTTTTTGTTTGAATTTGTTTCATTATTCTGCAATGTCACTGTAAAGCGTCTATATAGTCTTGGGCACGTTAGAGATGTCGCTAATAATTCTTAATATCATTAATTAATGATAACAATAATATTCTGGAGTAACATAGCGCCTAGTGCGTTTGGTATTTCTTTAAGCGCCTTACAAACATAGTTTATTATTACCACAGTCACCTCACTGTTAAATAAATAAATGAAATTACGCATAATATACTCTCTGTTTTTTCCATACCCTTGGGAGCATTCCAGCCAGGCACCTTTTTTTTAAAGACGCTCAAAATGTTGACCACACCACAGTTACTTTCGCATACTACCAGGGACCCATTTCAACACCTGGGTGGAGAGAAGCAATGTTGATAAAAGGTCTTGCTTATAAGGACATAAGTGCCTTGCTGGGATTGAACCAACTACCTTTGCATCTCCTGTCAAGTGTTTCTACACCACTCGTCACCACCTCACTGTTAAATAAATAAATGAAATTACGCATAATATACTCTCTGTTTTACCATGTGTCCGGTCAACTACCCCCTGAACAATTACCCACCAGGACAACTACCCCCGGACAACTAACCCCCCTCCCTCGAACAACTACCCCTGGACTGAATACAGTTTTTGAGGGTTTGAAATGTGAAACTTTATCAAGCTCGGTCGCTTTGCTCCCTAGCATAATCATTTTCTTTCAGGATCTTGTAATTTTGCGCCCCCAGTATAAACTCCTTAAATAGCTTAAAGGGTTCAAAATTTTAAAAATAAAGATGTAATTGTTGTTGCTTTGCTCGCTATGATGTAAGTTTCATCTTGCTAAATATTCCAATTTTAGAAGTGAGTGAATAGAAAACCGTTTATCAATTTACAAAATTTGAACTTCTCTACCGCTCACTTGCAGTGGTCAGTTGCAAAATTTCCTGGGGTTGGGGGTGGGGGTGCAACTTCATTGTTTGCACCGGGCGCGATAATTCCTAGATACGCCACTGCGGGGGGACGAATGAGGGGGGGGGGGGGAGGGTGAATTTCCTGTGGATCATTGTCGGGGGTAGGGGCTATATCGTCCTTGGGGATAATCGTCATTGCATGGGGGGGGGATTTTTCCGGAGGGTAATTGTCCTGGGGTAATTATCCTGTGGGGTAGTTGTCCGGGGGAGGGAATTTCCCGGGGGGGGGTGATTGTCCTGGGATATATCCTGAGGGGTAGTTGTCCGGGGGTAGTTGTCCTGGGGGTATTTGTCCTAGAATCGGTTTACCATATTGAAAGCCATCACCATGGAGGACAATGCAATGGTATCTTTAAGCTTAATTCCATTGGTTCATGTGTAATGGGTTCGATCCCCCGTTCGATCCCCGGCACGGCACTAGCTGTTGGACATAAATTTACATAAAGTGTGCCTCTGCATACCCAGGAAAGAAATGTGACCTGGTAGGCTGATGGAACCTTTTGTGATCGCAATGCCTTCACAGTGACCATATGGTAGAAAAACTCCTCAGTGAGCGGAGATGGTGTACAAATTGCGTGCGTATGTGAAGCCGATGACCGGTGAAATATATACAATATATATATTGAGCGCTCTGTGATTACACCATTTTATGTTTTATCATAGAATTGATATGTGTCATGTGCTAATAAGGAAAAGGAAAAATAAATCAAAATAAATCAACTTCAAAGTCTAGAGAAATTATTCTTATCATTATCATTATCATTATTACAATTATTCGTATTTGTTCTTCTTATTATTATATAATTATATTATCTTTTTTTTTTCATTACTATTATTATTATTATTGTTGTTGTTGTTACAATGATGATGATAATGATAAAGATGATGATGATCATCAACATCATCATCATCATCATTATCATCATCATCATCGTATTATTATTATTAGTATTATTATTATTATTATTATCATCATCATCATTAACATTATTATTTTTCAGAATGGACGTGGCAATTCAGACCAGGAATCCAACCATCTTTACGGATTGAACATTAGCACACCTGCAAGGAATGTTCCTGTAGACAATGTGTCTGCGATTGATGACGTCAGAGATGACGTAGTAAAGAGTCGCTTCGAGATCGAGATGGCCAAACTAGGAAATGAAGTCATTGGAGACCCTATAGTCTACGATAGGAATAATCTTCCTCCAGATTTAAAAGTGTTAGGGGAGGAGGTAGGAAATATTGAATGAGGAATACAAACAAAAAAAAGAAAAGAGTAAATGTTAAAAAGTTTCTAATATTCTATCATCTCGTGTATAGTTTGATAACTTCCACTTTAAAACATAGTTGTGTGGAGGAAGACATTTTTTTTTTTGTCATTGCAGTGCACCCTCCACACCCCTCCCCTCTCGTATTAGACATTTTCTATCTATACACCCATTATTAGGATTTTATGGATGTCCCTATTAAAAAAACGTAATGACTCCATCGTATTAAATTCTTTTATTTCACTTAAACATCATTATAATAATAAGACCAGGAATCGGTCAGTTCTTAACTTTGAAGAACCCACAGTTAATATTGGCAAGAATATTTTTTTTTTATTGAAAGGCAAAATGAGAAAAGGCCCTAGACGAAAGTTATCTTCCATGCACGTCTCTTCTTCCTCTTCTTCTTCTACTTCTTCTTCTTCTACTTCTTCTTCTTCTTCTTCTTCTTCTTCTTCTTCTTCTTCTTCTTCTTCCCAACTCTAACCATATATTCCACTTACACTTCACATAGATTTCTACAAGGGAATCCGTATTTTCATTATTTCCTTCATTTTTTCCGCTCTTGTTTCAGATATTTGACCATTTTCCGAAGGCCTTTTTGCCAGAGTATAAAAGTCCTTGCTGGAAAAGTATCACGGGTCATCTCAACTGTCTGCCCTATTTTTTCATCGCTGGATTTCCGAAGTGCGCCACCACCGACCTGTGGAATAAGATTACCCATCATCCAGATATCATTTTGACACTCAAAGAACCCATGTGGTGGACATTGGGTGGCTATACAGGTATAGGCCAGGTGGTATAATATGGCTGATGGGGGAGGTGTCATAAATATGTCCCAAAACCAATATTTAACCCTTTCAAGACAACTGACCACATTTTGTGTTTTGGCTTAATAAGTTTTGATTCAGAGCTCTAAAAATATACCAGATGTATGAGTAGAAAGAGCAAAAATTTCTGCACATGCTATGTCCATTTATGTTACATGACCATATTGCGTTTGATGTCAGGAATTTAAAAAAGGTGAATAAGGTTCAAAATCATTGTTTTTCATCAAAATTGGCAATTTTTTCAACGTATCGATAAAATCACTAACTGTGTTTATTGTTCTAAAAGACATTACACCTATTAGAACCATCTAGCACTAAAAGAAAAATATTATTGTTGCCAATTTGAAGAACGAAATGTGATCAATTTAGCCCTTGAATAATTCCTGTTCTGAAAGGGTTAACAGGTATGAGGGGTAAACTTTCATTCACACCTCACAATTCAAAACAAACACTCGAATAATGTAAAAACAAAATTAAACAACTTTATACTAAGCTTAACCATGATGATCTTGGCTTTATTAGTTTCCCATTCGCCACCTCTCTGCACACGCACCTCAAAAATTACCGTATAATGAATATCCATAAGATACGCATTAGATTTTTTTAAAAATACATGTTTTTTTTTTTTAATTGGAAAATCAAGATACGCATTAGATTCGTAACACAGGCAAATTATGAAATGAACATAAAACAAGAAGACAATAAAATACAAAACAAAAACGAGAACAAAAACTGCAATAAAACATACATACAAACAAACAAGCAAACAAACAAACAAATCGTTTCTAAAGTTTTACCGGGAGATAGGGGTGGCGGCAATTAGCCTAATTCTCCCCGGATCTGCCAGCGAAATCGTTGTTTCATGAAATTACAAGAGAACATATTTAGGCCCATCATTTTTCATATCATAATGATTATTATGTGTTTTCACTTTGAAAAAAAAAGCAATAGCCCTCCCTCCCATGTATATAGTAAGCATGTGGTAACAGTAAAGAATAACATTAAATTCTGTTGTTGTTGTTTTTTAATCTTTGAAAGTGAAAGGATTAAACAGGTACATCTCACATCAGACCAAACTTGTTGAAGCAATGATGAGGGTCACGAGGACGGATCTTATCAACTGTAAGTAAAATAATTGATCTTATTCATTGTGTTTCCAAATGGTGAAGTATAGAGATGGATGGGGGAGGCGCTAAGGTTCAAACCACACAGGATTTGTTTATTCTTTAATTTCTATGACTTCTGCTGTCAATACTTTTTTCAATGTACATCTAGGATCAAAATGCCAGCACCAATCATCCCAAAGTACCTTTTAGACGACTCTTTCCCTATTTTAGATTTAGGGGGATATAATGAAATCACACATCCGAGAATGTCTTGCCAATGGGAGATTGGCATAATATAACATTAGTCATCTTCACTTTATACATTCATAGCTTTTGACTAAGCCTATATCCTTTGTCTGATTTTCTGGCTGTGCTTATTTATAATGCTGTTATTACTACTCGGTAAATATTTGCGATTAGCTGGCAGAAGTTTTCTCAATTTCAGGTACTATTTTTTTTTCCACAGCTGATGCCTCTGCACTTACTCTCCATGATAACAGACGTCTGATTAAAGACAGGTATACCAACGATACTCTAAGAAGGAAACTACCCTACGTCACCGCTGACATCATCCGAGCTCTTCTACCTAATACTAAGATTATCGGTATTATGAGAAATCCTGTCGATCGTGCCTGGTCGGCGTATAATTACTTTGGAGTTCGAAGTAGAAAGAGACTTTCACCTCAAGATTTTCACCAGACAATCGTCCAACTTAAGGAGAAATTTTATAAGTGTTTGGAAGAGGACGAGTTGCGATATTGTGTCTACGTTTCTACAGGCGTACCGGTTAGTATTACGTAACAATCACAGCGTTACCCTTTTAATGAATAAGACGATGAGTTCCCTAGAATAATTACTAGAAATTCGTATAGCATTTTTATATACTGTTGAAATACATAACTGGGGAGCAATAATATAGGTTTCCCCGGCAAAATTCATCAAAACAGCAGCCAAATTGATGAACAGTCCCTCGATTCTTTGCGTGTGTGTAAGATACATACTTGCATAATTATGCTTGATGTGCCATATATCCTCTTTTTGTTTATGGGATTTCATGTTGCCTCATATTCAAAGTCATTAGATTTCAAAACTTTTCACATTTTTTATGATGTTTACAATGACAGTATGATTGTTCAATGATTTTGTTTGTTTTCATCAACATTATTTTGTTTATACATTCTGGAGGGTCTGTTTTAAACGATTGCATGTTATTTTTGCATGTTTTCTTAATTATGTTCAACCTAATGCATTTATTTAAAACATGCTTGCACTTTCATGAATTTGAATGACTGAAGAAAAGTCGAGACCATCGGCATCTGAGTGTGAATGCTCATTTCTTAAATGTTATGTTCCTAGTTTAAATGTGAATGACTCGTTTGAAGAAAAAAAAAATTGTCGCAAGGATAATAAATTCAAACGAGCAAAAATTAAATTGAATGACAATTCGTTAAATCATATGCTCCATACTTAATTTGACATGACTCTTTTGAAGAGCTTGTTGCATGAATACCGAATTTGAACGAACGAAAATGAATTGGAATGACAATTTCGAATTTGATCACAACTTTCGTGAATTTAAATGCTCTTAAGATTAAATCTAGTGAACAAATTGTAAAATTGAGCGGGAAAACGTATACTAAAAGCTATGATACAAATTGCATATGATATGCATGGGAATACAAAAGAAGCCCATTACTGGAAATGGACCTAATGATCAGGAGTAAAGTTTCAGTCTCACTGGCCTTACGACCGCTTGCCGATTTCTGACAACAACAACAACAACAAAAAACATGGACAACAAATCTGCGGAAACATCTGTCCGTGATACATTGCTGATCAGTTGTAGGCCAATCGCCGATCATCAAAGACTGATTGGCCACTGCTTATAACGGTCGTCAATTCGGCGATTATAACAACCGGTCGTAGACTAGCTGATGGCTGATATTCTTACGGCAGTCCGAGATATACCAATGGGTAGGCTATGAATCACTGCAGGTGCCAAAATGTATCAATAATATGTTCATGCCAGGTTATGATGAATAAGTCTCCAATTATTGCAATAGATGAATTACATGAATGTATTCTAGGTTGTTGGATATATTACTCAAATTTAACAAGCTCCTGAAGAGGAAACGGCTCAATATGGCTCTCCCATGTATTCCATGGCTTGAAACTATGTAGTCTATATATCAAATTATCTCTTTTATAAGCAAAACTATTTTTCAATAGGCAATATAACCAAAGTTACCCTTGAGTTGATTTCAAGAAAGTCTTTGGGATGGTGTTGATTACTGTTGGTTGTCGGTGCTGGGTAATAGTTTGGGAATCAATAGGCGACTGGTCGTTTATTATTCGGTGATCAATCGCCTTCCTTATTTCAAGCACTATCGAGCACTAAGAATCCGTCGGAGATCAATCTGAGACCTGTCTCCCACCTTTAGACTGTTAGAAAACCAATAAAACCTCTTCACTACAATTTCGGTCGGCAAAACGTTTTCGATGCAGCAACGTCAACTTCCAGCCGACCAAAATGCTCCGACAACCAGTTGCCGATTGCTGACCAGCAAATAAATATATTGATGAAAACCTCTTTGAGATCTCTGACAACTAACTACCGACCAGTGTTTGCCGGAAGTCGGCAACCGGTCGTAAGGCCAGTGAGACTATGGCTCAAACCTCAAGCCGACCAAAATGCTCCAACTTCCAGTCGCCAACCCCCTGACAACCTTTTAAAAACTGACAAAAACCTCCTTGCGATCTCTGACAAT
Organism: Heliocidaris tuberculata; assembly: GCA_025618425.1. Lineage (NCBI taxonomy): Eukaryota > Metazoa > Echinodermata > Echinoidea > Camarodonta > Echinometridae > Heliocidaris > Heliocidaris tuberculata. The sequence continues at coordinate 6,699,212 of CM046841.1, forward strand.
AAACTACCGACCAGTGGTTGAAGGAAGTCGGCAACCTGTCGTAAGGCCAGTGAGACTATGGCTTAATAGAGGGGAGGGACTAGGGGGTTCCAGCTCCAACCCCGAAAATGTTCATATTAGCTATCAAACTTTCCCCTTTTACTTTACTATTTTCATAGAATATATTTTTTTTCTTTTCCTTTTCGTGGGCGTTGATGACGTCATAGCTTATGACAGGTTGTTACTCTATCTATCTCCGTGATTGGCTGAAACGTTTCCCACGTGACCAATTCTACTTTCTCAGAACGGAAGATTTCGACAAGGAAGACCAACCCAAGATTCTTGCAGAAATCTTCAAATTTATTGACTTACGTAAGATTTGAAGTTATAAAGATTTTATAACATTTTGAGAGTCTTTTTAAGTTTATATTAAAAGTAGATGTGCAAAAAAATCTGCTTTATGATGCTTGTAAACATATCATTGACCATGCTCTGTTTGTTCATCTTTAGAATGTTCCAAACAGAGAAGGGGTGTGCGCTTGTAAAAACTGACATAATGCTCACGGTAATTCTTGCATAATAAGTAGTGGTCAGATAGTTACTTACTACTGAATTAATAAAACAAAAACAAAAGAGCAATGAAGAAGTGTTAACATTCATTCAGTAACTCTACCATCCTAGTATTTCTGTATACATGTACCTCTGGTAAGGTTGTGAAAATAAATGAATAGTGAATAAGTAAGTTGCATTTCACATTAATTAACTTCCTTGATCAATGTCTATGTTTCAGCTCTCCCGGCCAATAATGAGATTCGTGAAATGACGATGGGGAAGGATAAAAACGCCCATCCATCAAGGATCAGCATGCTTCCTAAAACAAGACAACTTTTAGCTGATTTCTACCGGCCATGCAATCAGGATCTCGCTACTCTACTGGGCGATGAGAAATATCTATGGAAACACTGATGTGAAATATAATTGGTGTGTTTAATATGGAAGATGGTTTTGCATCGGGGGGGGGGGGGGGGGTTTCATAAACACTCGTGCATACTCAAAGACGGAACATGAATGTGTTGTGGTCTCGTGAAAGAAGAGGCACGGTGGAAGAAGACGACGACGACGACGACGACGAAGAAGAAGAAGAAGAAGAAGAAGAAGAAATACACTCTGTTATGAATGACCGGGGTTTGTGCCTGCAAACTAGGGGGGGGGGTGTAAGGCAGGTAGTAAACGTTTGATGTCGGGCCCCTCAGAGTGTTTGCCGCCCCCCCCCCAAACTGAAACCCTTCCGGCGGGCCTGTATTATATGTGCGTGTGTGTGTGTGTGTGTATGTATATATATATATATATATATATATACTCTAACTTTCCTGGCGTTAGTGGGACGTACAACAATGGGATTTATTACGTCAGGCGAGTACAAAAGGCGTTAGCGGGACTTGAGCACGATTATCGGGACATTTGTGAGGACGTAGAACAAAAGAATGTCCTCCTAACGCTAGTACTATGGATGTATGTATGTATATATATATATATATATATATATACATATATATATATATATATATACAGCGCGTCCCAGAAACAAAAACCCTAAAAAAAAAAAAGGTTTATTGTGACCAAACTATGTGCTCTATGACAGCAATTATCTATCTTCCATAGATTACCCTTGGTGGCATCCATATATATATATATATATATATATATAGCGAGAGAGGTGTGAATGTGTGTACCAATCGGTTGAACCATGTTCAATTTAGATATTTGAAGAGAGAATGATGGAACAGAATGAAGCAGGTCACTTGGTGTATTTACAAGCTTTCGGCTCCTGGCCTTCTTCAAGTTTATTTGCTAAATCATTATTTGTTTCATTCTGTTTGATTTAGCAAATAACTTGAAGAAGGCCAGGAGCCGAAAGCTTGTAAATACACCGAGTGACCTGCTTCATCCCGTTCCATCATTCTCTCTTCACACACACACACACACACATACACACACACATATATATATATACAGGTAACTCTGCCTAAGTCGAATCTCTTGGGACCACAGAAATCTGTTCGACTTAGGCGAAATTCGACTTAGAAGAGGTAAAAAACACATGTTTTGCTCATTCTGTTCTGAAAAATTGCTTCGACTAAGGCGATTATTCGACTTATGGAAGGTCGACTTATGCAGAGTTAACTGATATATATATATATATATATATATATATATATATATATTGTGCTTTCTATTTCTTAATTGGAATGGTTCAAAGGCTCTGATCTAGCTTGGACCCGCCCCGGTACATACACGGAGGTGCTTGCCTGCATGGTACCTTCTTATTATATGTTATAAGGGTGCCTGTTATATGCGCTGACCTCTGGACCGATCTCTGGATCCACAGTTATTTTTATATTTCGACCAGATGGTATTTATCCTAAAAAATGTCATTAATTCTGAAACAATACACTGGATATTATTTTGTAGAGGTGCAGCTCGGTAAGATGATTAGCCAATGGAGATTATCTACTTCAGATAATGCCTTTTGACTTAGTTATTACAACTCAAACTATATTGAAAAGAAACAATATACGTCAAATTGTAGTGTGTGTGAAAGGGTATACTAAAAAAAAATCAAACATTCCTGTGTGTGGTTCTGAATGTGGATAAAATGTTAATAACTATGACTCGCCAAACATGTCACTTTGTATCTAGATGATGTATGACGTAACCTTGTGTCTTTGACAATCTTTTGAATCATTTCAATCACAGGAGAGTTTTTAGCCGTTCTTAATGATGTTATTGTATCTTACGTCTTAAATGATTCGAGCATTAATTTTCTAAGTCGAACAAGTCAAATGTGTGTATGTTTTTACTGTATTTTAGAGTCATCATTTCAATCCAGGGGGTGTTTCATAAAGCTGTTCGTAAAGTTACGCATGACTTTACGAACGACTTGAAAATGAAGTGCAAGATAGGATGCCCAAAGTTTTTTCTTATGTTTTAACAAAGTGTGACGGTATTTCCAATAACCTCAATTTAAAAAATGGCAAGAAATATACTTTGCATCAAAAAATGTTTGTTATAATAAGAAAGTTCATCTACATCTGTACAGTTGAACTTTACTTGATGCAGTTAAAAACGATTGAGCATCCCATTTGGCTTGTCATAATATAAGTCATTCGTAAAGTCGTGCGTAACTTTACGAGCAGCTTTAATATGAAACACCCCCTGGTTTAATTCACAAAGCCTGTAACTGTAGTCGATCCATGCCTTTAACTCGGTCCTTTCAGTGTTGATTCCTACTTGATACATAGCTTTAATATCTCTAATGAAACATTGTTTTGCCCTGAATTATAACTTATGTCGTAATCAGATAGGTAATTTTTGAGAAAAGTATCACAGCCTGGATTAGAATCCCTTGCAATATAGGCCTACACGGTAAAACACGTTTGGGAATAAAGGCCAAACGCGAGACTTGTTATATGTCCGAGCAAGTTATGATGATTTTTTTTTCTGAAAAATTCACTTATTTTGCCCTATTTAGGGTAAAAAGTGATCATAATTCGACAAAATACCATAAGCTGGTCGGGCATAGACCCTCATGTTATGCACTTCTTAACCTTAAAAGTGCAAGTGGAACATTCTGCATAGTCCATGTTTTATAATTTCCTTCCGTTTAAAAAGACAAGAACTCCCAAATATCATGGAGAAACGAAGTGTGGGAAACTTGTCAAATCAGTGCGATACGTGTACGTTTTTTTTTTTTTAATTACTCTATACAAAGGTTACTTCGTGGAACCTTATTGTCACTTATTGATTTTTTTTTTTTTTTTATTTGTTTTTAACCGATGTTAAATACGTGCTATTGACCTTGATATCAGGTAGCTATACCTGTATAAACCTTATCGTTGCCAGTCTTTTGATTATTAGAAAGGAAGGGGTTTTGTTTGTTTGATTGGTTTAGTTGATGTTGTTGTTTGTTTTTGTCTGCAAGTTAGAAATTTTTAGATTTTTTTTTGTTGCCATTCTGCTGTTGCAACTCGTGAACTCGCAACTCGAAGTCTCGAAACTCGCAGACAAATATTTGCTATATCACTAATATTATTCAACCGCCTAATGGTATCTTTTTTTTTTTTTTTTTTTTTTTTTGGGGGGGGGAATGTATTGAAATCTGAATTTGGTAGATAACCGCCTTTTTAATATGTGCACAAAATTACACATTCCAGCACCCTACCCCAACGCTGCATTAATCACCCCCCCCCCCCTCCCCTCTACATAAACACACCCGATACGAGTTCCAATATAATCACGAAGGATATAGGAAACCGGATACCATCCCATTTTGATTGGAACAATTTCAATGACTTCATGTCCTTATCAGGTTTACTCTGTAAAAAGGTTATTCTGTAAATTCATCGATGAATTTTGTGATTTTACAGTGTTGCCAACTTGCAGTATAAAGCATTTCATTATATATGTTGACGTTTATACAAAATAAAATGTTTAATGAAATTTTTTATCTTTTAAATGCATCAGTACACGTACTAGATTTTCTCATTTTGATTTATTATGTCACCATTTGTACATGTCAGGATCTATAAAATATACAATGTCTTGTAATATTTACTAAAATGTATCAGTTTTCTATATTTGTATAGCTTTCTTCTATTTTGCTTGTGTGTTGGTGTGAATGAACAGCATGCTGGCTAAAATCTTTTTAGAGTCTTTTTTAAAAGATGACTAGGAATTCCATATTTGAAATAAGTAAATGAATACAAAATAAGATTTGCCATTATATGAAATCAATTACTATTTTATCGTCCCCTCCTCCTTCCCCTTTTCGGCCCGTCTCAATTTCTTCGTCATTTTGATAGTTTTGTTTCAAAACGCAAATTCTGCCTTCGCAAATGCTATCTTAAACACAGTTTATGCTTTATGCTTCTTTTCCCCAGGCGAATTCAGGCTCTGTAGAGAGATGGATTCGCAAACCTGCACCTGCACATGAAATATGCTACGTTGACCCCGGGAGGGCCAGTCAAATTGGGGAAGCGCGCGCTTTTTCGAAAGTTTTGAGTTACTGTAGGTCTATGTATTGCTTGCCCTGTTCTCTAGCAAAACCTTCACAGCTACAGGTTGGTCCACCAATTTGTCATAGATGGGTCAGTATTTCTTGTCAATTTACTCAAGTCTTGTTTAATTTCATGCTCTGACCATGCAAGGAGAAGGGCTCGTAGTTCATCTTCTGTAGAATTTAAGCCCTTTGACACTTACAATTATAGACCTCAACTCAATAATATAATTATAAATGAAGTATTAAGTAAACATGTAGGTCTTGCTCGGATGCCGACTGCTTATGCATGCATGCATTGAGAAAACAAAAATCATAACGCAAGCGGTGCGTGGATTTTCACGTGAACCGGAAGCATGTTTATATGACGTCATATAAACGCGTTTACACATTGATGATTGTGCGTTTTATGCTTCCTCAGAAACAGTCTTTTGGGAGAAACGCCAATTCAAAACGCACATTTTTTTTTTTTCGTTTTAGTTTTACATCGGCGTTTTAAATCGGTGATTGTACGAAAATGACTTAGGACGCAACCGTGTTTTTAACTAAACTCGTGACAAAAGCCTCATTCTGGCCTGAAAAATGTGAGCATGAACGCTCTCAAAATATCTCCATACAGCTACTGTTGTTTTCTCCTAGTAATATCTGTCTCACTTTATAATATAATTTTTTTTAAATTTTCATATCAAAAAGGAGGGGGGGGGGAGGGGGGGGTTGAGTATCTGGTTAGCCTAACCAGGATGTTCACTTCAACTCAAATAGAAATGCTTTCAGCATTGAGGGGAAAGTACACCCTCATATTAAGTTGGTTTCAAAAGAAGCAGAAAATTACAGAAACAGATCAATGAAAGTTTGAGCAAAATCCGATACGAAATAATGAAGTTATGAATTTTTGAAATTGTAATCAATCAAATTCAAATTGGCAACTCCGTGACGAATCTTGCGAGGTCCTCTCCCATTTGCTCCATACACGAAAATTCATAAATTATCATTTTATTTGTTTTTGATGAGGGAATAGATAATTTTGTATCATACAGGTTTGTGTAAAAGCATAAGTGAAAGGATTATATCTAGGGTGCATGTATGATTAAATAATTTCTTTAGAGAAAATGGAAAATAATGATTTTTTGTTTTAATTATTATTATTATTTTATTTATTCATTTTTTTTGGTACAGGGCAAATGGGAAAGGAGCTCGCAAGATACGTCACGGAGTTGCCAATTTGTGTTTGATTGATTACAACTTCAAAATTCATAACTTTCTTATATCATCAGATTTTGCACAAACTTTCATTGACTTTCTTTAATTTTTCTGCTTTTTGTAAAACTAAGTGGATATCAGGGTAGACTTCCCCTTTAAGACATACATAAACTGTGTGAATAAGAAAATGAAACATTTGAATCTTTAAAAATCTATGTGATGCCTTACTCTTTGTAATGTTATTATGGTACAATGATGTACCTATTTCTTGTTAGAACTAAGCCTTTAAAAAAATCATTATTGTCGCATTAGTGGAGTTTGGGGGGGGGGGTCCTTCTTTTAAATGGGTTATTCTTTCAGTCTCATTGACATTATGAATGTTACGATGGGAAAATGTGGCTCAGGATAGGGAGAATTGATCGACATCACAGACCTCTACCAAACCCATGACTCCATACGCTTTTATCATTATCATTATTATGTTGTTGTTTTTTTTAAATCGATGCTTCATACGGGAAATGGCGGTGTTGATAGACATGTACTGTATAGGAAATGGGTAGGCCTATACCGGGTGTCCCCAAAAGACGGAACGGCGGATTTTCACTTCTTTGCTTTCGAAAAGTATATATATTTCTTACATCATTGGGTAAAGCATCTTTCACAAGAGAATGATATCAAGATCATTGAATTTGATAAAACAATTCTATGCACGTTTCTTAAAATACAGTCATTTTCAAATTTCGCATGTTTTTTGCGACCGATGAGAGTAGAATTGTGTCGGGAATGACCTTTCATAATAGCATGTACAATAATTAGCGTCGTTTCCCCTATTCCCGAACTACAGCTGACTAAAATCCATTCCCGTCACGATCTTACACTCATCGGTCGCAAAAATCAAGCGAAATTTGAAAGTGACTGTGTTTTAAGAAACGGGCATAGAAGTAAAATTACTTAACCAAACTCAATAATCTTGTTATCATTCTCTTCTGTAGAAGATGCTTTACCCAATGATGTAAAAAATATATATATATACTTTTTGAAGGCAAAGTACTGAAAATCCGCCGTTCCGCTTTTTGGGGGACACCCGGTATAATCGTGAAGGGGGAGAGGAAACTACATTGGAGGGAGAGAGAGAGAGAGAGAGAGAGAAGAACAGGGGGGCTATAATGAGAGAGAAAGAGAGGGAGCTAGATAGACTGAGAGAAAGAGACAGAGAGGGAGAGAAAGAAAGAGAGAGAGAGAGAGAGAGAGAGGGGGGGGGGGGCTTAGAAGCATGATTACCTTTCCATCTTCGAGAGAAGCTGTCATATTTTGATCCAATTCCATTCATTCTCATTTTTCCCTCTTATTGAAATAAAATGCTGGCATAAAAGGATAGTTCTCAAACAAAATAAAGCATATACTAGGAACTTAGGAATGAGTAGAGCACACCAATAAACCTACACTTGAATCATATAAAACAATAAATATAATGAGGGTGCCTGATTATTATGATATTTGTCATATGTTTGTCATGATCTTTTTAAAAAAATTTTTTGGAAGATATGTATAATTGTCATGTTGCTCCCACGACGAAAGTCATGGTGTCACGAAAGAGAGAGAGAGAGAGAGAGAGAGAGAAGGGGGGGGGGGGGTGTAACAACATTACCTTGACACCACTGACTCATCAAACGCAGTGAGTGGATCAGATTGTAAAGTTTGGTTTAAAGTGCAGTCACTCTCTTCAAACTTTGTATTTTGTTTCTCTTCCGTCCTATCGAGGTAAATTGATTAAAGGAAACCAAAACCCAAGGAGAGAATCAATGTTATTGAAAAGTAAAAATTCAGAGAAGCACTTTACAAAAAGTTTCATTAAAATTGGTTAAAAAATGAGAGAGTTATGGAAGTTTGAAAAGTCTCGTTTTACTTTCTATGGGGATCCTCAAATTGGCAAAATTGCTTCAAAATGGCTGATTTTGTGAACAACTCTCCATTTGTTTTGTACACAGATTTTCAGATTTTCCCCATTATCTCTCAGGGTGCTCCTTGTCTCCTCCTGAACTCGACATATGTGGTGTAAAATACATTTTCCCATTATATATGTTGAGCTCAGAAGGAGATTAACTGCACCTTGAAAGATAATGGGGAAAATCTGAAAATCTGTGTACAAAACAAATGGAGAGTTGTTCACAAAATCAGCCATTTTGAAGCAATTTTGCCAATTTGAGGATCCCCATAGAAAGTAAAACGAGACTTTTCAAACTTCCATAACTCTCTCATTTTTTAACCAATTTTAATGAAACTTTTTGTAAAGTGCTTCTCTGAATTCTCACTTTCCAATAACATTGATTCTCTCCTTGGGTTTTGGTTTCCTGTCTCTGTTCGTCCTGAATAATCTCCAACACTGATACCAATCTACTCGACGAACATGAAAGTTTTATCTACACGATTTGACGGCTACATAATGCATAGTCATTTTGGAAAAGGTATACATCGGGTCAATTTCGTAATAAAGATTGCTTGATGTTTGTGTGAAATAGCGGAGTTAGTTTTTGCATCAACGCTGACTATTTCAAAATTCACTTCAAAAGTTGAATTTTGTATCATATACATTTTCAAGGAAAACTTCCAAAAATTACTGAAAACAAAGATGGTTTCTTCAACGATTGTTTCACTGGCCTATTCGAACTCGATGGTCACCAACGCACTTATCTGCACCGTCATCAGCATCGTCATTGCAATGGTGCTCCGTGGTCTGCGACGTCGGTTCCTCCTCCTCCCACCCGGTCCGTGGTTCCTCCAGTTTCAGATGTTCTATTACATGATGAGGATGAAATTGCCTTGTCGTATTGAGAAGATCTACGAAGCACAGTCAAAGAAGTATGGGAAAGTGTTCAGCTTCAGTATCGGGCGCGACATCCATGTCGTAATCAGTGATCCCGACATCATCAGGGAGGCCTTCATCAAACAGAGAGCCACTTTCAGTAATCGTCGATGTCCGTCGGCCTATGCCATGAGCTTTGGAGGAGAACAATGTAATTTTATGCTATGAATAATTATTAGGATGCAAGTATACACCCCAAATCGCCTGGTTAAATCATTTTCCGTGTATAATCACATTAGTTCACCAGGAATTTGGCAAAGTGATTAGAGAAGATGCGTTTGAAATAACCAGGCAGCGGGTTGAAAATCACCACATTTGTGCTGGCTACCGATCAATTCGGAACTCTGATAAAGTTTAACACCTTTTGTGTTAAAATTTTAACACCTTTTGTGTTAAAATTTTACAAGGAGTTTTTTTCAGTCATGTATAGCTCCCTTTTCAGGCCAGAATCAGCATTTTGATACCCGTATAGTTAAAAGTTGTCCGAAAATCCTCCTCCCCCCCCCCCCCCCCCCCCCCGCAGAAAAACGGTTTCAAAACCATGTTCAAAACACAGACGTGCCTGAACATGCTGAAGAAAAGAGCTATATATAAACTGGGGTACTCGTTTTTCATCAGCTTTGTTTTTCCGAGGGTTCATAATTCTGGAGGTTCCTAATTAAGAAAATGAAAAAGTGTTCATAATTCCGAGCAATTGATGCATTACTCCGAAGGCTTGTAATTCCGAAAATGAAAAAGGGTTCATTATTCCGAAGGTTTGTAATTCCCAAAATGCAATAGAGCTCTGTATACCTAACTTTCGGAATTAAGAACCTTGGGAAATATGAGCCCTTTTTCATTTTCGGAATTATGAACCCTATTTCATTTTCAAAATTACGAACCTTCGGAAATACGAATCTTCGGAAAAACAAAACTTCAGAATTATGAACCTTCGGAAAAAAACATGTAACCATGTAAACAGGGTATCATGACACAGCGTTTCAAAACTGAATTTCATAACTATATTTCAAAAAGCTGATTCTGGCATCCAATTGAGCTATAAATGCACCCGAAGACTAGAGTTGGATTTTTGGAAATTACCGTCTTGCGCCATTCGAAAGGAAAATTATTGAAGTTTACATGTTTGGGAGCTCACGACTCTCCCATTAACCTTTATATAAAACAGAATTATCCCATCTATTTATGCTATACAGGTTTTTGAAAATATGGTTAAATCATGCATAGACATGTGGAATAATATTGTTAATTTAATCATCGGACATCACTGTCATTATCATTTTTACTGCCCCTATAAGGCTTTTCTTTCTAAATCATGCGCTATACAAAAAAAAAAGTGTTTAGTGTTTACATATGAGTGGTATTGTAATCATCATTGTCCCTTCGTGATTTCTTCCTAAACCATTCAATAGATAGAGTGAGGTACAGTATCTTTGCATAGATATGCTTCGTTATTGGAATAAGAACATACATAATCTGTTATTTTCTATATCTTACTGACATAGTACTCGCTAAATGTAAAAGAGTGAAAAAGCACTCAAAAGAGAGTGAAATTCCACTCTCACAAGGAGTTAAATGAGGGGCAACACTTTTTCGAGTGAAAAAAATGAGTGGTCACTGTTTCACTCAGGAAAGAGTGAAACACCAATCCTTTAGATGATGAAAATGATATCACCGATGTGGACAGAGTGGAGATACTTCACTCCTTTCTGAGTGAAATCATAAAACTCGATCTCAAGAGTATTGTTACCCACGCCGGCTGACACGGCTGTCTTGTCAGGATGCCCCCGTGCCTGACCGCGCTCCCCGTCCGTCTGGTCAAATGTATGACCGCTACTGATGGCTGGAGTTACCGTAGCCTTTTGACAAGGCCCTCGTGACTTGGCTATTTTTCTCGGCAAGTAAGCTAGTAGTGGCTGCATAACAAGACTAGCCGCCCAGCCCGGTGAATGCGCGATCGAGCGACGTGAGTCGCGAGGGCCTTTTGGAACCTGGCCTGTATTTCTTATGCTATCCCTCGTTCCTAGCGAGGATCTGCTACCTTATAGGTAGGAGCCAATCAGCGAACTTATCTTCGCATGACGTCAGCATAAATTTGGTATGCAAATTCGCCTTCATCTCGGCACCCCGTGCAAGCTACATCAATCATGGCGTCCGAAGAAGAATTATTGCTGAAAAGCACGGAATTTGCCTCGCAAATGCTGAAAATTTCAGCTTTCAAGGACTTACAACTGAGGGCAATTCTTTCAGTCCTCAAAGGACAGGATGCATTTGTGAGCCTTCCCACGGGATATGGCAAAAGCGCTATTTACCAGGCGATCCCGTTGTGTAAGGACTATCTTCGATCGCAAGCTCAAGCTGGAGGACAAGCAGGCACCACGGACTCCACATCCTCGACCCCCACCACGGCAGCGGGCAGCGCTTCATCTTCGTGCTGCATAGTGATCATTTCACCCTTGGTCTCGCTCATGAAGAGCCAAGTAACTTCGTTAAAGAAACTCGGACTAGTTCATTCTAAAAACAGGGAAAGCGTATTCATTTCACTTACAATTTTACCTCTCATCATTAAATATTTCTCATCTTGTTTCGATTTTTTATTCTGAATTCATGTAAGTTTTGTTTTCTGTAAAATTCTGTATCTGTTATTCATATTTTTATCTCTGGAGCAAAATATCATTTACATCTTTTGTATTTTCTTACATATCACGATAATGAACGAATCACATGGAAAGCAAGCCCCGCAGATACCGTTGTGATTGGTCGATAATCCTCGGTAGGCGTGTTAGCATACGAATGTCAACTCGTGAATAATTCATATCGGACGATGGAAACCCAGGTTCCAAAAGGCCTCGCGACAAAAGTCGCTCGATCGCGCGTTCACCCGGGCCGTGTTGATTCTTTTCGTCGCCGGCTAGTCTCATCTCAGGCACAGCATGACGAGGAAAATATCCAAGTCACGAGGCCTTGTCAAAAGGCTAGAGTTACCGGCACTCGACAATTACCAACCGTCAGTAACTGCACACCTCCAGGCCTACCAGCAATCACTCATCCGTCAATGGAAATCGATCAGCATGGATAGACCATAGCTGCAGAGTAAATGCCAGATGAAACCTGATGGGGGCGGGTACAGTGTGATGGCTAATCTGAAGTACACAATCATATCACTTAGGGATTTACTACACTATCTACCCATATAACAAATCATTGACGTAACAGTTAGTAAACTAACACTTTCATTAAAACAACATAATCCCTTCTGATTGTCAAGTGTAACCACTGATTCTAGGCAAGACAACTTTATCAAGAAATAATCTATCAAAATGAGTCATTACAAAACCCCTATATCCCCAGTAGAGGTGTTGCGGATCAGTGGATAAGTCCCCCGACTGTGAACCACGAGGTCCGGAGTTCGAATCCCACCGCAGGACTAAGCGTCCTTTGGCAAGACCAGACGTTAATCTACATTTGCCACTCTCCACCCAGGACCGGGGTAATAATATATCTGTAAATTGCTTAGAGACATCGCCGATGTATTAGGCGCTATATAAAAGCGGATTATTATTATTATTATTATATCATTTAAATATGCGAATTATGCTAATCATCCTGCCTAAAGCTCAACCAGTACCGATACGTTGTAATCTCTATTGGTTTGCACGTTGTATCCGATGTGCTGTCACTTATAAATTCTTTAGATTAGAGTATTAACCACTCTTTTTCAAGAGTGGTGCCTGTAGTTTTGTTCACAACAAAGAAATAACACTGACAATGAATTTTAAGCGGCTTGCGTCACTCGTTTCCACTCGTTGCTCACGAATGAAAAAACTTCAGTTTGCACTCGATATTGAGCGGAACACAGGATCGTTCTGTCAGTGAGTGAGACGGCTGATGAAGGAATATCGGCATGCTCACTTAAAAGGGGATGCTTTACCACTCAATTTGGAGTGAAAATTCCTTCAATCTTAATGTCGAGAGGCAAATTCACTCCTTTACATTTAGAGAATACTTTTCATATACAGTGCGTATAAAAAAGTACACACTTTGAAAATATCACTCAAAACCATAATATTTCACAATCTGAGATAAAATGAATCTCAGAATACCACCCCAAGACAAGAATTAAATGTATCTGGACAGCTCCGATCTTGTACAAGCATACTGCGCATAGCAAGTTGTGCTCTTTTTCCTGGGCCTTCAAGAAGAAGCTACACCAGCTTCACCCATTGCTGGATACGCCACTGCCCCCAACCCACAACCACCACCACCATTACAGGTGGTGTCTTTCCAGCACAAATCATCTGCATCAATACCCATTTTTGCATGAGAAGTGTTGGAAAGATCGAATGCAATAACGGGAGGAGAACCTAACATTTACAAAATCTTCTTCAAATCCCTTATTTCCTCTTACAGGACCACATAAACAAGGTCTTGTAAGATGAATAACAATTTAAAAGAGAATAAATTTATTGCTGAAATAATGTTTTAACATTTCTTCAATTAAGCAGGTACATGTGAAAGATATCATGCATTACTGTGCATTCTTTCCACATGCCCCAGAGAGTAACGCATCCTCAACTGCTTTGAAGAGATGGGGCAAAGAAAGAAAGAACTTTAAATGGTCAAAACCGGATTTTCTTGTCAATCTCTCTTCTTGAAAATAGAACATTCTAGGTCCATCTTCCTGAAATTCGCTGCAATTTTCATCCTTTCGACAGGCATTCAAAAATGGAATTGTGTGCAGAAAGACTAGAACCAATGTTTCCTGTGGGGCGTTTGTGTGTGTGTGGAGGGGGGGGGGGGCATATGCCAGTGTTGTAATGATCGGACTCGACTCGACTTGAGCCCCCTTCTATGACTCGACTCGACTCTACTCGAGCTGGAACTATAAAGACTCGACTCGACTCGAGACTCGACCCCTTCTTGACTCGACTCGACTTGTGACTCGACTACTAGCCGACTCGACTCGACCATGTCTCGGACTCGACACTCTTGTTGACTCGACTCGACTCAACTTGACTCGACTCGACATGACTCGATTATTTAAGTACACCCAAAATCCCCATACTGTACCCCATAGATAGCCTAGTATATAATAAGAATATCTTCTGTGTAGTTTACTACAGTACTATAGTACAGGATAGCAGGTCTCACATGACCACAACCCCCCTCCCTGCCCCCACCATCCTCACCCATTGAGCACCATCTCTTTGTACGTTTTGTAACCCATCAAGATACATCCTCCTACCTACATGGAGCTACATGTAGGTACCTATGCCCATGGAAGACAATTGACCACATTTTGTGGTTTCGCTCAACAACTTTTGATTCAGAGCTCTAAAAAATAAACCAGCTGCATGAGTAGAAAGAGCAAAATTTATGCACACACTGTGTCCTTTTTTGTTGCATGACCACATTGCATTTAAAATGCATATCACCATAATCACACATACTGTTTAAATACTAAAGAGTGTGTGTGATTATGGTGTAAACACCAAATGTTTATGGTTTAAACATTTGGTGTTTAGCCTATACATTAGAACCATTTAAAAAAATATCTAATAAACACTTAGGGCGTGATGAAAATAAGCACAGCATGTGTTTAGCTCTTAACTTAGCTCTTAAACAAACCCGTACAATATATAAACGCGTCGCGGTGTTTTAAATCTGTCACAGAAAAGTGTTTAGAAACTAAACAAATTGTTTACAGTGTAGTATTTTGGTATGCTAGGCTATGATCCATGACAATATGATTGGCCATAATCTTTAACGTGTGGTGTTTGCTTGCACCAACCTTAAAAGAAAAGAAAAGAACAAAACAAGTGCTCGGTTAGCAATTCATATTTGTTTCCGGATAAATTTCTGTCTCCATAGCTATCTGTAAAGTTACATTTTGATCAGAAAATGAAAACCAAAGATGCCTATTTGAAATCAATTATTTATACACAGCTCACCGCATCTTATTCGGCAATGGCCGCCTTTGGAAAACAAGTCGACGGGTAGTTTCTCCTTGCCTAAAGAATGTCGGTACATGGGGTCAAAAGATGGAGAGTATCATCCTCCACCAAGCTGACTACCTCACAGACAAGCTCGCTGAACTCGACTCGAAACCCTTCGATCCTCGACATCTCATCACCACAGCCGTCGCAAACATCATCTACACCATGGTTCACGGTTACAATCTCGATTACGACGACCCTAGACTTCAGCAGATGATTGATTCCTTTCTTATCGTCACTGGCCACTCACTGGTCACCAGCGATTGGTCGCTGCGATATCTCCCATTCCTGTACTACCTGCCTAAGACACGCCCTCTACGGCAGGCCTACACGCTCCTGAAGATTATGCTGTCAACAGCCGTGAATAAGCAAGCAGATGGGTACGACCATAACAACATCAATACCATCATAAAGCGTATTCTGCAGGCTGCAGAAGAAGATGATGGCGTCGGGGAGGACAGTCTGAAGACAAAGGAGGTCTGGCGAATCGTTTATGATCTCATGCTTGCAGGATCAGACACCACGGCAAACACTCTTAAATGGGCTGTCCTTGTTATGGCCTATTATCCCGACATCCAGAAGAAGGTAATTGACATAAACATTGTAAAATGATTGATATGCGTCGTTTTGGACGTAAAAAGGGCATTAAATTTCACTTGTCATGCAGGATATCTAAACACATTAAAAGGACATTTGTGGCCTATAAATGTGACAAACCATAAATAAGAAATGTCAATACTGTCTTCTATCGTTTGTAAAAGATTAAACGGTTACTGGGTGAAATACATCATTGTGCAGTGAATGCAGAGCCCAATATTGTAAAATTAATTACTAACATATGACTAATATCCTTACTACTTTCAAAATAATAAGGAACATTTCGACTGCATCTTTGAATTGGATGAAAAAAAATACTAATTTTATTTCCACATAAAGGTGCATGAGGAGATAGACTGCGTGCTGGGTGATCGGAGTCCATGCCTCAAAGATAAAACATCGATGCCTTATATACAGGCTACTAGTATGGAAGTACTGCGTGTCCGCCCAGTGGTACCTCTCGCATTGCCTCACGTTACCTCAGAATCGACTGTTCTAAGAGGCTATACCATTCCCAAGGTAAACTGACACTTTTCGACACTTTTCGACTTTGGTAATTTCATTGAATAAAGGCGTTTTATGCCTCCACCCACCGAAGGTGGTGACGGAGGCATTATGTTTTCGGGTTGTCCGTCTGTCCGTCCGTCCGTCCGTCCCGCTTTCTTATTCTAGCGATAACTCAAGAACCACATGAGGTATGAACTTCAAACTTGGTGCTAGTATGTATCACCATAGGAAGACGATCTGATTAGATTTTGGGGAACGTAGGTCAAAGGTCAAGGTCAAAGGTCTATTTATGAAATTTCAGGTGCTAGCCTTGTTTAATAACGCGATATCTCAAGAACCATTTGAGGTATGAACTTCATACTTGGTACTAGTATGTATCACCATAGAAAGACGATCTGGTTAGATTTTGGGTTATGTAGGTCAAAGGTCAAAGGTCATAGAGGTCAATTCTGAAATTGCTAGGTTTTAGCCTTAACGTGATATCTCAAGAACCATTTGATCCATTAACTTCAAACTTGGAAGTAGTATGCATCACCATAATGAGACGAACTGATTAGATTTTTGTTCACGTATGTCAAAGGTGACAGGTCATAGGGTCATTATACAGTTGTAAGTGAAATTAATGTTGTTGTTTTTTTTACCTTTGTTATCACCATATCTCAACTATTTTGTATTCATGACTAGGAGGAGATAAAGTGGTCAGACTTATGGGTTATAAGGTGTAAGGTCAAATGTCAGAGGTCAATTAACATCTAATTAGAGGCTTTTTATTCTGGTTATCACAAGATTTCAAGAACAGTTAGAGCCATCTACTGAATTTAGGCGGAGGCATATAGGATTCATCTTGTTTTAGAATAAAATGATACTGCACTCGCAATTAAATTGATCACCCAAACGGGAAATATTAAGATATATTAGTCCATTATAAAAAGTTGCTAATAAAGCTCGTAGATTCGGGTTTGACTCATGTTTTCTGGATTTCCATTGTCATTATTTTTATGAGTTTAAATTCTTCAGGGAAACCGATACTCATTTTTGCGTAGAAAAGAGAATTTTCATTCTTTGGTTTGAATTACGAACGTATTAGTGCGTCAAGAAACTGGCATTTTCAACAAATTTACTCTTGTTTATCTTTTTTTTTTTTTAATTCATTTATTCATTTATTTTATTTTATTTTATTTTATTTCATTATTATTTGTTGAATCTTTTTTTTTTTTTTTTTTTTTTTTGGGGGGGGGGTTCTTTTCCGATTAACTTCCATACTTTTCATTCTTTCATTGGTAATAATAATATTCGTCTTCTTCTTCTGTTTCTTCTTCTTCTCTAATTCAGGGAGCCATTTTGATACCAAACATCTGGTCATGTCATCACAGTCCTGAGTATTGGGTTGACCCGGAAGCGTTTAACCCTAGCAGGTTTCTGTCCGC
This sequence comes from Heliocidaris tuberculata, assembly GCA_025618425.1. NCBI lineage: Eukaryota > Metazoa > Echinodermata > Echinoidea > Camarodonta > Echinometridae > Heliocidaris > Heliocidaris tuberculata. The sequence continues at coordinate 6,716,834 of CM046841.1, forward strand.
GGACGGGCGGTCCCTTGGTGAAGAACCACAAACATTCATGCCATTTAGCTGTGGTAATATTCAAAAGCTTTCTAAACTATTACAAGGGGCGGATCCGGGGGAAGGGGGGGGGGGGGGCAAGGGGGGGCAAGGGGGGGGGGGAGCACGTGCAAACCAAATCTGGCAGATCTTTCCTATATTTCTCTCCCCCCCCCCTCTCTTTCTCTCTACTCCCCCCCCCCCCCCCCTCTCTCTCTCTCTCTTAGTATGAGGAAGGGGCCTTGATGGAGTTCTTAAAGACATAAACGTTTTTAAAAAGAAAAAAAAATGAAACATATACAAAGCGATAGTTTATCTTTTGCTTGTCAGAGTTTGCTCGGACTTGACCCCCCCCCCCCCGAAAATATAGGATCCCTACTGTCTATACCCAATTAGCCATCCCTTATCAATATGCGATTCTGTATAACTCAGTGATGTAGACCTCTAGGCCGTTTTTTTTTTAAAGTCCCCTAATATTGACTATGCAAGGAATCAACCCAAGAAACCTGAGAAAAATGTCACATATTATGGTTATTATTGTTATTATCATTATTATGATCAGTTTTATTATTATTATTATCATCATTATTATCATTATTTTTATCATTACTATTATTATCAGTATTATATATATATATATATACCTCTTCATATGCCCTTATACGTCTTTATTTATTTTATTGTTATGATTCAATACAATTGGGATAAGGATTGTGTTATTATTTCATATTTCGACCCAGGTCCCCGTAAGTGTATGGGTGATCAGCTAGCAAAGAACGAGCTCTTCCTCATCTTCACCAAGATCATGCAGAGATTCGACATCGACTTCGCTCCTGGTGATCGTCCGGAGTCTTTGGATGAGGGGTGCGACAAGGGATTGATATTACGCCCAAGTAATATGAATGTTCGGTTATTGCCTCGAAAGATTCATTATCACGAAGAATGAAGGTCGGTTGAAAAAATAATGTAAATCACTATAATGTATCCTAAATATATCTTTGTACTGTCTAGTTGTGTTCTATTGTATTGTATTGTATTGTATTGATTTACTAATATAAATATTATCGTACATGCAACTAAAAGCTGAGATTTACATAGTTTAAAAAATGGAGCGAAAATACATTGATAATACATTTAAAAGAGGATTACAAATATATGTTTTATATTTACGTGCGATTTCCAAAGTCATTCTCGATTTCGTGTGTTATGTATAATGTAATATAACTATACATGTTGTTTTGAGTAAGGGAGAAATAAAGAAAAATCTTACATGAATAATTATATATACAGTGTGTTTCTTCAAAAAGAAAACCAACATTTTAACATAAATTACTAGAAAGATTATTATGTCCTGATTAATTTGTATTTTTCATGACAAAGTTTATTAAATCTTCTTTCTTAATATGATACCAAATATGTTATGATGTTGTCATGCATGAATGAACTTAAAGGTTTTAAAAGAGTGATGTCAAAAGTAGTTTGCGTACAGAAGTAATGCATTTTGTAATTCCTTTAAGTACAATGCAAAGAGTATTGCAGCTGTCTCTTTTGCTAACCTTTCGCTGTCCAGTTTCATTCATGATTCATGAGTCTGGGTTAAAAAGTATTCTGGAATTTCAGCTGCAATGCATAATTTCATTTGCTGAATTCTGAATTAATTACTGATGCACACAGATTTGGGTGGCCCTGATTTTTCAAAAAGTGAAAATCTAATTGAATATTTAGAGCAATATTTGAAGAAAAGTATTCAGACAAAACGTCATGAAACTTGCTCCCAATGCATTTCACATCCTTCAACTTTACAATGTAAAAACCTCAGTCTGATACGATGTATAATTTTTGAGTTATTAACAATGAAAAGTGTCCACTGCTTTTTTAAACAAATAGTTTAAGCTCAAAAGAAACGGAATGAAAAGTCGACGAGATTTCAAAATTCAGTATAACCGGTTTCTTTTTTTTTTCTTCAGATAATGAATTCATATTAACAGGTGCAACAAACTATATATATATATATATATATATATATATATATATATATATATATAATTGTGAGAAATGAAAATGAGAGAATAATGGTTGCGTAGCTTAAATCAAAGTTCCCCAGAGCTGTCCTCCCTTTTTGAATTTTTGCAAAGGTTGAAAAAATGTCTCCGCCGGGAATCGAACCCGGGTCGTTGGCTTAGAACGCCAATGCCTTAACCACTAGACCACGGAGACGGGCCAGTGATTTCGGGGACACCAGATTCAATTGACCGACAGATTGACAAATCTTCAACCTTATTAATTGATTCCTTTGTCGGGGGCAGGTGATTTTTTAACAAAGACAAGCCGCATATATATATATATATATATATATATATATATATATATATAATGTGATGATGTTGAGTCTACTTTTACCATTCGCTTTGGTTTGGGTGATATAGATACATCTATACATCTTTGGTTTGAATTCATCCCACTATGCTATAGATATATATATATATATATATACAAAAAAAATGCGTACTGGCGCTTTGCGCTCAGTTGATGCGTCGTATAGCAACATAATTATTATATCATAATTGTTGTTGCGTCATAATAAAAATAATTTCAGATCTGTCTTTGTTTCTTTTTTGTACATCTTTATAATTTGTTTTATAATATCCACAAAAAATTAGAATTATCATTACTGTATTGTGTTAAACATTACACATAGTTATAATAACCTTATCATTCTATCAGTATATACATGATATAGACATAGTTTTACTTAAGGTCGGTTCAGCTCCGGATGAAATAAGTCAATGAAATGTGTTCCTTTTGTTTTAAGTTTCACTTTATGTTCTCAGTTTGTGAAAACATGAAATTATGGACTTATCCCTTTCGCACATCTTGATATATGTTTACTTACATCGAGGATTTGATTTTTTTTAAAAATCTCTTATGTGTTGACGATGTAGTGTCATTCGATTTTTCAAAATGTCTCCTGTTTCTCCGATGTATTTTCCCCCACATCCGTTAGAATCAATGCAATAAATCACGTTTTTGGATGTACAGGAGAAGGTATCTTATAATTTGTTGATATATACATTATGTATAATAATGTATGTGTTTATTGTGTATAATAATGTAAAATTGTGTACAGTATATTACATACGATGTTGATGATACATCCTGTGACACAGAGAATACATTTCTGTCTAGGTACAATGGGTCTGGTTATCATAATGTAATTTCAAACCCGAAATATATTGCCTTTATACATAACCTTTATTCTTAAGTTCACTGATGAACATATACTAACTTGCTAATAGGACCTCTCGAATGTCTACTTTCAGCCATTTTCTTTTTGTGTTGATGAGAATGCAGTAAACTAATAATACTTCCCCATCTCTAAGTCCATGAAACAATTTGTTTTTGTTTTTATTTGGCGATTGGTGAAAGAACGAAAAAAAAAAATAAAAATCAAATTATGATTGATATATCATATCCCACAAACATTACATAATCTGTTAAATACTCATGTTTGACGATTCTTCTACAGATTTGAATTTGATTGTTACTAAAATTCATTCTGTTTTGAATAAATTCGTCCGTTAAGAGATACATCGATTCCTTGCTCACAGTACCTGCATGGTTACCGTCTTTCCTTAGTTTGACATCAGCATGACAAACATCACGATTGTGCGAGGTTTCGTTGCAGCTGAGCAGAATGGTTTTGAGAAAATATATCTCATTAATTATTAGTTTTCATGACTACTTTCAAGCTTCTTATATTATACGACCCTTCTACTCGTTCTCCCCCCCCCCCCTTTGGAAGGGGGGGGGGGGGGGGGGGGGTTAAGACTTTTCCGAAGGAATCGTGTTTTTAAAATAGGCAAGTGATACAATGTAAACAACTATTTGTTCCTGAATTATCCTTTTTATTTTCACAAGGTCGCTCAAAGAGGACTTATTTAATATTTCATCCGTATGATTATCATACGGATGAAGACGATCTCATAAAAGAATTTGCCAATTTTTTGCGATATACTATTGATCAACGTGGTAACCTTTAAATTGTTTATTATTAGACATATCTATATATAGTATAAGTATATGTATATAATTCTTTTAATGGCTCTTTTTCTCATCACCTTACACTACTTGTACATAATCTGATAATTTATATTTCATGAAAGAGCATGTCTAGTTGATCAATTATGAGTATTTTTGTTTGTTTGTTTGTTTGTTTGTTTGTTTTGAATGCTATACTCACGATATATTGTTCTGTTTTTGTCATGACTAAGTTACTCCTATTATTATTATTATTATTATTATTATTATTGTTCTTACTATTAATGTTATATTCGAGCAAAATATTGATGGATATGTCAATGAAGTTCAATGAATAAATACATACATACATACATACAACAATACAAGTTAGTACCTTTGGCGACAAAAAACAACAACTTACAAAACAAAAAAAACAAAACAACAACAACAACAAAATGACTAAACGTACCGCAAACGTAGACATTTTACTTTGTAAAAATGTATTTTAATGGGCGCCTATTTGGAAATATTTAGGAATAAAAAACAAGAAGTACCAAAGTATCACAATGCCTCCACCCTCGCTTTACTTTCTTCTTTTCTTTTTTGATAACACCATTTTAGAAGGAATGATACACAGCAGTTGTAAAAAGTTTGCAATGCACTCAGTAATAATTGCAGCGTATATCTACAATGAGAAGAAGGGCCGATGTATAATATCAAATGATAAAGAAGGCCTACTGCATGCATATAAAATGTGAACTTGCAATTAAAATAATGACGTTTATTCCTCTTAGATCATAGGCCTCAAAAGAAAATAATACATCCAACTACATGATACCAAACATAAAAGAAATTAATACAATAACATAAGGCGCTATAATGCTAAATACACAAAGGAAAAAAAATCATTTTGAATGTCGACTAATAATACATTTAGAATGTCAATCTGATGACAATTTGAAGCATAAGATCACTCCAAAACGCAAGTTTATTGTGCAAATTAAAACTGTAACATGGATGACTTTTTCATGTATTATTTGATACATTATTGTTATCATCTTCATTATCATCATCATCATCATCATAATTCCAAATCAATAACATCCTGATTATTATATTATGATTTTGTTGTTCTTGTTGTTTGTGTTGTTGCTGTGGTTGTTGCTGCTGTTACTACTACTACTACTACTACTACTACTACTACTACTACTACTACTACTACTACTACTACTACTACTACTACTACTACTACTACTACTACTACTACTACTACTACTACTACTACTACTACTACTATTACTACTACTACTATTACTACTACTACTACTACTACTACTACTACTACTACTATTACTACTACTACTTCTACTACTAATACTACTACTACTCAAGGGCGTAAACAGGTGGGGGACAGGGGGGGACATCATATCATATGTCCCCCCCCCCCCCCACTTTTGGGGTTCAAACCCATTACTAAAAACCTGAAAAGCACTTCCATCTTGTTCTTTTGCATACCTTGAGTTTGAGAAATACTCAAATATAAATGTTCACCCGCCCTTGTTGACATTTGTTGCCTTGTTAAAATCATCCCAATCCTCTTCCCTCGCCATACAGCACTGCAATGGCGCGGCGCGGCGCGGCGCGCCGTTCGATCGAGTTGCAAATTTTATTCTAGATCTCGCCTATAGCCCTTCTACTTATGAGAGCTTGTAATATTACTGCTTGTTATAATGAGAATCCACTGCATAAGCTTTTAACAACATGATACAATTGGCTTGATTTCTGCTACACAGTGCATTAAAAGGCCTATTTTCGATGGCAAAACTTCAAAAAGTCCCTACCGTGGGAGGGAGGGCATCCCCCTTCCACACCTCCCTCGCTCAGTGTCCCCCCCCCCCCCCACTTTTCAGAAGCTCTTGACGCCCTTGCTACTACTACTACTACTACTACTACTACTACTACTACTACTACTACTACTACTACTACTACTACTACTACTACTACTACTACTATTATAATCATCATCGTCACCATCATTGTTATCATTATTATTGCTTGTAATTAAATATATTTGCTTTGTAAGCATAAAAAATCTCTCTTTTGGTCGGTAAAATACCATAATCCCTTCTGTGATTCAAATATTTATTTTAAAAAAAATCACTCTAAACATCAATTGGGAGTATCCCTCCATGTGATTAGTAATAAAGGGAAATTCAACCTTAATGGCAAGTTACTCTGAAAGAAAGAGGAAACGTCAGGGAAGCAGATTGGTAAAAGTTTGAACAAAATCGGACAAGCAATAAGAAAGTTATGAATTTTAGAAATTTATAATCACTTTACAGTGCGTCTCAGAAAAAACGAAACCGAGATTCATCGATGCTTAATCATATCTTAATCATAATTATGATTAATAAATGATACATATTTGTAAAGCTTGGATCCTCTTCTTTCATTTGATGCCACTCATATGATACATACTTCACGCATGAGTGAATAAAGACAATATGAAGCAGGGCTACCGAACAGTCGTTCGGCCAACGATATCTGAATTTCAAAGAGATAATCACCTTTCTAGAAAGTTCATTTTCTGCCCTTTCATGACACCTCAATCGGGGAAAAATAAGCCAGGGATGACAAAGCTCTAATGGTGTAAAGTGATGCTTGCATTCCCATGATTTATTAAAGGCTCCCAGATCGTCCACATTCTGTTACCAGAAATACTAGTTGCTCTGTTGTTAACTGCATGGTCAAGTAGGTTATATGAAAACGTACCTCACTATCAATCTGCTTTTTTTCATTTTGTACTCACCACTCCATTTTGTTGACGATCAGCCATGCATGAAGTCTTTTGTCTTGTTTGTTTATTGCTAGGAAAGGCAGCCAGTGCAAACGGTTTCGTTTAACAAATCATGGAAATGCAAGCATCACTTTACACCAACAGAGCTTTGTCATCCCTGGCTCATATTTCCCGATTGAGGTGTCATATGAAAGGGCAGAAAATGAACTTTCTAGAAATGTGATCATCTCTTTGAAATTCAGATATCGTTGGCCAAATGACTTTTTGGTAGCTCTGTTTCATCATGTTCATATTGTCTTTATTCACTCATGCTTGAAGTATGTATCATATGGGTGGCATCAACTGAAAGAAGAGGATCCAAGCTTTAATACATGTGTCATTTATTAATCATAATTGTGATTAAGATATGATTAAACATCGATGAATCTCGATTTCGTTTTTTCTGGGACGCACTGTACATACAGGAGTTGCAGATAATAACAATTTAGGTAAAGTCACTGTAATGTATAGTGCCGGACAACTCCCCATTCGCTCTAACACACAAAATGACTAAAATGTCCTTTTTTTTCAAAGTGTATTACTCAGTAGGGTTTTTTTCTTTTATGAGGACCTATAGCAATATGCTATCTACAATATATTTTGAGTGCTGCCCCGAGGTAATAGGCACTTAGGAGAAAAACGGAAATTAATGATACTTTAGTGTAGCGGCAAACGGGGGAGTTGACAGCCAATATGTTACAATCGACTCATCAAATTGCCAATTTGAGATTCGCATTGATGTAGTGATCTCATTTTTCAAACATTCATACCTTTCTTATTCATTGTCAGATTTCTTTCAAACCTTCACTATCCTGTTTTTCGTATTTTTTTTGCTTTCACGCAAATCACCTTATTACTAAGGTTGGATTGCCCTTTTAAGAATTGTTAGTTTTTGTTTCTTGTTAATGTGGTTGTTCATGAAGTAATATAGCTTATCCATACATGCGTACAAATGAGTCCAATGGTTATATGCCAAATGTAAGCTGGAATATTTTCCTTGGAGAAATATATAAATTTATTAATTTCAGTACAAATCAAGATATCTGAAAGTTGCTCGCAAGATAAATCACAGATTTCAAGATTTGGTGGTACGTTTGGAACCTATCGCAATTTATATAAAACTTTCATAGAAAGTTTCACTGAAAAAATCGCATTGCAAGAACTTCGTAACTTCCTTATCCTTTATCAGATATTTCACCGATCTGTCTCTTTCATTTTATTGAAGCCAACTTGCTCCCTTCCCAAATCATACACAAAACAACAACAACAACAACAACAACAACAACAACAACAACAATAATAATAATAATAATAATAATAATAATAGTAATAATAATAATAATTAATAATAATAATAATAATAATAATATTAATGATAATAGTAGTAATAATAATGGTAATAATAATAGTAATAATAATAATAATAATAATAACACTAATATACTATACTACTATTAATAATAATAATAATGATGATAATGATAATAATGATAATAATAATGATAATAGCAATAATAATAATAAGAAGAATAATAATGATAGTAATAATCGTATTTACATAATTATTGGGAAGCCTCATCAGCAATGTCAAATACCCTGGATGATATGGAGAGGTAAAAATGTGGGTAAAACACCTTGTCCAAGGATGTAAGCACCGAGTGAGGATTGAACCTAGGACGAGACTCAAGAGCCTTCGCTAATATACCATAATTACTAGAAAGACACTCATAAAACATGCATATTGATGTATAAGATCATTATACGTAGAGGCAAGAAAATACCAAGGGAAGTAAGAATATTAATGATAATCTTTAATATTCGACCTCTCATCGTGTGGCCTATGGGATTTACGAAGATTAAGACCATTATCACCGAGCTGGGCGTGAACGATCGCATTGTCCATGTGCTGAAAAAAGAAGGAGAGAGAGAGAGGGGGGAGAAACTATTAATAAAACATGAGAATTCAAACAAGCTTAAACAAGCATTTTCAAGACAATCAATTTTGGCCATGAATAAAACTATGGTTTGCATAATTAACAATCATAATTCAAACAAGTTTCAAATAAAGATTTACAAGACAATTTTCTTTGCCGTGAATGCATCTACGGTTTGCATAATCTACTATGAATAATTTGACCGTAAATAACTTTAAATCCTAAAATAAACTAATAGTTAACATGTTAAAAATAATCTGGAAATATATAGGCCTACATTATGTTATAAAAATGTTATGAAAAGATTTGAGCTGAAATAGAAGTTGCCTTCTACATGTCCGATTGTCAGGAGGTAAATATTACTAGATGTAATGTATTAAATCTATTTATCAATAATATTGTGCAACTAGGCTAAAGCCTCAGTCACACTATAGCGGCGGCAGACCAATGATAATCAGTTCCTCAACATTTTGGGGGCCTCTTTTCAACTCAAAAAATCTCTGATAAGCAAAACAAAAAAAAAAAGAAGAAAAAAAAAAAGGTCCTCAGCATTTTTGGTCCCATGGGAGGGGTCCCGGGCCCCCGCCCCCCCCCCCCTGGATTCGCCACCGGCTTCCTTATTGAGCTGCTGATTCCATTGTTTCTACAAGGCAATCGTGGGTGTTCGTTGGTAGACGATAGGTCGTCAACCAAGTGAAAGGTTTCCAGTGTTGCATCGAATACCTTTTTCTGAACTTTAATAGTCTTTTATTATTATTTTTAGTAGCTTTTTTATTTATTTGCAGTTTTATTTATACAGGGTGACATTAGGGTAACATAGTAGGCAACCGGTCTGCAACCGATGGACGACCCTGTGTGCAGCCGATAGGCGACAAGTCTTTTTAAAAATTTTAATTTCGCGGTTTTAGTCGGCAGGGATTGCTTATGCATCTTTTTCGGTTTTTGCTGGTCGGCAACCGGTCGCCACTCTGGCGGGACTTACGTTTTATCCTCAAAAAGTTGCAATAAAACGCAACTCCACAATTATACTCCAGTCCTTATCACGCGGTCCTGAAAGTGGAGACAATTCAAAGACTCGTGCTTAATCGCAGATTTGTAGCAAGGCCCTTCGAAGAGAAACTTACCGGCCATTTTGGGCTATCTCTCAGAGTGGAAGACATATCTTGCATTTCAATAAACCGTCCCTCACTGCTAGCTGATGATATCATACTGCTACTATCATCGTCATCCTCTCTAGGGGGTTGTACGAGATGAAGACTGGTAGGTGGGGGTAATAAGGGTGCTGCAAACAGATAGATAAAAGTGAAAAATGAGTACGAGCTTTTGGGGTTGATATGAAGGAAAATTATTCAACAGGTAAGCGAAGTGCAATGTTGATTTTATATTTATAAAGCAGTATCACGAAAATAATCAAAGTTGTGTGTAAGTAGTAACTGGAAAGTTAACATTTGTTTCTTGAAAATCCGTCAAGGAAAAAGAAGGGCGGGGGGGGGGGGGGAAATTGTCACCCTTGTTCTTCCCCTTCAGGGGCTCTCGTCTTCCTTCGTTGTTTAATGTTTAACATGTTTAAGGAGGCGCGATGGCGCAGTGGTAGAGCAGTGGTCTCGTAACTGGGAGGACCCGGGTTCAAAACCAAGTGGATGCGCTAGTGCCCTTTGGTATAAAAGGCATTAATCCGAATTAACAAGTCCTTCGGAGAGGACTTAAAGCCGTCGATCCCCTGGTTGCTTACAAGCATACACATACTTCCTTAAAGGAGAATGAAACCCTGGGGAAAATTATTTTTAATGAAAAGAGAGGATAGAGAGAAGCAATTAAAAAAAAGTTCCATCAAAATCGGTTAAGAAATGAGAAAGTTATGAAAGTTTGAAAAGTCTCAATTTACTTACTATGGCGATCCTCAAATTGGCAATGTTGCTTCAAAATGACAGGTTATAGTAGGACAACTCTCCATTTGTTTTGTACACTAAATTTCATATTTTCCGTATTATCTCTCAAGGTGCAGCTTGTCTCCTTCTTAGCTCAAGATATATCATGGAGAAATGTATTTGACACAACATATGTTGAGTTCACAAAAAGACAAGCATCATCTTTAGAGATAATGGAGAAAATATGAAATTTTGTGTAGAAAACACATGAAGAGTTGTCCTACTCTACCTGTCACTTTGAAGCAACATTGCCAAGGTGAGGATCCCCATAGAAAGTAAATTGAGACTTTTCAAACTTTCATAACTTTCTCATTTCTCAACCGATTTTGATGGAACTTTTTTTAAATTGCTTCTCTCTATCCTCTTTTTTTTATTAAAATGGATTTTCCCCAGGGTTTCATTCCCCTTTAACAGTCGGGTAAAATAAACCATCAAACCCTTTCAATCACTACAGCTAGGTTAAAGTCGGAGTAATAGTAGTGGGAGTTTTATATTCTCACAAAAAGGCGTTTACTAACTGACAAGTAGTTGATACATATAATAACATACTCCATATAAAGTTAAGATAAAAACATGTAATAAACAAAGTGGCCTATATAGGTTACTCCTTGAAAAATTAGGAAAATTCATGGCAGAAATATAGACCAAAAAACGAAAATATTTCTAAAGCACTGGGAAACATATTATAGCATATCAAAAGCAAGCATTCAAGTAATATGTTTATATAGTCGCATACTGGCTATCTTGTATTTAAAGAATTATGCTTGATTTAATTTCGGAAGTTGAGAAAAAACTAATTATTATTCAAAGACTTTCTAGACTTACAATCATCGTTTTCATTCCTGACTTCCATAGCTCCATCATCTTTCTTATCATCATCATCATCACCATGGTAACGAACATTTCTACCATGAGTTATCATATACACACCTATAAATGAACATATACAGCTGGAAAGAAGAGAAAACAATGAAAAGAGAATAAGAAGGAGTGGTATGTGAAAACTTTTGGTATTTGGTATTAATTATTTGATTTATTGGTTTCTATATCATAATTTCCCTAACCATACATTTCATGATCACGAATGTGACATGAATACATTTTTTTTTCAATACAATATAAACACATAGAAATGTAAGATTAAGTTACAAACTGAATACATGATTAACAGTATAGGAGGGCTGCAGCGTAAAGATGAATGATGTGCTTGCAGCTCTCATACTACTACGAAATAAAAGGAAGATGGTGCATGAGTTGTAGAGAGAGCTTAGAGAAAAGGTGGAAAGAGTGTTGGTTTTGAACTACAATGATAATCACACCTGTCATGATAAGACGCATGTTACAAAATTTATGGCACTATACATCAATGCTTTTTGTTTTACAATACAAAGTATAATTACTATTTGATTGCATTATGAATATAGTAATAGAGAAGAAATAATAGTTTGAGATTTATAACCAAACATGGACCTACTAGGTCCATGAACCAAACGACAGAGGGATTGAATGATGGTTGGCTTGTATCCTAGGGCCTGAACGCGAAGAATAGGAAAAGTACGGCGAATGGGAACCAAAATTTGAGACAAAACTAACAAAACAAATTTTACAATTTAAATTTAAATGAACACAATATGATATTCAGGAATTATATCTAAGAGCTCGAGAGTTATGTAAATGTTACTTTAAATGTTATTTCATTATAGAATAATACAGGGGCGGCGCCAGGGTATTTTGATAGGAGGGGCAAGACGACCTAAAGATGAAGTCATATTTTTTTTTCTCCATTAAATAACAGGGGTAATATAGAGTTATATGTTTAAGACCTCTCTTTTTAATACTCCTCTTTCTTCTTTCTTCCCTTTTCTTCCCTTTTCTTCCTCCTTTTCTTCTTTTTTCTTTTTTTTTTCTTTTTTCACTACTTGAAAAATCATAGGGGGGGGCGGTCGCCCCCTCTGCCCCCCCTGTAGCGCCGCCCCTGGAATAATATAAAAATCACCTAAAACATTTCTTTCTATCTTACTTTCCCCCTATTAAAAAAGGATTACTAAATCAAGTTTCATGAAAGTACAAGTCTTTATCATGTTTATAGAGCTTATTTCCCTTATTGTAAGGGGCACCGGCTTTATGCACCATTCCATGCAGTATTTCATACTTACCCAAATATAAACATGAAAATCCTTATTACTGTTAGTCCAACGAATTCGCCATAGAAAAACACACCTGAGATTTAAAAGGGGAAAAATATAATAATTCCACTTATTGGTAATCCAGAGTTCTGGTAGTCCTAAGATTGATGTTTTTTAATAGAATAAAATACCAAACTTGTAATGAAAGATGAAAAACAAAAGCAAAAACGAATTAGAAAATGATATCTTCCAAATTTGTAGGAAAATGTATGTCAAACATGGCAGAGGTGCATTTTAAAAAAGTACTTAGGCCGAGTGGTCAGCAAATTAAGATAAGAAAATGGAACCGATGTTGTGCTTTTTGGAGAATATTATTTCCAGCAAGTACTATTCGTTAGTTTCCTGACATGCTGATTCAAGCCAGCCATAAAAGATTCAGAATGAATTGAAGTCAGGTTCTCTCGAAATGAATGGACTGAAGATTAGCCTTAGCATTGACTAACATAATGATGAAATATTTTCAAAATGTAATCTGGGCATTTTTAGAAGATAAACTCACCAACTAATATTGCACCGATAGTAAAGAAGACAAAGAAAACTGGAACAACAACCGAAGCATCATGTTCTTGCATCGCCCTGGTAACGTATCTGGAGGAATAACGACATGATAAGAATTAAAACAGATTTCTTTCCCTTCTTCGTTTTACTTCATAGTTTTTCTTAAGCTGGTGTAAATATATAATCAGTATTACTTGCCATAGGCGTACGGGCACATTTGTCCGAGTTGGGCTGACACCTTTTGCGAGCGAAGCGGAGCGAGCACAAATTTTGACACTTTTTTATAGTGAAAATGACAAAATGACATATTCCGGCACATCGCTACCCAAATATGAGGAAAAATTGGGCACTTTGCTACCCGAATATGATGTGGTTGTTGCTCGAATTGCTGCCCGAATATGATGTGGTGGTTGCTCGAATATCGGCAATTTAAAAATCCTAAGGGGGGGGGGGGGGAGCTGCAGCCTCCCAGCCTCCTCCCCCCACCCACCCGCCTCGTACGCCTGTGCTACTTGAATTCAATTTCTATTGATCATCATCATCATCATCGTCATCATCATCATGGCATCATCATCACCATTCTTCGCGATAAACTATACTGCGAGGGAAAGTCCGGATGCGAATCACAATTTTTTTCTCAATTGCTTTAATTGCTTTAACCCCCCCCCCCCCTTTCTCTATCCTCTTTCTGATAAAGCCTACTAATTTTCTCCAATTTATTATTTTTTTTCTTCACCACTCTATTTTCTGATGAGAAGTAACACTTTAAGGGTAGGGTTCTAAAGAAAATGCATTGAATGAATAAAGAATAAATGGAATTTAATGACACATAAATAACATGGAAATCACATGCGATTCTGCAGAAATTTCTGTGTACAATTATACTCTTGCAGTTACATTGTTTTAATCCATGTGTAAAATAATGGGAATGAAAATACCATACTGACCTTATTTGAAAAACTCCTGTCACAAAAACTATGATAAGCATGATGAAAAAGATAGGAGTTTTAACCTCTGACATATGACCTTTGACCGCCAATGTTATAAGATTTGAGCTCGCTTTTGCACCAAGAACAGTCAGCGAACCTGTCAATAATAAAAGGAATAATGAATGAGATATGATTATATCTATGATTATATCTACAACAAAAATATGACAAGTTTGTATAAGGAAATGGAGCAAAGATATAACTTTTCATATTCAGATCTTTAAGTTATTTTTTTTTTCAATTTTCATTTTTGAATTTTTGAAATTATCATTATTCATATCATTATCGTAGAGGTGTTGTGGTCTAGTGGATAAGTCATCTGAATGTGGATCACTGGAACAGGGTTCGAATCCCATCCACAGTTCTAATGTCCTTTGGCAAAAAATTAATCTTCATTTGCCACTCTCCACCTAGGTGAGGAAAATAGGTACCAGGTAAGAAGAAATTCCTTGAATGCTTTCGCGCCTTATCTTGGCGGCTCGGCTAAAGCCGGGGTAATAATACGACACTTTGTACAAAGATTAATATTATAATGTGTACAGCAGCTGCACGATGTAAATGCACCTATTATTATTATTTTGTTTTTACATTAATTTATGTTTACTTACTCAATAGTGCAGCTGGTAAGAGCAATAAAAGAAGATGTTTATATCCTTTGACAAGCTTCAAATAGAGTAATACCAGGAACAACACAAACTCCACGCCCTGTAAATTAATAAATGAAAACATTGATAATGATTATGATGATGACCGCTGCTATACTCGTCAATAACAAAAATGCTTCTACAACACGTACTGTTTAGTTACTATAGTGTATAACCTATGACTGACAGTGATCCACGAAGTGTATGCTAAGATAATGACTTCTTCAGACTATAATTATACTCACAATAAATACCAAGAAGGGCCATGCAATTAGCCGGTGCACAATCATCTGTGAAGTCATTTGCTCTTCATTCTGAAGTAGGAATATACAACAAAACAAAAATACAGGCAGTGTTAGTAAGTTTGGAAATCTAGTGGATGGGGCTTCAGGCACAAGTAAACTTCCCTTCATTTTTTGTCGACCTACTTTCTTTTGGCATTAGTAAACGCATGGATGGGAAACCAAATATAAGTTATATGCCGTGGCAGAAATCCATGTCCTAGAGCTAGCTGTTTCATTTAGTTCTAATGTACAATTTTCCCACTTTTCTAAAGGAAAACTCGTTTATTTATTTTTAAAATTCCTACTAGCATAACTAGCACTGACAAGTCTTCTCATTTTAGTGGAGATGATTTTCCCTATGAAACTATTATGCAAATTATGTGGCATGTCTGTATTTATTCAATTGGCATTATGTTACACTATATGGTTTATCGTATCCATGGTATCCTGGGCTTAATTCAATATAGCTTATGCCTTATAATATTAAAGCCTACACTTGGTATACAGATGAATGATTCGCCTATACATATAAGTACATCTTAAAGCGTCGTTATGATGGGTTTCATTTTCTAGAAAATCATATTACAAGGAATACAGATTTGACCAGAAAAGAATATGATAAAAGTTATCCCTTTAATAGCGCATACCGTATACGTCTATTTTGATGCGATTGAAAATTCACCTCATTGAAAAAACAACCATTCGACTAAAGGTTAAATATATGGATTCAGATTCACATTTAAAATACATTCATTTCCTTCCCATAATCGAATAAATATTTGAATTTTAAAAATGTAGATTGACAACAACAACAAACAAACAAACAAACAAAAAACATGGTGGAAGGAGGCGGTTGTCCCTGGTAGCACAGGGCTTGTGTTGGGGTCACTTTAACAATACATATTTACACATTATGATATTATACATAATGCTATAACGCATGAAATCTAAAAGAAAAAAAAGAAAAAGAAAACAAATCTGCGGTATGTCCTACTGACTATGGCCCGTATTCTCGAAAGGCGCCTAACTTAAGCCCCCGCCTAAGTGTGTAGATTTAGGCCACCGAATTATGGAGAGCCAAATTTCACCCTCTTTAATCCTACAAAATCACCATAGTTCTGGGACTAAATGCAAATAAAAAACCGACACGACAGAATTGATTTCTTATACCCATTTCATGCCAGAAAATAATTTTGTTTCTTTATTTTTTTTTACATAAATATAGTAATTCATCCGAGACTTAAGGGTTGGCGAATGACCTTCCATAAATCAGTGGCCTATGTTAAGGCAGGCTTAACTTAGGCCACTATCGAGAATACCGGCCTATATGTATAATGTGAGGGACATGGTTTAAAGAAGTTGTTTAAGTTGTTCCAGATAAATGTTTGGGACCAGTAAAACGAATATTTTGTTGAAACGCAACTATTCTTTGTCTAGGAGTATAGATGTCTCTCACGGATCTTCCTGGATAATTATGAAAATTACAATTAAAATCAAACAGATTACAAGATTGTTTGGGATGTATTTGTAAATGCACTTACACATAAAACCGTACTGTTGGTAACTGACAGTATCAGATTTTAAGCTGAAGTCATGAATTAAGGGCTTGGTGTGAGATCCAGATGGTACATCGCAGACAATTCTTATTATCTTCTTTTGTAATGCTTACTTATATTAGATGCGTAAGTATTGTCCCAGACAAGAGTGCAATACGATAAAGAATTAAAGAGCAATACAAGCTTCGAAGAACATTCTGAGGAAACAGAAAATGAAGTCTATGTACAATACCTATATTTTGGGCAATCTTATTTTCTACTTCATGAGTATGCAGTTTCCAAGATAACCGACTGTCAATACAAACGCCTAGAAATTAGATGTTTTCAACTATTACAATTTCTGTGTTGCTCACTTTTATATTTATATTTATTCATATTTTTTTAAAAGGAAAACAACGCAAAAATGAGCATTACCTGTGATGAGAATATGACAATCATACATGCACCAACGACAATGATGATAGTACCTGGTCAAAAGAAAACAAATGACGCCTGTTTTATGATGATTCATTGAATAAATTCATCAAATTTAAACGAGGTCTAAATGTTTTTAATGCATAAACAAGAAAACACAATGAAGCAATAAGCAGATGCACGTAACAATAAATCAGAAGAGAAATAGAAATCGAATTGTTGCATGTGAAAAGACAGACTAGTTTGATTTATTATACCGCATCATAATAATGCTAATGTAAGTCGGCTATTTGATTCCATACTTATTTGAACATTAGTGCGATTTCCATCAAAACGTGTCATATATACTAGTATTCGTTCAGATTATTCCAGATCATCAATGGCGGATTTGGAAGGACAAAAAGACCCCCAAATGTGTGATGACTCTCTTTTGCTCGTCAGAGAATTTTGGAGGAGAACTGGAAAAAAGCAAATCTGATGACCCTTTTTTTGCTTGTTAGAAAATTTTCTGAGATTTGTGCCCCCCCCCCCCCTTCTACAAAATCCTGGATCCTCCACTGCATAATCATAATCAGTCAATATTTGTATTTCCAATGATATTCAATTCCACACATCGGCACATGTATCGTTTGTCGAATATTTACTTTTGAGTTTCGTTTTCATTCTATGCTATTAGTCATGATAACCACACGTTCATATTTTGAAGTGAATGAATAATCTTTACTGCACACCATAACAATTATTTTACTGTACACCATAACAATTATTTTTTGCCACCCACTATTCATGTAACCCCCAAGTAAGCCAAAAGGCTCAAAGAGATGAGAACTTAGGATTATACTATAAAGTGAATGGCATAAAGATATATCACATTACATTAGCAAGTTCATATCTAATTACAAAAAGGGCGAATTGACGATTAATGGATTAAGGAGATTATCATTATACAATCCAAGTTTGCCAAATGTGTGTGTTGTCATTATTACACGTTCTTTTTCGATTTCCAAAGGCACTGACTCAAAACATGAATGCATTGTGCTTGTATGTGCACAAGAATGTATTCGATTTTGTGGAAAATTTACAAAATATTTTTTCAACTTGCCCACGATTCTGGTTATGCATGTTACCGATTATTCGTATTGAATTTGTCAAATTTTGTATTTACATTGTCACGCAACACTCCTCCGCTTGAAAGATCTTTGAGAAATTATTCAATAAAAACAAACATTGCGTGTATAATGTGTAATGGATTACATTTGCTTTGTAGGCATTCTTTTTAATTTCCTCCCACTATTTTTCTGTCTATAATAACTGTTACCATGGGTACTAGGTAAACAAAATAAATGGAATTCTTTGATTGAAAGCGACCTCCTCCTTAAGCCTCATCCAGAATTTTAGAATGACAAAAATTGAGGCGGCACGTGCATTTTTCACTCCCCCCCCCCCCTCCGAGGATCATCTCAAACTGTTATGTCAGAGTGTATTATATTTTGTTCTTTGAGGGTTTGATGCGTGAAAGGGTTTGTCTAGTTACTGGTCGCCAATTGCCCTACTTTACTGACAATGGCCATTTGCTGATGTCATAATAAGGCTTGTTTACATTGTCCAGATGTAATGATAAATGCACAACAGAAGCCTTGTGAAAGAAGTTATTTCGTTTCTTATTTTGCCTTTCTTCTCTTATACATTGAAAGCATGCTGTTAATATCTAAGATATAATGAATTGCTTCCTGAAATGTCGGGGGGGGGGGGTGGGGTGAACTTATTTGAGCACTGAATACAACGTACATGCAGAGCTAAATGAAAACCCATTATAACCTCAAAAGCGCACATAAAAATGGATTGGTATGTCATTTACTTTTCAAACATAATATCATTTGATCATTATGATCATTATTTACTGAATAGTGTCTGCAAGCTCACCTAAAATATCTTGAAATCGTAGTCTCTCTCCCATACACCTTGAGATATAGGCATTTGCTGTTCAAGAATAGAAAGAAAAAAAACATTGAAAAACACGATAATGTAAGAAAGAGAGAGAGAGGGGGGAATATCTACGGAGAGAGAGAGGGAGAGAGAGAAAAGAGAAAGAATAAAAGAGATAGAGGGAGAGAGGGAGAGAGAGAGAGAGAAAAGAGAAAGAATAAAAGAGAGAGAGGAAAAAAAGAAAGAATAAAAGAGAGAGGGAGAGAGAGGGGGTGAATTCGAAATAGAAAGAATAAAAGAGAGAGGGAGAGAGAGGGGGTGCATTCGAAATAGAAAGAGTCAAGAGAATGGAGGGGGGGGGGTCACATAAATCGAGACAGAACTAGACAGGAAAATAGAAGAAGTCAACGTGAAAATTGTGTATATTGTGCAGGAGGGAGCAACAATCATGTAATGAAACATTTTGCCATATCATTGGTAAGAAATCATAGTTGGATCAAATATTTTTCAGTTATGCATAAAATCATCAAAAGTGGACCAAATATTTCAGGTTCTACATTATGGCTATATAACATCATGACCTCTGCAGAGACAGATAGTGACAGAGAGAGAGAGAGAGAGAGAGAAGGGGCGGCGGCAAAAAAAACCTTGGAGAAGAGCTAGAGAAACAGGGGACAGATAAAGGGAAGGCAAAGGACACCACACGGATAACTGATTACTGAACATTGTAACTTCTCGGGGAATTTAAAAACGCAGTAATTTCAATTTTTGAGAATTTTTTTTGGTGACTTCTCTCATTATTTGGCGATATTCTTCAAAGTTTAAGAGCCGGCTCTTATCGAAGTATCAGTCGAAGCAATAAAAAATCCCTCCATGAAAAGTAAGGAGCCAAACTGCTCAGGCGTGTAGCCAGGGGGGAAGGGGGCGGTCCCCCCCAAAAAAAAATGCCCACCCCCCCCCCCTAAAAAAAAAAAGAAGAAGCGAGAGCGAAAAAGCGGGGGAATTGAGAGAAAATTTGCTAAAAGGGCAAACCCCCTTTTTGTTTCTCTTAGATTTGCCAGAATGTCAAAGCTTTCGTGCTTCGCGCGGGAAGGGGGAACCCCCCCCCCCCCCCCGCGCGCCCAAAGTGCAGTAGTGCGTCCAAATAATTGAAAAGCAGTCAGGGCATCGAACTAACTTTTAGCCTGAAAGAAAGGTGCTACACGAGCCGTCATCTTTCTCTCAAATTTGCCAGAACGTCAAAGCTTTCGCGCTTCGCGCGGGAAGGAATAAAATCCCCCTTGATCCCTCCCCCCCCCCCCCCCTGTTACATACGTGCAGTATTGCGCCCAAATAACTGAAAAGCAGTCAGGGCGTCGAACTAACTTTCCGCCTATAAAAGGTGCTACAAGCCGTTATCTTTCTCTCGAATTTGCTCAAACGTCAAAGCTTTCGCGCTTCGCGAAAACTCCTCCCTCCCTGCACCCACCCCCACCCCCTAGGAGCACGCTTCGCGTGCTCACAACCGCCCCCCCCCCCTAAAATGAAATCCTGGCTACGCGGCTGAAACAGCTATCAGCAGGTTGAATGGTTTCTCGGTGTGTAGCTGCAAATCTGTCTGGAGAATTCTTTAGAAATTATATTCAAACCAAGGCTGTATATCTTTATTCAGATTTCAACATGCAGGCCTGGGCCGCCTGGCTATATGCAGGAGACCATACTTCGCTCTGCATGTATACCAGTAAAATTCTCTTTCTCCTTCACCAAGGCACATGGTAAATGCCTTATGGTCAACGATTTTAGCACTGTTCTCATTATTTATGCATTCATGTATTTTCATCTTGGTTTTTATCAGAGTATAGATGCGAAGAGGGCTCAGTCCCGCAACTCAGATCTATAAGCACGCCTGCACTATGGTGTGGTGCGCTAGAGTATGGCTCCTACACGCCCACACGACCTTGTGTTATATGTCAGCTGACTTTTTTTGTGGCCAAAAGCATACCTGGGATTATCGACTCGTTGAGCCATGATAGTACCTTTTCAGAGCTTTAAGTCCCATTTTTCATAATTTAAAATGAATACTATATGGGGATTAAAATCATTCCAAAATCTCTGTTTACAATAAAATTATGCCTGCTCTTTTCAATTTCGCCTTCATGAAGCTTTTCCAGAGTCTAAAATTACATGCAAATCACATTTTCATATTTTAAAACAAAAACTAGGGATAACATAACATCACATATGCTAAGAAAGCAGTGCTTATATGATGCATGTCCCAAAGACTTACATAATATAATTTTGGTCAAACAAATTATAGCAATTGGATAAATAATGGCGAAAGTTACATACAAATTTACAGTATGCCTACAGATGTTTATGAGTGAGATCGGTTAGTCACGGACGGACATTTTGACAAATTTTGAAAATTTGAAGGCCTGTAGAAAATATGTATTTAATTGAAGAGATCTATTTTATGTTTCAATGTGAAGATAATCACTGAAGGAATTGAAATTTGATAAAATCTAGTTGCCATGGTCGCCTACTAAAATTATAATCCATATAAGATACTCAATGTCACGGACGGACAAAATGCCTACTCTTAACCGTTAACCGATCAGGCTCTTATAGGAAATGTGAAGAGTGCATGTATAAGGCACTGTCGATTGAATATTTTGTGAATTGAATATTTTGTGAATTATCTGATATCTTTATATCTGATATGGGGGGAGTGAAAAATGCACGTGCCGCCTCAATTTTTATCATTCTAAAACTATCTCTCCTGTATTTGTTTAATTCGTCTTTTGCCCCCCCCCCCTCTCTCTCTCTCTCTCTTTCTCGTTCTCTGATCTGTTATCCTTCTATTACATGAGTGTATTCCTTCATTGTGACATTGTATGTTTTGTCCTCATATTCAGTTTCATGCATGCACGTGCATGGTTGTCTCTTTGTCATACACTCATACACTAAAAAGAATTAGTGTTAAATCACTAAAAAGGGCCGAGGAGTGGCAGCGTTTTCAAAATGGAAGATCAAATCAAATATGTTGGATCTTTATAGCTTTGGCTTCAGCTTATTGAAATTGTTATTTTAACAATGTAGCATTAAAAAAAGACATGCTTACTCACGTTTCTACCATTATTCATACTTAGTGCTATTCTACATTTGTCTTTACCCTATTGTAGACATTTTATCACTTTTACAATACTTTATTCACAAAAGTACTAGACACCATGTAGTCTTGTTTTGGATTCTCTCTTTCCGATCCCCTCACCCCCCCCCCCCCTCTCTCTCTCTCTCACACACTCTCTTTCTCTATCTTTCCCCACTCCCGACCATCTCTCTCTCTCTCATGCTCTCTCTCGTTCTCCATTTTCCTCTTTGTTATGTTTTGTTTCTGTTTTTTTTTAAAATCAATATTGGGAAAAATGAACATTCTAATTAATAGCATGAATAAATGTTCGAATCATCGAACGTTATTCCAGGTCACTAAAAACCTCTACCTAAATATTATTTTCGAGTTTGAAATCACGAATCCCACAATCATCTAGCTGTAAAATTAAAATTTTCCAGTTATGGTTATGTTTCCTTTTTTTATTTTACGGTGTCATAAAGTCTCCTCCTGAGACTATCCGTAACACTCTTTCCTTGTATTTTTTGAGGAAAGCTCGTCATGCATGCTGCATTTACAAACAGACAAAATAATGAGACCTTTTATGAATGCGCGCTGGTATCCAGCGCAGCATGACGACGGCAGAGGCTCTTTCAAATTTGATGGACTTTTCATGAAAGTTCAGCATTCCATTTCCAACATAATAGCCTAGAATCAAACAGGTTATCAACTCAGTGGTCATTTGAAGGACATTTTATACTTGCACTATATGCATAGTATGGTATAGTTCAGTCGACAGGGGCTGCAGAGCGTTTTTTAAAGTGGGAAGTGGGGGGGGGGGGGGAGGTGATCTGATTGCACTCATTAATGACAATTTTCGAGCCTTTTTTCCGAGATTTTTTTATAACGTGTCTACTAAAAAAAGTAGGGGTGGCTGCAGCCCCCCCCCCCCTCCCTCCCCAGCCGCCCGGTTCCGCGGCCCATGGGTTAAAGGGAAAGTCAACCCTGATTACAAGTTGGTTTTAAAAGAAGCAGAAAATTAAAGAAACAGATTAGTGAAGGTTAGAGCAAAATACGGTAAGAAATAAGAAAGTTGTGATTTTTTGAAATTGTGATCAATCAAACAAAGAAATTCGCAACTCCATGACGCATCTTGCGAGTTCATCTCCCATTTGCCTGTACCCCAAAATCATTAATTTCCATTTTCTCTATAAAGAAAATATTCAAACATACATGCACCATAAGGCCCCCTCACACCTAACCGAATTGCCTGAAATATGCCTTGCGATGGCTAGCGAAAGGAATTTTTTTTAAAATCGTTTTCAATGGTAACTGATAGTAAATCATATTTACCCTTCGTGTTTGGGTTCGTACACCTTCTGAACTAACAGCTGCGATTATTCAAATTCGCGCGGAAATTTTGAACATGTTTAAAATTTCCCGACAAATTGAAAAATCGTTGGTCATCTGTTTGAATTCGCATCTCTTGTTTAGTCTGCGGTAATCGTTCGTTTATCGTTCGTGTGTTATTGTCGCGCATAGTCCCTCATCGCGCTTTTGCCAAAGTGGACCGATCTCGAAAGAACCCTTAACGAAGCAACACGATGACAAAATATGAGTTGCGCATGGAAACGAAGATACTATGACAAAACGGATTTTCGCTTGCCATCTTCTATGCGAAGGGAAACCAATACTAACTTTTACTAAATTTTAATAGCGATACATACACGAAGACAAGGCTAAGAGATACTAAGACAAACTATGGATTGCGAATGCGAGCGAATGACCAGACGAATAATTTGGCGAGTTCTGATGCAGTCTTTCGTGCCTTCCCTCTGCCTTTGCCTCTTCCTTTCACTGTAGGCATGTTGCGTGGATGACTTCTCTGGCCGTAACGTACAAGAACGCCCGATCTATTCCCTCGTCTTCGTTTCTAATCGCACGCCATATCAAACCATTGCTCACTGTTCGTTCGTCTTATTGGGTTATATCAAGGAGTTATCACAGAACTCCTTGGTTATATCAACCCTTCGCTCGCCTTCGCCTGCAATTTACTCAAAGAGGTGAACCGAAAAATCGATATCCTTCGCATGTCATATTTATCCTTCGCTTACCGTTCGTTGATAAAATTTGACAATAGTTACTGATCGCATGATTTGACGGAAATTTTATTTGAATTCGTTGAATTCGCGTGCATTTCGTGCATTTTTCCCATTCGTCACCCTTCGTCCGCCTACATTCGGTCAGGTGTGAGGGGGCTATTAGATGTAATCATTGCTCATATGTTTTACACAAAACCTGTGGAGTTACCAATTTGTGTTTGATTGATAACAGCTACAAAAATTCATAACTTTCGTATTTCTTACCATATTTTGCTAAAACTTCTACTCAATCTGTTTCTCTCATTTTTCTGCTTTTATTCAGACCAACTATTTATCAGGGTGGACTTTCCCTTAAGATCGAAAGGCATTATATTTAAGTATGCAGAGAAAGATGAGGTGAAATGGGAAATGCAATTATGATAAAAAGAATATTAGGACAAATCCACTCGGGATTATCAAAGCCGGATAATTACCCTGATCACTTTCCTCAGGTCCAAGACAAAGAAACTTTGCCCGGCGGACAACTACTCACCGGACAAATATTAACATCAGGCAACGGTCATTGAGTTAAGTTGTAATTTACCTCGGGGTGGAAGAAAAAATCCCACTTTTTGTGTTGGTGTTTAATCTTTCTGTCCAAAACACTTCAGCAGTACATGTCACTATAGCCCCCCCCCCCCCAGCCCCAGCCCCTCCCCCATAATGTCAGGGCAAACCGGTCGTTGTTCAATTATCGTACGTGTAGATTAAAAAAAAAAAAGTTGTCATGCACGGGGGCATGTTTGGGAAATGATAGGTTCACAGACCTCTACCCCTCCCCCTCCCCCTTGAACAAGGCCACTGTAAGTGTGCATTTTCCATTACACAGGTACTTGCTCCATCACGCTATATGACAAGATAAATAGAGCCACACTCTGCCTATACCACAGCCTACCAGCATTTGTATCTTCAATTGCATGACATATATACCCAAAATCAA
Source organism: Heliocidaris tuberculata (assembly GCA_025618425.1). Lineage (NCBI taxonomy): Eukaryota > Metazoa > Echinodermata > Echinoidea > Camarodonta > Echinometridae > Heliocidaris > Heliocidaris tuberculata. The sequence continues at coordinate 6,742,236 of CM046841.1, forward strand.
TCACTGATAAGAAATGTAGGAAACAGTCAACCATATACATTATACATCATGTTATATACCTGCATCTACTTACGAAAATTACCTTTTGTGCATGTGTGTACACAGTGCTCAATAATTCACTGTGTTATACATTTGTAAAATATATGTGCGTATATAAACAAAATATAACTTGCTCAGAAATGCCGACGTTATTTTCACAATATTCCACCGCATGATCACATGAGCATTTGTTTTGCATTTAAAATTCACATGATTTAGAATTCCCCAAAACTTATTAAATCAACCAATCTCTCCTTTTAACTAATACTGATCGTCAAACTAAATACTGAGCAAAGTGAGCATAAAATCTTTTAGATTTTCAGGACACGTTTATGTCATCTTAAACATCTCAAAGAGAGAAAAAAAAAACAGTATCACACACAAGTGAGGTAAATCAACTCCTTGCATTTTTACTTCATGTCTTAATATTACATAAGATATCTCTGAATTCTTGGACTTAGCTGCTCAATCAAGCCCACAATATTTTGAGAAATCAGGATGAAAACCGAAATTTTCTATTTCTTTCGCCATTTATAGAAAAAGAAGAAGAAAGAAAATAAAGAAAATAAAGAAAAGTTTATAATTTCGTGCAATGAAATAATGACAGAAACAAATGATAAATCCAATAAATTGACATGAAAATATAAAAACTGACAATTTGAAAATGAAAGTAAATTCAAAAGAGAGGCAAATACATAAAGTCTGTTCTGTTCTAAAAGGGAGAGATGTGATTTGTCTTCCACCAACTCTATGAAATGAAATTATACTCACCTACTACTGTGGTAGTCCCAAGGGGTGCTATTACCGAGGCAGGACCAAACCCATAGGCCAGGAAGTTACCCCCTTCACCCATGATCATCAATAGAATCCCTGCCCACCATAACCAACTCTTCAGGTAGTCATAGCTACCTATCGCCTCCTCTCCTTGAGCTTCACGATGCTGCTGAATCTTAGTCAAAGAATATTTCTAAAAATGAGAGAGAGAGAATATATATATATATATATATATATGGTTTTGGAAATAAACTGTTGTTGGGACTAAGCATGATATTTGTCAGGATTTTGTTCTTTATATATATATATATATATATATATAAAATGAATCTAAATCTGAATCTGACATTAGAGTCAGAAAGCAATTACGGAGCATCATCCACAAATATATTCTCATTTTCTATACAAATTCGAAAGAAAGGATTTGTGGGGAATAATGGACAGAAGTTACCCTCTTTTACTAATCAAATTGGCAGAGTCAGAAACCGAAGCAACATGCATTAAAGTTCAAGAATCTCATGTTCGATTATCTTGAATGTTTGTGCATTTGTTTTAAACTCTCCATCAAACACTCGTCTTCCATTATCACTCCCTCTCAGTACCCCCCCCCCTCTCTCTGTTCTCTCTATCTCTCTCCTCTCCTCTCTATCTCTCTCTCTCTCTCCATCCCCACTTACCTTTTCCTCCCCTTTCTCCCTTATCCTCCCTCTCTCTCCCCCCCCCCCCCCCCCACTCTCTCATATAAAACTGCACATACCTGAATATTCATCGAGATACTTATAAGAAGGTTTCCACCAATGGCAAGACAGGCTCCAATCAACAGACTCTGTCCAATGATAAAATTGGAGAGAAATGTGAATTAAAAATGAAATAATGCAATAAAATAGCATAAGTTCATTACCGTGAATGCCATTATATTCACCCCAGTTGATTTCACAATTTATTCAAGTTATTTTCATTATCATAGTGACAATATCTTTGATTTGACCTTATTCCACTAGTTTATGACAGTACCATTAACCTCATAGTTATATCGATCTTGAATCCATAGCAAATATGTCAATATAATGATCCAAAAATATTTTTAAACTTGAAACCTTTTACCATCAAAGTAAAAAAAAAAAAGTTGTAATAGCGAGAGGTCCCTGATATTCTGCACATGTCTTTTTTTTTTCAGTTTTGATGATGATTATAAGCATAATGCATGTGAACACACACAACAAATCGATAGCTATTTAGAATAGACCGGTTCTGCAATTTATACAAATTTATGCACACTTCTTCTCTGAGCACCTAGTGAGGAGCTATTCCATTAACCCGCTTTTTATAAATGAGCCTAAATGCTTGGAATCCAGTTTGCATACATTACTTGTTGCTATGTCCGGCAAGCTTTCAGGTTGTCAAGAACAACCTTTGCATGAAAGGTATAAGATTTGCATACATTACCGAAGCGGTCTATTGGAAGATGCTTGGTGGACGATCAGTGGCCATGGTGGCGTATTTAGGGATTATGGCACCTGGGGCAAATAATGAAGTTGCGCCCTCCCCCCTCGATTGCCCAAACCTATCTACGTTATTGTACATATTTACCTATCATCGACTGTTATTTGATATGAACAGTGCCTTAGTATTTTGATATAACTTGTTCGTATATTATGTTTTGATGAGGTTTTGTTTTTATTTAATACGCTTCGTATAATATTCTGTGGTTGATATCGCTGTTACACCCGCTCTGTTCTATACTTAGCAACATTTCTAGTGAAACCCGATATAATGTTGTTTTGATATAAACTGACTACATCGTGGAGCATATATTGCGTAAATTCTGTTATCACCATCTGATATTAATGATATTGATATCAACCTGCATGTGGAGATCGTCTTGAACCTGATCTTGGACTTAATCTTGGACATCATTCTTGACATTTTATTGGACATCGTGTTCGACATCATTATCGACATCACAGTTGACATCGTTATTGACATCGTGGTCGACATCATTATCGACATCGTCAACGACATCATCTTCGACATCAACATCGACATCGATGACTTCCTGAATTATCTTGGACATGCTTCAGCTGAATCATCTGGAATCTTCTTTTACCAGTTGGACACCATACCATTTGGATTAGCTATTGGGGATTTATTATTGTGGATTACTCTACACTTCAAGAACATTCTGGACTCACACCTTGCATTCATATTCTGTGGATTACGAGTTTCCAAACTGAGAAAATTGTGTTTTCTAAGTTAGCTTTTATATGTAATATAGAAATAATATTTGTTTTTGATAAGTTTTTGTCCTACTGAATTTGTGTAAATATTTTAATTAAACCATAAATCATCTAAAGTTAATATCTTTTGTTCGGTTCTTATCTTTTGAGGATTTTGAATCGTAACATCTGCCTTTGTTTTGTTGAGGCTGTGTTTGTATTCAACATGCTACTTTTGTTGTTATTGGTAATTTTTCTTTGTGTGCTTGTTTTAAATGATAGCAACATTTCTTTCAGTAGATTACGTAAAACACGATACATACAATTTTGTTTTAATATAATTTACCTATGTTTCCTTGAGATTTTGTTTCTATTCATCATCCAGATATTTTTTTTTGGGGGGGGGGAGGGGGGTTGTTTTGTTTCTAAAGATAGCAATATTACTTTTTGTAGACTTTAATCCCACATGCGAATCGGTTCTGATGGTTCCATGACATTTGCTCCTGCGACAATTGCTCAGGTCTAACTTTGCCATGTTAATCCCCGGGGGGGGGGCACTCGAATTATATTTTGACGGGGGTGTGCCTCACGAATCCCCGAAAAGGGGGTCTAAGGAACTGACTTCAAGGTGTAAAATACGGGGTCTTGGGAACTATGATCTATTGGGCAGAGTGAAAAACAGGGTCTAGGGAACTACAAAACTAACCTCGCTTTATCGCCGGTACACCTTCGCTATCGCAGGATCTCGGGACGGGCTGCGCCGGGGGCCGCGCCCGCGCCGTGTAGCGCTAGTAGCTAGCTAGCTGGAGCAGTTTTCAAGGCTCGCGCGACAAAAGGGCCTAGGGCGCGAGACCAGGTCGAGCGACCACTGCCTCCGCCACGCTCCCGGCCGCATGCGAACGGATATGTTTCATAACGGGGGTCTTCAGAGCGGGGCTGAGCGGTTCCTGAGCGGAACTGAGTATCTAGAGAACGGAAATCGGGGTCTGAAAAAGGGGGTCATCAAAGCGGCACGTCCCCGTACCACCAATATACGTGAGTGCCCCCCCCCCGGGGTTAATCCGAAACCTAAACCTAACCTTAACCCTAACCCTAACCCTAACCCTAATCCTAATCTTCACATTGTCCTTAACAAAAAAAAAAACAAATCATGACCTTGACCTTAACCTTTGACCTTTCGAGATATGGACGGCGGAGCAAATGTCGCAGGAGCAATAGTCGTGTCACCAATTTTCCTACGTGTTGTCAAGGATGTGTTTCTATTCAGTATGCTGCTATCATGTTTTGTTTGTGTCTAAGGATCGTTACACTCTTTTTCAGTCAAGCATAATCTAATAATTATGTACAACTCTGTTTTTGTATATAATATGCCTTTATTTTGCTGTATTCTGTTCCTATTATATTCAACATGCCTCTGCTAAGTTTTGTTTTGTTCTGTTTTTAAGATAATCCCATAGTCTGGATTTTATATCAATAAATTTGAATTTGAATTTGTACAAGCGAAGGAGCAAAGCGACCGAGTGGCAATTTTTTTGCATTTTTAAAGCCTAGAAACACAATTTCTTGCGCATTTTACCCAGGGAATTTTGCAATTGACTGCAATTGAGCGGTAGAAAAGTCCGATATTGGTAGGTACATTGATAAACGGTTTTTTGTTCAATCCCTTCTAAAATTGGGAGCAAAATTGACGAATATCCTGGAGAAATGGTTGAGGAATTTTGTACAAGCGAAGGAGCAAAGCGACCGAGTGGCAAATTTTTTGCATTTTTAAAGCCGAGAAATACAATTTCTTGCGCATTTTAGCCAGGGAATTTTGCAATTAACTGCAATTGAGCGATAAAGAAGTCCGATATTGGTACATTGATAAACGGTTTTCTGTTCAATCCCTTCTAAAATTGGGAGCAAAATTGACGAATATCCTGGAGAAATGGTTGAGGAATTTAACAAGGCGACCAAAATTTGAGATTTCTTTTAACATGTTTAATTAAGTGTTGAACCTCTGCAAATGCTGCATGTTTTATGCAATTTATCCTGTATTTAGGACGCAATACTTAGCAAGAGGCAGATGATAGCGAGGAAAACAACGACAGTTGGCATCTTTATTTTTTTTCAATTTTTGAACCCTTAAAAAAGCTATTTCAAAAATATTTACAGAGGCGCGAAATTATGAGATCCTGAAAGAAAATCAATATGCAAGTAAGCAAAGCGACCGAGCTGTAGAAAATGTTCGCATTTTATACCCTAAAAAACAACTGTATTTCTAATGTATTTGCCCTGCAGATGGGGGGGGGGGGGATAATCCTTAAGGATAATGATTTCTCTTCATCCCCCCTTTTTTTCTCCTTTTTCTCTTTTGCGTTCAAGTTTTGCACCCTCTCCAAGTGCCGCCAGGGGTACGTGCCCTATGCCCTCCTAGATACGCAACTGTGGATGATGCAACGGAGATTTTCAAACCCAAACTTTTTTACACATTTTAATCGTAACACATAATTTAGTTCCTTAACAAGACCCTTTGCTAGAAGTCTATATAAGTTATCTCCAGTAACCTCGCATAAGTGTGAGTGATATAAGTCAAGTCCGTGAACATGAATTTGTTCAGGCCGCGATGTTTTCAAGAA